>CM072823.1:25303742-25729314 GCA_036937905.1 Salvia rosmarinus
TAATTTGTAGCACCTTCTACCATGGCAGCCGAATTCGTGGCATGTTACGAGGCATCCAAATAAGGAATATGGTTTGTAAATCACACCGGGTTCCGCATTGTCGAAATATCGAAGACCAATAAAGTTATATTGTGACAATAACTCGCCAGATTATATTCCAACAACAAAGAGTTCTACTAAGTCAAAGCATCGACATTAAGCACCGATTGTGAAGGAAAGAGTACAAAGTGTCGATTATAGAGCATATAGGACAGCATCGATGATCATGGATCCACTAACAGCGGATCGACACCCAAGGTCTTTCATGGGCACACTACTATACGTGTGTTATTGCTCATGATACTTTGTTTAGTGGGAGTCTGAATATATTAATGCTTTATAGTTTATTTGGAATCATTTTGTGTATTTTGTATTTTCTATACGTAAATAAAGTAATTGATTATTGCAATTGTCATTTTATTTATTATTGATCTCATCGAGGAATAAGTGGATCAATTGAAATAGATATGTTAGATCACATTGCATATAATATCCAATGCTACACATCTATGATCGATCTATGTCATTTGATTATATTAGTATTCGTGATTACCACGGGTCTAGTTACGCTTAAAGTGATGATGGCCTCTTTAGTCCTATACCAATATGATCAATGGACTAGATTGCTCTGTAATATCCTTATATGTGATAGCAAAAGTTTGAGCTCATAAGCTGACGACATGTTTGTTCTGGTAACATATGTAGTCCAAGTGGAGATTGTTGGAAAAATTAATTGACTTACATATGTTAAATTAAATATGCATAGTCGCTTTTAGTAATCCAATCAAAGTGATCTATTAAGAAAATATTATGGATTAAAATGATATTAATTAATCATGGAATTAATTATGTAGATACCATTAAGAGATTTGTATTTTGTTGAGGGACCAAATTGCAAATCTAGTTTTAATTACTTATTATATAAGTAGGTTATGATTCCCAAACGACAATATAGAAAAACTTAATCGATTCTTCTCGCAGCTGCTCTATATGTAAACCCTAAAGAAATATTGTTCGCTGGAAGACCCATACAACCGCAATCAAGATTCAAGATTTGATATGATTCGCAGACGCTCTCTTTGGCATGATTTTCTCGGATTATTAATATAGACTTATGAATTTCGGGTATAAATTGATAATTGAGTACCCTTATTATGTGTATAAAGTTTCTAACAACTGCATCTTTAATGAAAATTGGCTCGCAACCTTCATATGTGTTCTCATTCTTTTCATCCAAATCAGCATCTACTGATCTTCATGCACTTGTTTCATCATCTTGCCAATTTTGTCAAAACTGAGATGCTCACTCTGAGTAAAATGGTTTCATGATTCCTTAGCATCCATATGACTTTTCATTAACTAATTTGGCTAGAACGAAACGGGAGAATATTTGAATATAAGGAGGAATCTCTTGATTGTGTATGGGACGATGAAAATCATGAAATGTATGTTAAAGACAGAAGAATTTAAAGTTTATTTAGTTTAGAGACTGGAGCTTTATGCTTGTAGAAATAGGTTCTGCAAGATGAAAATGGAGAGGACATCTTTGTCCACTTGATTTAACTTTACTTCATCTGCTCCTCACCAATAAATTTGTTATTCCACGTAGAAAAACAGTATCTGTAATTCCAGAAGATAAGAAAAGTGAATAGATAGTAGCTTCTGCAGCCTCTATGTTTTTGCCTTTCGCCAAAGTACACTATCTGAGTTGATGTAGATAGTCTCTGTTCATAACACTGAAAATCCTTCTTTTCTACCTTGACCTGTCGATGTGGTTCTTTGAAGGCAAGAGCAATTGAGCAAGTGGTCCATATATACATGAAGAGAAGGTAAGTCTTCAATGTCTTGCATGCTATAGATTTCATTAGCCTTCTTACTTCATCCTCCTTGTTGCTTGTAGAAACATGCAAAAAATTAATATATAGGCAATACTGCTCTAAAGGATGATTTTGGCCGTTGATTATGCTGTGATTTTCAACTCAAAGGCGTTAACCACTATTTCACTTCAGCTCCATTTTATTAAATACTTTCATATAGCAGATACAATGAACATCAATTAACGCACCATTATCACATAGCATCTTTAGTCAATTAGTATTAAACCAACTATGAGAACTTACTCTGTAATTCGAAAATTGGCATGGATGGCAGAACTTGGGCATAACCCTGAGAGATTAAGTTTGCTAAAAGGAGGCATTGTCTACAGCAATGCTGTAGGTGTTACTCTGCATCAAATGCTCACATTTTTTGTATTGATGAAACTCAAGTTCATGAGGCAAATTTACCTCATAGAAATTATATCAGAATTACCTCATGAACCTAAGTTCATGAGGTAAATTATCGTAGTGTTACTATATACGCTCAAGGTGTTCTCATGATAAGAAGTTTTATTGTAACCATTATATATATATATATAGACTAGTTCACGATATACACATCTTAATGAATATGCGAACAAAGATAAGTGTATCATATACATAGACAAGACATATAAAGTAATGCATATTTACATATGTGCACTTTTACCGTAATAGTGCATTCTACATTTACTTCACATAAAATATACATATATACATATACATTGTTCAGATATTCACACGCCAAGAGATGTATGTACATGAACCTATTATATATATATATAATATATATGTGAGTTGATCCATCGGAACTCATATTTTGAGAACTGAATGCACTAACGATAAAGTTGATGAATAAAATCTATAAAGTCATGACAACAAAACATTCTAAAATTATCGATAACAAATTTTAGAAGTTTTGTGCAATATTTTAGAATGTTTCATTGTGCACAACTTTATACCATTCTCGCATCATCTTTATACATCTTATACATAGTTCGCAGAGTTCGAAAAAAATATGGTTCTCATTTAATCCACTATATATATATATAGACACACACACATATATATATATATATATATATATATATATAGTTAATTTACCTCGCTATGAGGTAAATTTACTCATAGAAACTCGTAGTAAATTTATCTCATGAAACCTAAGTTCATGAGGTAAATTATCGTAGTGCGCTACTATATATGTTCAAAGTGGTGTTCTCACGATAAGAAGTTTTATTGTAACCATTTCATATATATAGACTTGTTCACGACATACACATCTTAATGTATGAATATGCTAACAATGTATAAGTGTATCATATACATATACAACACATATAAAGTAATGCATAATACATATGTGTACTTTACCGTGTAATAGTGCATTATACATTTATTTCATAAAATATGTGATGTATATATATATATATATGCATTGTTCGATATTCACACGCTAAGGTATGTACATGAATATATATATTGGTTTGATCCATTGAGAACTCATATTTTGAGAACTTTAGAATTATGCACAAACGATAAAGTTGATGAACAAAATTCATAAAGTTCACAACAAACGTTTCTAAAATTATTGCACAACAAAATAATTTTAGAATGTTTTAGCATAACTTTATAACGTTTCTCGCATCATCTTTATACCTCTTATACATAGTTCGTAATTTTAAAAAATATGGTTATCATTTCATCCACTATCTCTCTCTCTTTATATATATATATATATATGTATACGGTCAGTTCCGTAGTACCCGATCCCCAGACAGACAGAAGATCCAATCTAGACCACACATTTGAACACATGGACGCATCAAAATTTGACACGTGGAAGCACATTTTTCGCTTAGGGCAACGAGTGTGCTCAATGGGTACGCCCGCCGATCGCTGGGTAGAGAAATTCGCAGTCTAAGTATCCGCGAGCTACCGGGTTTGTCCGTATTCTTAATAACATGACACTCATTCAAAATAACATGACATACATTCAAAATATGTAATATTCCAGAAACGAACATACGATTACACGTTCTTAAACCCGTAATTGTGGTTTCACAGATATTATCTTTTTACTACATCGAATATTTGATTCGATACGAATCGCTTATAACGAATTCCTTTATAATTCACTAAAGATTGTGAATTATAGGATCAAAATATTCGAAATGATTCACAATATATTTTAACGCCAAACGCGGACGAACGCCGCTTTCATGAAATTCTTCTGAAGTCAAGGAAGCTGTTAATTCATCTTTAATTCTTTATCTAAATGGAAATATTTATTTAGTAAGTATGAACCATCGTACCATTTGAGATGATCGAATTTTGAACGTTAACGTTCCAACGCTCAGAGACGTTGAAAAAGAGTTTAATGCTCGTGAAATTTAATAATTAATTTCTATTATTATTTTATATAATTACAGTATTAATAATTATTAAAATACAATAATTGCAGTTATAAACTCGATATTTCAATTAATATTCAAAACCCTAAACGTTTTCAGACTTGGTTTATCATGAATGATACCATTAAATTATCCTATGGTATCTAAACTTATAATATGACATATATGGATATTATTAACATTAAATCAGAGTTTTTAACCATATAAATCAAGAGGGTTCAGTTTTTATAAAACTTCGAAACCCTATTTTAAATTAGAGTTTTTATTGCATAAATTGTAATAATTTTATCCTATGCTATTATTTATCTAAATCATATATTATGATATATATGATCAAAATTATATGAGTCATCAATATAGGTGTAATTTATATTTTAATCCTATTTTTCTCATTTTATTTTCTGTAATTTCAAATTGTGGTTATGTGTGATTATATTTTATGAGATTATATATCTATGTACATGTATCTTAATGTAAACAATACCACCTGATACCTGCTCCATCCACAATATGCCACCTTCACCATAAGCGCTACAAATGATAATACCTCATATGATTTTTCATTTGCATGAATGGGAGGAGATAGAATCACTTACACTATAACCATACACAATCAGCCATCACACAACTCTCTACTTCACTCCCAATTTTCCAGACCAGCACCTCTCATTTTAATTTTCCATTCCCTTCCATTTCTTAAAGTTATACCTTTCAAAACGACTTACCGACGTATGCTATTAACATCCAATTACACTAAGTAATACACGTGGATTTTGCACCATTTCTCCAAATTATCAGAGAGAAGAGAGAAAGTTTGACGTGTAGTTGTGTCTTCAAATTTTCAACACATAGATACACTATTTTATGTTCTTCAGCAAAACGAGCATGGCTATTACTTCTGTTGATTTTATTTTCAAATCCATATCATTCACATTGTCGTTGAAACGCTTGATACAGATGTTATCTTGATCATATACTATTTTCATACATATATGTTTTAGTTGATTACTTATTCAAAAACTATAAATAGCTTTATATATGTAAAGTTGTGAAAGTTATATATGTTCTTAATGCAGAAATGTTCTTGAAGACTCGAGATATGTTCATAATTGTTAAACCATGAGCAGTTTTTAAAATTTGAAAAGCGCCATTGATTTTAACGAATAATGATATACTAACGGACGATCATACTAACTATGCATGTTTCACTGTATGTAATGAATAATTTAAATGATAAATTATTCTAACCAAGCTCGTGTTTAGAAATGGAGTGTAATGTTTATACTCGTTATAGTTCATTATGAATTTGATAGAATTTTGAAACTCCTAGCTAACCTTTTCTGTTATTACCGTGAGCGACGTATAGCATACTTAGGTCATGTATAGATTTTATTTTCAACATGAATGGTGTTTTAATGCTTTAGTATATTGTATTTACGACTTAGAAATATATTAGAATTTCTGAAATCAAATTATATTTAAATCAAATACGTCGTAGTTGTTGCCTTGAGGCTGATGATTTAATTAGTTTTGATAAATATTATGATGTTATATTAGTATACTTAGTGTTAAGCAGTATATAATTGTTGAAATTGAAATCAAATAACATTTAATCAAGCAGAGAGCTATAAGCTCCATATGGTGATGATTCAAATGTTTTGGTTGATGTTATGATGTTACAATGTTATATATCATAGTTGTTTAATATGTTGATTTATTAGAATTTTAGAAATTGTTTACTAATTATTTCGTAATTATCAAGTTATGTCGCTAAAATGCTATATATTACTTAAATAATGGTTATGGTGAACTATAGGTTATATTAGTGATGATATTGATGTTGGGATATTATACGTATATATCAATTTTGGGAATTTTGGATAATTATTCCTTAATTATCAGAATACCGTAAAGCATATATATGTATAGTATATCAATAAATAGCAACTAATATCATATGAATTTTATATAATTCATATTCTGGACCATAGTGTATAATAACGCACTATATTAATTTAGAAAAATTTCAAAAGTCATTTATTTTAAATTAATTATCGAAGTTTTCATAATTAATAAGGATTTTAAACTTTAAATCGCTTTATTAATAAAATATTGTCTAAATTAATATTGGACAAGATTGAAATTTTATCAAAATTTTATAAACATAGATTGCATGTGTTCACGAACTAAGCTCATTTATAACGCTTTAAAACCAAAATGCTTAGATTTATTATAAAAAGGTTTATTATAATGCGAAAATATTTATAAGTCCCGATTTACGAGATAAATCAAAATAGACTTATCGCTTTCAAATCGAATCAAATGACGTTATAAACAAATAGTAAGAAATTATATTTAAAAGTCAAATCGCCGACTTTGTCGATCGCTGTCGACTTCGCGACTTTTTAGTCAAACGCGATTTTACGATATAAAACGCAAGACGCTGAAGGTATACTAATTGAGTATGACTATTATAAGAAAAGATTTCACAAATGAAATCCATATATCGAAAACGCTTTATATCGTCGAACGATTGGTGGTCGAGAACAATTCAATCAGATACGCGTGCAGACGTATCAATTCACCGAATTGCTAGCCATGAAAATCAAGTTTATCTTAGTCTTTGGTCTCGAGACTCTGAGACGCATAAAGCCTCGCAGAGCGCGCGACGCAAACGCATGACGGGATTTCGCATCGAATCGAACCTCTGACTTTTTACAACGAACCATACCGAACGGCTTTATCTTTAAATGCGGCCTTTCACCCCACTAAAACGTGACTTTATCGTTATTCTCAAACGAAGTTTATTTTACAAGACTTATTCCTACAACGCTTAACAAATGTTTTCATCGCATACCGCCAAAAATATTTCTTGCGGTACGGATCCCTATCCTTATGCCCTGCAGGGATGGAGAGGTAACTATTATATCATTTGTTGTGGTAGCACCCAACCTTTTAAATGTCGTCCCGGCTCGGATGATAAATGCCGCTGATCGGCGAAGGTACTATATACTATAACATATGCTTGCAGAGAGCGACAGGCCGACGGATTACTGCGTCGTCACGACGTCAAGACGGGAGGCCCTCTCGACGCTTATTATTTATTATTATTATGATCAGCTACGGATATGGACCATACACACCAAGAAAATGTTTCACCAAGCTATTTTACAACGAATGATTTTAAAGACAAGGCACTTTTAACTAAAACCCCTGACTTACCCGATATTGGCAACAGAATCCAAATATTATCAAATGTTTCAATAAGTCCACACGTATGCATCTTTATACTCGCATGTTTGTTTTTAAACGTAGTCGAGCTCAACGAGAGGGAATGTGTGAGGAGTCCAAAGGTCTGCCGACGATTTTCAATTCGCTGGTTATACTCAATGCATCTCTAATATGTATTCACACATTTCGCACCATATACTCAACTCCTTTATTTATTGTTTACAAACTCATTCGAGGTCCATCCGATCGGGCAAGTTTTGGGGTCCATGGCCCAAACCTTTTCAAAACGTACATTATACATATCTCATTATGTCTCAACATGCTTAGTTTATTTTTATGCATCTCTATTTTAGTCCGTAACCCTAAATACTACTCCTAGTATGTACGCCTCCAATCCGGGTCTGGTCCGGAGCGTCGGCGATGTAGTGGTATCGAGCTTTGCCTTGTAAACCCAAATCTTTTATTCTAAGCTCAGATCGAGTCCGGACTTCTAGAAATCCATCGACCTCCAACACTCCATCACATCGAGCTCAACCGAATAAGTGTAATCCCATTTCTTCTCAAACTCATGAAATGGAAAATTTCTCGATGACGAGAGTTAGAGGAACTGAAATTTTATTACTATGAAAATTTTTTTCAGTGAGCAAGAAAATTTTTCCAAAATTTCAATGAATCAAATGCAAGTGCTCAAGTATCGAGACTGAAGTGTATGGCAAGAGTCTCGAATATCAACATGAATAATGAATTCCATTTTGTAATGGTATGTAGTTGATCATGATTTCTTTTCAAATCATATTTCCAAGATTTTCAAATAAGTATCTTTACTTTTCCAACTTTCAAAATTATTTATGTGCGAACATATGTTATCACGAGACTTAACTTAGACTCTATGAGCATGCTCACGTATCGTGAAAGAACGATAGTACGAACTTTTTTTCCTTATGCAACAAAAGAACGAGAGGAAGAATGAAAGTCGACGATACCCTGATACCAACGGACGATAAAGACGACAGAAATCTTAACGAGACACCTCAACCTTTAAGTTTCAACGCACGCCTAGACCCTCATCACTTCAACCCGAGTGAGCAGCAACACAATCATCGACGACGGCCATTTCACGGCTTCAAATGTTCAGCCTCGACTTAAAGGACCAAATATGGAGACGATACGTCGACGCACGCCCCGATTGACATTTTGCGACGATGCGCAAATTTCCTGCACTGGCAGTAAATTTTTTAGCTAGATCTCTCGTTAGACCCGATTTACGAGGTTTTCATCCACGACCCTAACGCACCGATCTTCATTTGTTAAGAACAGAATCCAAATTCTGTTCTCAGAATCGATGAGTCTGTTGAACTCTAGCTTAAGTGTTCTGATATAAGACAAGGATCTCAGAGTGATATTAAGATCATATTAAAGTTATATGTATACGCTAGGTAAGACTAGAAGAAGTTGTGGTATGTATTGTACATTAGACATGTTGCCTACCTTATAGAATTGTTTAGTTCTAGCTAGTTACTCACGCTATCCTTTCGCTTTTTTTTGAGATAACATAGTCGACTTACGTTAGTTTTAATCGGCGAGGACGAGAGAGCTGCTATATACGCTAGGGGAGTGGTAGACCTCATGCCCCACCGAGGAAGCTGATGCGCACATAGGAATCGTTGATGCGCCGAGACCAGCGAAGTCAGCATCTACTTTGCGGATGAATCCGAGCCCATGGCCAATCGACCACGATGGCATCAAGAGACTCCTAGCATACCTCCGACTGGACGGTTACCCGAGAGGTACGGAGACTACATCTATCGCATCCCGAGGTACGATTTGATCGATCCGCCTGTGTTCGCTGAGTCACCCGACTTTACGTACAAGATCTACGAGCGCACTATGTGGATCCTCATCCTCCACGGAGTACACATGCGGACGAGTCCCGAGTGGCTTACTTGAGGTTCGGACAGTTGATCCTAGGATACCCCGCACGGATGTGAGCGAAGGGATATACATGTAGATAGGCAGACGCCCAGAGCCTCGGAGAGCCCGCCGCACCCAGCAGCTTGACACCCAAGACAGTCCGCCGCTATCGCCTTCACCAGCGTCCGATCCCACCACAACGAACCCTTCAAAAGAGATGATATCGATGCTCCTGACCACCCGACAAAGCATACGATCGTCCAAACTCGACTAATGCCTGAAACCGCCCCGCGCACATACCACTGGATAGCACAGAGTAGACCATCTGTGGTACACCCGTGAGGACGATTCGGAAGGCAAGATCGACCAAGAGGAGGAAGACCCGAGCTAGCCGATAGTCAGAAGGAACTGAAAGACGTTAGCTACGCTTTAATTTAGTTTTATATAGACCAGATGTGGCTACATTTTCCTTTTATTTCAGACTACGGTTCCGTAATCAGAAATTTTTTTTTTTTTAGCCATGCGGGCCCAACCTGCTATTTCTGCTTTTCCGTGACGGTTGGTACATCTGTTTTTGACCAAACCTGTTTATCTATCTCATATTTTCACCCAAGTGGCCTTTGCATGACGACAATTGTCTATGTTAAGGATGAAGGTTGTTTATTTTGATATCAGTAAGGGAAGTTATGAAAACCCTTATGTTGTTAAGGTCAAGCTGTAGTAATTAACGATGATTATCGTTTATATGCGTACGCTCCGAAAAACCCGTAAAGAGAACCCTGAGGTCGGGTTAAGACTCTAGATGGCGGGTAATCACGACAAGAACAAGAGGATAATCCCCAACCAACCGCCCACCTCAACCCGATCAGCAGATCAGAAGAACTATTTCAGGCAAACCTCCGCTTAACTAAAGGGAGCCTGTAGTTCTAACAACGGGTTGTGAGCCATTGAACGGATTTTACTCTTAAGCGCATTACAAGAAAAGATGTCGTAGTTACCTTCCACCGACGGACCAATGACTCGGGGAGCCAAGAAGACTTTTCACCGACGACTTGAGCGAATTCTCGTGGAGGATTTCAAGAGGAGCAGATTAAAAGACGACATCCCCAAGAGCTATAAGAGCAAGAAGGATGCGAATTTTTCCCCAAAGCAAAGAAAGTGATGTTCAGAATCGACTATGATCGACTTCCCGAGAATGTCGAGAAGCACCTGAATCGTGGACACCGACTAAATGTGGAAAAGTTCGCGTGGCCAAGAATGAGATACGATGTCTTCGCCCCACGAGACTCCATCATAACAAGCTCCTGACGAGCTGATATCGGACGGCGCGCACACTCGTAGAATAAGTCGTGTCTGCCCTGCTACACTAGATCTGGACAAGGAATAGGATGCCACGCGGAGCTACAACCGCTGAAACTATGGAGAAGAATACAAGCACTGTGGCAAGGAAACACGCAAAGGACAGAAGGAAGAGAGCAGCATTATGCTCCACCAAAGGTGGATCACAGACAAATAAGGGCACTCAATGCCCTAGATCCATAGAGCACACAGGTGGTGCACGAGCAACGTGGTGATGTAAGCAGGGTCAAACGGGCATTACGCCAACAATCGCCTGTGTCACGTCGATATAAGGCCGAACCAACCGGCAATGCTCACCACTTGGCTATACAACTTCAACCCCAACTCAGCCACAAAGCCCACAACCCCCGAACTCCATGACAACAACCCCACTCAACAAAACTCCACAACAGAATAATGGCGACAGCTAAGATAACCGCAAAATGGCAACGAACAAACTACGCTAATTCAACAGGCGGCTACACCATACACCCAACTAGCAACAATGTAGCAAGAATTTCATGACGACGCAGTTGTCACCTACACTCGGTTAAGAAGCTCATGTTAGATAGAGGCGAATCGAACAAAACCAGGAACTCGACAGTATGGGAGTTCTACCAACCACCGTTATAATTGTTCGACACGCGTCGATCTTTTATCGCAAAATCAGCGAAATGCCGGCCTTAGTCCGAAAGGTCAAGCGCGATATGAGAATCTCATCCTATAGGAGGGATTATGATGTTACACACTTTTTGCTCGAACCTAGAGTCGACTATTAGATCACTTGGTCTCGCTAACGATCAAAATCATAATACCCATGACGATGAATGAATAACCAGGAACGGATCGTTAGCTAAGAATCTCCACGATTCTCCTGTGAGGAGAAGAAAATTTCGCTTCACTCCTCTCGACAGAAGCACGACTCACCGGATCAGAGGGAAGAAGAGTCCTGATAGTATCGCTAGACTAAGCGTGGGGAGGACGATGAATCGTGGATCGCCATGATTCCTTGCTTTATTCGAACGAAGGATAAACCCAAGCGCGTAAAACATCAAGTCGTCCCAAGAATTTTCGGACGATTTCGAGAATCTACCAGACCGCCCCGACTAGACAACTAGAGTTTACCATCGACTGAGCCCTGACAGCCCTAGGTCGGGCGTCTCTATAGGACGGCCCAAAGGAAGCTAGAAGAAGTCGAAAACCAAATCACAAGAGCTTTGATCTTGGATTCATGTAGCCGAGCTGTTCCTCGGGGAGCTCGCTTTTGTTTGTTAGCAAATGCGACGGTTCTTCGGACGGATGGCATCGATTATGGAGCTAAACAAGAGACACTAAAGAACAAATACCTCTACCATAATGATGACTGTCTGATCAATTGGCGGAAATGTGTATTTCTAAAATTGATCTTAAGTCGATACCATCACCTGAAATATACTGTCTCAGATGTATCAAGACCATCGGCTCAACTCGATATCCACTATGAGTTCATAGTTATGCCATTCGATTAACCAATGCACCAGAGATTCATGGACTCATCGAATGTAGTATTTCATCCATTTTGATAATTTGTTTTGGTCTTCATAGATACATCCTTATTCTATTCAAAGAACGGAAGAGAGCATATGAATATTCTACGAACGGTTTTGCAAACCTTGAGAATGAAAGATCTTTGCTAAGTTTAGCAAATGTGAGTTTTGGCGCAATGAAGTATGTCTCGACACATTGCTTCACGAAGGTATAAAAGAGATCCACCAAGAGTAGGTCATGAAAGAATGGAAATCACCAAATCCAGCACGAGATTGAAGATTCTAGGATTAGATGTTACATAGGAGATTCTATCAAGGATTCTCCAAATTGCAAGGCCAATAACCCATACTATCCAAGGAATCAAGTTCAACTGCCGATGACGTAGCGAGACGAGTTTCCAACACTCAAAGAAAAATCGACCAGGACCATCTAGGCCATGCCTGTTTGATATAAGTATGTGTCTATACTGACGTTTATCTAAGACCACTGGGTCCAAGCGTTGATGCAAGAAGGAAAAGTTGATATCCACGCATCCCGACAACTGACTCCCACGAAATGGACTACCCAACCCACGATTGGAATTAGTCAAGTAGTTCATGCCCTAAAAATTTGAGACACCATCTCTATGGCATGGAGATGAGATCTTCACACCACATAAAGTTCGGTATACTTCTTCAACGAGACCAGATATAGACAGAGAAAGAGGCTGATAGTAAAGATTACGACGCGTGTATTAACTATCACCCGCAAAGCGAATGTAGTAGCGACGCCGAGTCGAAAGAGCCCATACCGCGACATATTAGATGTCTTTATACAAGAGGAAAACTCAAGAGTAGAGTTTGGTGACGAGATCAACCGTGAACCCCCGAAGACATCAATGACGAGATGCCTACACTCACATCGACATCTCGACTCTAAGAAAAGGATTGTCGAGAGACAGCGATGGAGGAAAAGTGGAAAAGATCCAGAAAGACCTGGTCCGGCGATTCAAGACTTTGAGGCGCCGTAACGCCTTATTGTTTAAGGTAGATATTCTCGACGACGATGGAGCTTTAACGAACCATCGAGCGTGAGCTCACGACACGCCCTACACCGCCCACCCACAAACTTAAGACGTACTCAAGACCAAGGAAAATTTTGCGGGTCGAAACGAGACATAGTTCTTTCAGAGAAGCTTGCTCTTGTTTGTCACAAGTGAAGCACTACACCAACGTTCTACGAAGTTAAACGCTGGAAATCCTCGAACGAATGCGACGATATAACGATGGATTGTCACAAGATTACCCAAATCGGTAAGTAAACACAACCCATACGGGTAATTTGGATAGACTTACAAAAGTGCTTTTCACCGATTCAAAGCACCTGGATCCGTAAGTCAGCCCCAACCACGCTTAAGGAAATTACGACCTACATGGAGTGCCAAAATCTATTACCCGACGAGCATCAAGTTCACATCCGTGACTCTGATTAGCTTGAGAGTAATCTGGGTACGAGATTAAACTTCAAGAGCAACATTCCACCCACAAACTGGCGGATACGATTGAGCAACATCCAAACGCTGAAGATATGCTTAGAATCGAATTTCGGATCGAGGTGAAAATGAAGATATTTTACTCCATCGAATTTCTACACAACACTATACAAGCTAACGACCCCAGTGGCCCCACACGGCCTCAGATGGCAAGAAGGTAGATCACCACCTTTATCGGACTGTTCATGAGAGTAAAATCATGGGGTCTTGATGCGGAATGTAAATGATCGAGATCGCTCGACAAATTGGAGAGATAAAAGAGGCTCGATGAAGTATCAACTACCGAACGCCGAGATCCAGCTACGTCTTGATTGGAGACAAGTATTTCTGGTCTCCATCGGAAGCGATAGTCGTGCCCATGAAAGGAAGTTAGACTTCCGCTTTCATAGACCTTATGAAACCTAGAGTATAGGTCCAAGAGCTTTACAGGGGCTTCCGCCAAACCTGGGAATGCCATAACGCTTTTTCACGCCCAATACGAAATTACGCTCACACCCAAAGCACGTGATTCACGCCAAACGACGTGATCTCCCAGCCGACACTGAATTTATAAGGAAGAACCCGCACCATCAATTTGACCACAAGTTCAAGAACTTGAGCAAGTCGATTCTGCTCAAAGTAGTTTGGAGACACCACTGACAGTTAAGTACACGTGGAGCTTAACATTGAGGGAAAATACACCCCGATCTATGTTTCTAGAGATACAAATTGGGACTAAATTTTTCGAAGTGGGGTGGAATGTAATATTCCAAAGAACGAAAACGATACGGATCTTAACCCGTAATGTGGTTTTGTCAGAGAATATCTTTTACTACATCGAATATTTGATTCGAACATCGTTATAAACGATTCCTTTTAAATTCACTAGATTGTTAAATTAAAGGATGAAATATTACGTAAATGATTCGTAATATATTTTAACGTCAAACGCAATCGAACGCCGCTTTCATGAAATTTTGACAAAGAAGCTGGAATTAATTTCCATCTTAATTCCTTTATCAAATGGAATATATTTATTTAGTAGTATGAACTTATATGCACCATTCTTGAGTACTGAGTCGATTTTGAGCTAGACGTTAACGCCAACGCCTGTAGACGTGAAAAACTAGTTTAATGCTCAGTGAAATTTAATAATTAATTCTATTATTATTTTATATAATTACAGTATTAATGATTATTAAAATCAATAATTAGATTTAAACTGACATCTAATATATGGAATTTCAGAAACCCTAAGTTTTAAGATCTGATGGTTTTAGTATAAACTGATACCATTAAATTATCCTATGGTATCTAAACTTTATAATATGTATATATGGATATTATTAAGCATTAAATCAGATTTTAACATATAAATCTAGGGTTCCAGTTTTTATAAAAACTTGAAACCCTATTTCTCAAATTAGGTTTTATGCATAAAGTGTAATAATTTTATCCTATGCTATTATTTAATATCTAAATTATATATTATGACATATATGATCGAAAATTACATGTAGTATCAATAATAGGTGTAATTTATATTTTTAATCCTATTTTCTCATTTTATTTTCTGTAATTTCAATGATTAACGATGGTCGATGTAATTATTTTATGCATGTATTATATATCTATACCTTATGTATGATATATACATGGTTGTATATGGTAAAAATTAAAACCACTTGCTAATGCCGCCCATACAGCATCCACCTTTACACCCACCCGAAGCTTTTACCAGCGAACAATCCCATTGCGCAGATCTCCCTCGGCTGATAGAGAGAACTTTCAGAACCTTCCCATTAATTATTACACCTTTACTAACAATACCATGCTCAAGAGCACTCTAACACTCCATTATCATCTCCATAATCATCGGTTGCAGATGCATTGGCCAAATGAGAGAACCGAGAGAGCCTCTTCATGAGTAGAAAGTTTTCTTCCATCTCTCCACTCGTGTACAATTATCTCATCAACACCACTAAAATACATTGGATATTGCACATTCTCCATTTCATTCAAAAAGAGCAAACCTCTTTCGTGATTTTCTTCAGATGTTTCTCAATTTCGTAACTTAGGTATACATATATGTGTCTGTGTTCATCGACATACCTATGTTCAAGTTATGTTGTTACGATTTTATCTCAATTGTTATTCAGAGTAAATTCATAGAAATTTAGAAAATTATAGCTTCGTAATAGTTTTACATATATGTATCTAGATAACTGCAAATACTCAAGTACAAATAATGTGTTCGATACGAATGTTCTGAGGTTTTTATTCTGAAATATGCGAGTAATAATGTTTTAGTAACCCATGTGCATGATTATTTAAAATATTGAATATCTCCTATGCTGATTTTCATAAACCGTACAATTATGCTGATTAAATAATTTTGAATATAAATATGTTTATGAGTGACGAATGCTTTTTAGAATGATTTTTATCATGTTTAGAGTTCGAATATGATTTAGAATTTTGAAATCTATGCTAAAACTATTTCTCAATTACCGTGAAGCTTATAGTAGTATTAGTCTCGTGTATAGATTTTATTGAACATGAATGGTATTAATGCTTTAGTATATTATTTACATTGTGTGAAATTATTAGAATTTTTGAAATCAAATACTAATTTTAAATCAAATAAAGCCGTGAGCTTGATGCCTAAAGATGGATTTAATTAGTTTTCATAAATATTATGATGTTATATTAGTATACATAAGGTTATACATAGTATATAATTGTTGAAATTTTTAAAATCAAAAACATATTGAATCAGCAAGTGAGAGCTATTAGAGTCCATATGGTGATGATTCAAATGTTTTTGGTTGATCGATGATGTATAAATGTTATATATAATGGTTAATCGATGTGGAATTTATTGTAATTTTAGAAATTAGTTTGCTAATTTTGTAATTATCAAGTTATTACCGTGAATAATTGCTATATTATTAAATGCAATGGTTATGGTGAACTATAGGTTATTTGTGATGTATATTGATGTTGGGATATTATACTAGGTATATATCAATTTTGGGAATTTTGATAATTATTCCTTAATTATTGAATTACCGAAGATATATATGTATAGTATTACAATAAATAGAACTAATATCATGAATTTTATTAAATTCATATTCTGGACCAGTGTAGTAATAATGCACTATATTAATTTAGAAAATTTTAAAAGTCATCGAATTTTTAAATTAATTATCAAGTTTGATAATTAATACTATTTTAAACTTTTTAAATCGCTTTATTAATAAAATATTTTAAATTAATATTCTGGACAGATTAATTTTATCAAAATTTTATAAACATAGATTGCTATGTTTGACGAACATTCATTTTATAACGTTTAAACCAAAATATTGATTTTATAAAAGGTTTATTAAATGTGAAATATTTATAAGTCCTCGATTTACGTAGATAAATCGAAAATAGGACTTTACGCTTTCAAACCGATCAAATTCGATATAAAACGAAATAGTGTAGCTAAATTACTATTTAAAAGTCAAAATCCGCGTGACTTTTGTCGATCAGTGTCACTTCTTAGCCGACTTTTTTACAACAGTACGATATATTATGATTATAAATACGTCAAGTAGAAGTATACTAATTGAGTATGATATCCATTAGTAAGAAAAGATTTCACAAATGCAAACATATATCAAAAACGTCATTTATATCAACGTATCTCGGGATCGAGAACAATTCAATCAGATACTGCCATAGTATTCATCAATTCACTAATGAATTCACCACATCGATATGAAATATCAAGTTTATCTTAGCTTTGGAAGTCTCAGACTTGCGCGACGCATTAGCCTCGCCTAAAGGTGTGACGCAACGCAGTGATCGGATTTCGACGACGACGAACTCAGACTTTTACAACGAACCATACCAAAGCGCTTTATCTTTAAATGCGCGCTTTTTCACCCCACCAAACGTGACTTTACCGTTATTCAAATGAGTTTACTTTACAAAGACTTATTCTACAACTCTTAACAAATGTTTTATCCGCATTGACACCGCCAAAATATTTCGCTTTTGTAATGGATCCTATCTATTAGCCGTAGTCATGGAGATGGTGAACTATTATATCATTTTTGTGGTAGCACCCAACCTTTATTAACATGTCGGCGTCCCGTGCTGACCTGATAAAATGCCCGCGGATCGGCTAAGGTCGAACTATATCGTGTTAACATATGCTGCGAGAGCGACCGCGGTCAGACGGATTATGCACTACACGGCGTCAGGACGTGAGGCCTCTCTCGACGCTTATTATTTATTATTATGTATTCGCGTTACTATGAGATATTGACCATACACACCAAGAAAATGCTCGCCGTGCTATCTTTACTGAACCGAATGATTTAAGAAGACAAGGCATCTTCTAACTAAACCCTCGTGACTTACCTCGATATCGCGCCAGTAATCCAAATATTATCAAATGTTTTGCATAAGTCCACCGATGCAATTTGCTTGTTTACCCCGCATGTTTGTTTTTAAATGCGTAGTTGAGCCTCATGGTGATGATGGAATGTGTCTGGGAGTCCAACAGGTCGATCGACGATTTCAATTTGTTTATAACGAATCGACTATCTACATATATGATTCACACATTTTCCCCTATACTCGAACTCCTTTATTTATGCCTTGTGTTTACAAACATTCGAGGTCCATCGGATCGGCAAGTTTTGGGTCCCAGGCTCAAACCTTTCCAAAAAAGCATAGACATTCCTCTATTATGTCAAACGATGCTTAGTTTACGTTTTATGCATCTCTATTTTAGCCTGTAACCCTAAAATACTACTCCTAGTATTAGCGCCCAATCCGCGTCGTCCGTGAGCGGGTCGTGAAATGGTACGGAAGCAGCTTGCTTTTGTAAACCCAAATTTATTCTAAGTTCAGATCGATCACCGGACTTCAGAAATCATCGACCTCTCACACTCCATCACATCGAGCTCAACCGAAAAGGTAACCGCATTTCTTTCAAACTCATGAAATGGAAAATTTCGCACGACGAGCAAGTAGAGAACTTTTAGAAATTTTATTATTATAAATTTTTGAAGTTGAGCAAGAAAATTTTCAAAAATATTGAATCGAACAAATGCAATGCTCAAGTATCGAGATCGAGTAAGCAGTGTAGTATCGAGTAATGATCAACGGGAACTGAATGAATTCCATTTTGATAACTATGAGTTGATCATGATTGTCTTTTGAAATCATATTTCCAAAATTTTCAAATAAGACTTTTACCTTTCCAACTTTCAAAATTTGATTTATGATGAACTATATGTTATCACGAGACTAACTTAGACTTGTAAGGAGCATGTCGATCGTGAAAGAACATGAAGTACGAACTCTTTTTCCCTTTATGCGTAACAAAAGAACGAAGAAGAATGAAAGTGACATACCTTGAGCACGAACACTTAAAGACGAAGCTAGAAATTAACGAGGACACCTCAACCTTGTCGAACGACGCCGGCACACCATCATCACTCAACCGAGTGAGCAGCAACACGAATCCGACATGGACGCCACTTACGCTTCGAATGTTCAGCTCGACTTAAAGGACCCGAATATGGTAGACGATACTACGACGCACGTCCCATTGACATTTTCGACGATCCGCAAATTTCCCTGACTGCGCAGTAATTTGTTTTAGCTAGATCTCTCACGAGACCATTTACGTTATGGTTTTCACACGCATTCTAACGCACTGATCTTCATTTGTTATGAAGAACAGAACCCAAATTCTGTCTCCAGAATACTATAGAGTCTGTTGAACTCTAGCTTAAGTGTCTTGATATAGACAAGATCTCGTAGGTATATTAAGATTTATTAGCTTATATGTATACGCTATGGTAAGACTAAGAAGGTAAGTTTGGTATGTATTACATTATGATGTTGCCTACCTTATAGAATTGTTAGTTCTAGCCTAGCACTCTCACGCTCATCCTTTCGCTTTTTTTTTAGACGAACGATAGTCGACTTACTTAGATTTAATCGGCAGATGGAGGGAGGATGCTATATCGGTGGTGAGGAGGTAGGACCTCATGCCCCACCCGAGGAGCTGATGCGCACCTTAGTGAATGTTGATGGCTACGAAGACCCAGCGAAGTTTCATGCACTACCTCTTGGCATAGGAGAATCGCAGCTTAGAGCGCCATAACCGACTCACGATGGCATCAAGAGACTCTAGCTATACCCTGCTACTGGATGGTTACGCCTAGAGGTACGGAGACTACATCATCGCATCTCCGAGGTATGATTTGATGATCGCCTGTGTTCAGTGAGTCACCGACTTACGTACAAGATTCATGAGCCGCACCATGGGATCCTATCTCCTCCACGGAGTACATAAGGGACGAGTCGCCAGAGTGGTAGCCTTGAGGTTCCGAGATCAAAGGATCCAGGATACCCTGCACTGGCGTTGGAACGAAGTGTACGAGCGTAGATAGCGCACGCCCTAGAGCCTCGAGAGAGCGCCTGCCACCAATTGCGACACCCAAGACGTACGCACACGCCCTACCGACTCCGTCCGTCCACCACTGAAAGACGAAGAGCCTTCCACCGACAAAGATGCATGGATCGATGCGCTTCACCGCACCACCCGAAAATGCCGATCCCAAAATGACGCGCGGATAACCTGACCCCCACAACTGTGGAAGAGGCAGACATCCAGGTACGACTCTGAGGACGATTCGAAGTGAAGAGACCAAGAGTCGAGACCCCTATAAGATCGCGAGCAGAAGGAAACTCGTAAAGACGTTAGCGACGCTTATTGAATGTTGTTATTTATAGACTGCATGTGTTGCTAGTTTTCCTTTTATTTAAGTACCATGGTTCTGAACCTCGAAATTTTTTCTTTGCTTGGCCCATAACCTGCTATTTCTTTTTCCGACCGCGTCGACATCTTGATTTTGACAAAACCGTTACCTATCTACATATTTTCTACCCAGGGTCTTAGTGACAATTGTCTAGTATGATAATTGTTATTTTTGATATCGCGGCGTAGAGTTTTATGAAAACCTTATGTCGTTAAGTTGAAAGCGCTAGTAATTAACGAGATGATGCTTTTATAGCGTAATGCCCAAGATAAAACCAAAGAGAACCCAGAGGTCGGGAGACCTAGGAGTGGTAAATCCTCGACAAGAACAAGAGTGATAATCCCAACCACCGCCCACCTCAACCCGATCAGCAGGATCAAGAACTATTTCAAGGCAAAACCCTCCGCTTTTAACTCTAAGCGAGCCTCAGATAGTCAACAATGGTTAGAGCCATTGAATCGGATTTTACCTTCTTAGCGCACGCAGTAAAGGAGCGTGTTACCTCCACCCGATCGGATACCACCAGCGAGGCCGTAAGAAGACTTTTCACAACAACTTGAGGAATTCTGGGAGGATTTCAAGAGAGCTGATAGAGAAACATCCTCAAGAGCTATAAGAGGCAGCAGAATTTTCCGCTACAAGAAAGCGATGTCTCAGCGACTAGATCGCACTTTCGCGAGATGTCGAGATACTGCACCGAACCCGGGACACCGACTTGAAGATGTCGGAAAAGTTCGTGCTGGCTAAGAAGGAGATAGATTCTCTGCCCCACGGAGATCTATCTACACCGAAGCTCTCGACGGCTTGATATCGAGGCGGCCACTGACGAGAAAAGTCGGGTGCGCCTCGCACACTGTAATTTGGACAAAGGAAAAGGAGATCAGAAAGCCAACCGTGGAATAACAACTCATGAAACTAGGGAGTCAACAAGCTCCGTGCAAGGAAACACGGCGAAGTAGGCATGAAATGGAAGATGCATTATGCTCCACCGAAGGGGACACAGGGAACACAAGGCAACCTCAATGCCTAGATGCGCAGAGGACAGGGTATACGGTAAACGCGATGTTATGTTAAGGCAACCGGCATTACGCCAAAATGCCTAAGGTCACGCTCGATAAGGTCGAACCAACTCGGCAATGCTCACCACATGCTATACATACAACCCCAACACAGTGCCCAACAGCCCCAACCTCCTCTTAACTCAGGCAACAACCCACTCAACAACAACTCCAACAACAGAATAATGGCAAAGAACAAAGAATAAATCCTCGCAGAACAACAACCACGCAACACATGACGGCACACCACGCGCTGCCACACAAGCCAGAGGAGAATACACTGCAACATCATTCGAATCATCCAGACTACCACGCTCCTCAACCTGGCTCAAAGTAGCTTACGCCAGATAGGAGGCGTAACTAACAACAAGTGAAACTCGACAGTATGGGAGTTCCACTCAACCCACCAAGCAAGTATTGTTCGACGCAGGGGTTTCAGTTCTTTATTGCAAAATCATGCAGAAATGCTCGGGCCTGTGTCCAAAGGCCAAGCTCGTGATACGAGAATCTCTTATATGAGGGATTATGATTGTTACTACACTTTTGCTCAACTCGAGTCGACTTAGATCACTGGTCGTCAACCATCTAAACATAACTACCCATGGACGATGTAGAATAATCCTGTGAAGGAATCGTTAGCTAAGAATCATTCCACGATTCTCTACAGAAGGAAATGTCCCGCTTCACTTCTCGACAAGCTAGTTACGACTCCACCGGATCAGATGTGAAAGAGTCCCAAGAGCACTACAAGCTGGAGGATGATTGAACCATGGGGATGCCACAGATTTTGCTTTATCGAACGAAGAGGATAAACCCAAGCGGGTAGAAGACATCAAGTTGCCAAGAATTTTGACGATTTCCAGAATCTACCAGACCGCCTCCTCGACATGACAATCTAGAGTTTACCATCGACTGGAGCCTCGATCAGCCCTCAAGGTCGGCGCCCGTATGGCCCACGAAAGGACAGAAGAGTCGAAAATCCAAACCAAGAGCTGGATCAGATTCATTAAGCCGAGTGTTTCACCGGGGAGCGCTGCTTGTTTGTTAAGAAAAGGATGGTTCTTCAGAGGACGCATCGATTATAGAGAGCAAACAAGACGACACTTAAAGGAACAAATACCTCTACCCGTAATGATGATCGCTTGATCAATCATGCGGAAGTGTATTCTAAAATCGATCTTAAGTCGATACCATCACTGAAAATACGGCTCAGAGACCTCGATCGCTCCAAACCGTATATGGCCTACTATGAGTTCATAAGTTATGCCATTCGATTAACCAATGACTACCGAAATTCATGGATCCTCATGAACAGTAGTATTTCATCCATTTTGATAAATTTGTTTGGTCTTCATAGATGAATCCTTATCTATTCAAAGAATGATATGATCGGAGCATAGGAATATCTACAGAACGGTTTTGCAACCTCGAAATGAAAGACTTTTGCTAAGTTTAGCAAATGTAGCTTTTCAAGGAAGTTATGTCTCGACACATCGAGTACCGCGCAGGTAAAGAGATCCAGCCAAGGAGAGGCCGATACTGCAAGAACGGAAATCACCAAAGACTCAGCAAGACGGATGCAAGTTTCCTGGATTAATGGTTACTAGGAGATTATCGGAGGATTCTCAAAATTGCAAGCGCCAAAACCCGCCTATCTGGGGAATCAAGTTCAATTACGATGAGACGAGACTGAGTTTCAAATACCAAAGAAAATTACGACTGGCGCCTAGCTCTCCTGCTTTAATAAGGCTATGTAGTCATACAGATCGATCTAAGATCAGACTGGAGGTTTGATGCAGCAAGAAAGTGATAGCATCGATCCCGACAACTCGCACTCCACGAATGCAACTACCCAACCCACGATTTAATTAGCACAAAGAGTTCATGCGCTAAAATTGGAGACACATCTCTACGAGCGGATGAGATCTTCACGATCCACATAAAGCCTTTCAAGTATCTTTTCCTAACAAAACGATTAAGATACGCAGAAGTATGCTAGAATTAGTAAAAGATACAACCGGGTATTAACTATCACCCGCAAGCTACGTAGTAGCCGACGCTCAGTCGTAAGACCATACCGAAAGTTAGGACGCCTTTATACAAGAGGAAAACTCTCAAGAGTTTGGCAGACGTAGATTGAACCGTGAACCGCCCGAGAAATTGTAGTCGTCGCACACTACACCGACATCCATCTAAGAAGATTGTCAGAGCACAAGGATTGAGGAAAAGTTGAAAGATCCGAGAAAGACTGGCACAGCGATTCAAGACTTTCGCGCCGATAACGCCTTATTGTTCTAGGTAGGATACGGTGCCTCACGACGCAGAGCTCGTAACGAAATCAAGCGAGCGAGGCTCACGTACAGCCCTACACCGCCCACCCAAGCATTAAGAGTATACCAAGATCACGGGAAAAATTTTGGAGGCATGAAACGAGACTAGCTTTCAGAGAACGCCGCACTTGTCAAAGTGAAGGCATACACCAACGTCCTACCGGAAGTTACAACCTGGAAATCGAATGGAAGTGACGATATAACGATGGATTTCACAGTCCTACCCAAATCGAAGAGAGCAAACACAAGCCATATCGGGTATATTGATGATCTTACCAAAGTTGCTCACTTTCACCTATTCAAAGACTTATGATCTCGATAAGTCGCCCACCGACGTCTAAGGAAATTGTACGGACTACATGGAGTGCCAAAACTATTACCCATCGAGACCTCCAAGTTCACATCCTGATCTTGGATTAGCTTGCGAGAGAACTGGCACGAGATTAAATCAAGATTTCATTCCACCCACAAACCGTGACAATGGAGACGAATATCCAAACCGTAAGATATGTTTAGAACCGTATTTTGGATCGAGGTAAATGGAAGATATTTCACTCTGATCTGAATTTGCTTACAACAATTATACAAGTCACGATCGGGATGGCCCCATACGAAGCCTCAGATGTGCAAGAAGTGTAGATCACCACTTTATCGACGAAGTCGTGAGAGAAAGTCATAGGCCTACTGCAATGAACGTAAATGATCGAGACTGCTCACAAATTAGGACGAGAAAAGAGCTCAGATGCATAAATTCAACCATCACGCTAGATCCGAAGCATACGCTGAGATGGAGACAAAGTATTTCTAAGGTCTCCATCAAAGGATTGTCGCTGTCCTCGAGAAGATAGTTGCACCTCCTAGCTTATAACGAGGAAGTCATTGCCTTCCACGTGGATTCCATAACCTGTTACGCCTCCAATTCCACGGAAATACGCTCACGACCAAGCACGTGATCTATCAAGACGACGTGATCCGAGCTCTATACGAGTCTATAAGCGAGTTAACCCGCAGCCATACTCGACACGCAAGTTCAAGAACCTAGAGCAAAGTCGATTCCCAGTCAAAGTATGAGACACCACGCATGGGCAGTTAGCCACGGGGAGCTTGACGGTATTAGGAAAACCCCGACTATTGTTTAGAGGTATACAAATTTTCGATCTAAATTTTTCGTAGAAGTGCGGTGGAATAATATTCTTCAAAGAAACGAATATACTACAGGTCCAAACCCGTAATTGGGTCAGATATTATCTTTTTACGACATCGAATATTGTGATTCGATCATATCGCTATATAACGAATCTTTTCAAAATTCACTAAGGATTGTTAATTAAAGGATTGAAATATTAAAATGATTCCACAATATATTTTAACGTCAAACGCAGATCACGCCTTTTCCGCAGAAATTTTCTCGAAAAGAAGCTTGGAATTAATTTCACTTAATTCCTTTATAAAGGAATATATTTATTAGGAATGAACCTATCGCACATTGTGTCATGACTTTGAGACGTTAACGCCAACGCTTAGACGTTTAAAAATGAGTTTAATGGAAATTATAATTAATTATCATTATTATTTTATATAATATACAGTATTAATAATGATTAAATAATAATTTTAGCAGTTTAAACTCGATATCCATTATCGAATCTAAACCCTAGTTTACAGACTTGGTTATGCATGAAATGATACCATTAAATTATCCTATGGTATCTAAACTTTTAATATGATATATATGGATATTATTAAGCATTAAATCAGTATTTTAACATAAAATCTGAGGGCCGCATTTATAAAACTTGAAACCCTATTTTCAAATTAGGTTTTTATCATAAATGTAATAATTTTATCCTATGTATTATTTAATATCTAAACATATATTATGATATATATGATAAAATTACAGTAGTATCAATAATAGGTGAATTTTTTACCTATTCATTTTTTCAAATTATCATTTATTAATTAATGGCATTTATACTATGTTTACATATAATCGATTATGTACAAATTAACCACTTAACCCCTAAGTCCACCTTCCAAATCATGATGCACTTTTAACCCACGAAGCCTTTTCGCTGAATATCTCACATTGCGATTTTCATTTTCAATAAATCGAGAGTATCAGAATACTATACACCTTGGTACATAATTACATGTATTGTGTACTATACAAACCATTAAACACTCTACACTCTCTAAACCTCACTCCCACCGCTTCCTAACTCGGACCTTCCTCATTCTTAAAATATTTCATCTCCTTTTTCACAAAGCAACCACAAAGCATTTCACTGATTCAACACATCCTAAGTCAATACATGGACATACCGATTCTCCTTATTCAGAAAAATCAACTGCTTATGATATTGTGTTTGCGAAGTTGAGTATACATATATGTAGTGTATCTTGTATTGGTAGAATTAGTCATCCTTGTACTTACTTAAAAATCATTGTCTACATACGATTTTTCCCAAAACATGTGCATAACTCGGATTTCAGTTTCCATCTTCCCCAACTTGATCCATATATGCTTTTCTCCAACCATTTCAAGATAATGGTTTATTGATTTACTCAACTTTCAAACTAAACAATGTAGATATACAAATAAATTAAATGTACTGTGTGTACAATGTTCTTGAAGCATGATTGTTCTAAGTCTCGAGTTTATTTGAAAATGCAGTATAATGTGTTTAGTAACCATGATATGTTATGTTAAAAACTTGGAAGTATACCAACTAGACTGATTTCTCATGAAACCTACAGATATTGAAATTATATTAATGATAATAATTCTTATGTCAAGGACTATGTATGTTATATGCGAATCGATTATATGTTCATCATGTAAGTTATTCGAGAAATTTTGGAAACTTTGCTATTAAACCTTTGTTAATACCGTGAGTCATATGGCATATATGGTCATGTATAGATTTTATTTTCGAACACGTAATGGTGTATTTAATGCTTTAGATATTTTTATTGACATGAAATTATTAGAATTTTGGAAATCAAATTACCAATTTAAATCAAATAACGTCGTGATTATGCTCAAGGTGATGATTTAATTAGTTTTGATAATATGATGTTATATTAGTATACTATATGTATAAACATAGTATATAATTGTTCGAAATTTTGAAAATCAAACAACATTATGCAATCAAAGTAGAGCTATTAGAGCTCCTATATGGGATGATTCAACAATGTTTTTGGTCTGATGTTATGATGTTACAATGTTATAATCAAGTGTTTAATACGTTGGGAATTTATTTGGAATTTTAGAAATTTTTGCAATTTTTTGTAATTATCAAGTTATATCCGTGAATAATTGCTATATATTATTAAATAATGGTTATGGTGAACTATAGGTTATATTAGGTGATTATATTGATGTTGGGATATTATATAGGTATATATCAATTTGGGAATTTTTGGATAATTATTCCTAATTATTGAAAATACGTAAGATCACATATATGTATATATAATATATAACAACTATCATATGAATTTTATATATTCATATTCTGACCATAGTGTATAATAATGCACTATATTAATTTAAAATATTTCAAAAGTCATCTGATATTTTAAATTAATTATCGAAGCTGATAATTAATAAGGATTTTTAAATCTTTTTAAACGTTTATTAATAAAATATTTTATAAATTAATATTCTGGACATAGATTGAATTTATAAAATTTTATAAACATAGATTGCTATGTTTGAGACCTAACAGTCACTTTATAACGCTTTAAACCAAAATTACAGATTTACTTATAAAGGTTTATTAAATGCGTAAATTATTTATAAGTCCTCATTTAGCTAGATAAATCGAAAATAGGACTTTACGTTTTCAAATCGATCAAATTGATTACGATAAAACTAAATAGTAAGAAATTACTATTTAAAAGTCAAAATCGCTGACTTTGTCAGATCGTGTCGACTTCGCTCGATTTTTAACAAACGCGATTTTACGATTTAAATACGTCCAAGACGCTGAAGGTATACTAATTGAGTATGACTAATTATTAGTAAGAAAAGATTTTCACAAATGAAACCATATATCGAAAAACGATCTTATATCGCCAACGATCTCGAGGATCGCAGAACAATTCAATCAGATACGCATTAGACGTATCAATTCACTATGAATGACCTACATCGATATGAAATATCAAGTTATCTTAGCTTTCGAGAAGCTCAGAGACTGAGCGAACCAAAGCCTCGCCGAAAGCTACGCAAACGCAGATTGATCGATTTCACGCACATCGAACTCAGGACTTTACAACAACCACAGCGGGCTTTTATCTTTAAACATGCGGGCCTTTTCACCCCACTAAATACGTGACTTATCGTTATTTCAAATGAGCTTATTTACAAAGACTTATCCTACAAACGTTAACAAATGTTTTACCATACACCGCCAAAAATATTTCTTTGTGCTCGGATCTCATCTGCGCCCGTGGTCAAATGGTTGAACTATTATATCATTTTGCTGGTAGCACCCAACCTTTATACATGTCGTCCCGTCCGATGATAAAATCCCGCCAGATCCTGGGCGTAGGAACCAATACCGTGTTAACATATGCTCGCAGAGCGATCGTGGCCGACGGGATTACGGTTTCCGGTCAGCGAGACGGGAGGCCTCCTCAGCTTATTATTTATTATTATTATGTATTGGACTATGAGAACGGACCACACACCAAGAAAATGTCACGCGTTTACTTTTACGAACCGAATGATGTAAGACAAGACACTTTAACTAAAACCCTGCTGACTTACCGATATCCAACTAGAATCCAAATTTATCAAATGTTTTCGATAAGTCCACCGAAGCGTACTTTCGATTTCACTCCCAGTTTGTTTTTAAACAGCGAGTCATAGCATGTATTGGACGTGGTTGGATCCATCCTCGACGATTTTCAATTTGTGGGTTTATACCGCTCAATGCATATCGTCATATATGTATTCACACATTTTCCGCCGCTATACTCAACTCTTTATTTATGCCTTATGTTTACAACACTATGAGGTCCATCGTGATCGGTGCTAAGTGGGTCCGATGGCCTAAACCTTTTCAAAACGTTACGACATTCATCTATATGTGTCAAGATCGCTTAGTTTATCGATTATGCACTCTATTTTAGTCCATGTAACCCTCAAAATACTACTCCTAAGATAGTCGCCTCCATCCGGGTCCGGAGCGGTCGCGATGTATGGTATCGTAGAGCTTTTTTTGTAAACCCAAACTTTTATTCTAAGTCTAGATCGAGTCATCGACTTCTAGAAATCTATCGACCTCTCAACACCCATCACATCGAGCTCAACCGAATAAGGTAACCGTTTCTTTCTCAAACTCATGAAATGGAAAATTTTCATGACGAGCAAGTTAGAGGAACTTTGAGAAATTTTATTATTATGAAAATTTTGAAGTTGAGCAAGAAAATTTTTCCAAAATATTCAATCGAACGAATGCAAGTGCTCAAGTATTGAGATGGAAGTATGGTAGTATCGAGTCGAATGATCAACATGGAACTAATGAATCCATTTTGAGTACGAGTCGATCATGATTGTTGAAATCATATTTCCAAAATTTTCAAATAAGATTTTACTTTCCAACTTTCAAAATTTTATTTATGATGAATCTATATGTTATCACGAGACCTAACTTAGACCTATGGAGCATGCTCACGATCGTGAAAGAACGTAGAAGACGAACTTCTTTTCCCTATGCTAACAAAAGAACGATAGGAAGAATGAAAGTGACTATACCCTTGAGCAACGGACGATGAAAGACGAGCGAGAAGATGAACTAGGACGACCTCAACCTTGTCGAATGACGCAGACTCCATCATCACTTCAACCCCAGTGAGCAGCAACACTTAATCACGACATGGACGCCACTTACGGCTTCAGAACGTTCAGCCTCGACTTAAGGACCCAAATATGGAAGACGACACGTCGACGACGCCTCGATTGACATTTTTAGACGATCGCGCAAATTTCCTGCACCGCAGTAAATTTGTTTTAGCTAGATCTGTCTCGTTAGGACCGATTACGCATGGTTTTCACCCACGCATCTCAACGCACTGATCTTCATTTGTTATGAAGAACAGAATCCCAAATTCTGTCTCCAGAATGATAGAGTCTGTTGAACTCTAGCTTATGTTTGATATAAGACAAGGATCTCGTAGGTATATTAAGATATCATTAGCTTATATGTATACGCTGGGTAAGACTAAGAAGGTAAGTTGTGGTATGTATTGTACATTATGATGTTGCTCACCTTATAGAATTGTTTAGTTCTAGCCTTGTTCTCGCTACGCCATCCTTCTGCTTTGAGATAACATAGTCGACTTACGCTAGTTTTAATCGCGGCAGACGGAGTGCTTATATCGCTAGGGAGGGAGGGTAGGACCCGCCCACCCGAGGAGCTGATGCGCACTATAGGAATGTTGATGCGCCGGAAGACTCAGGCGAAGTCAGGCATCACTCCTTGCCAGGAGAACGCCTGGCCTTACGGCGCAACCGATCACGATGGCATCAAGAGACCTAGCTATACTCCCTGTACTGGATGGTTATGCCTAGAGGTATCGGGAGACTACATCTATCGATCCCGAGGTTATGATTTGACTGGGATCCGCCTGTGTTCGTGAGTCACCGACTTACGATACAAGATTCATGGAACAAGACTCTACGGGACCCTATCTCCTCCACTGAGCACATCATGCGACGAGTCGCCGCAGAGTGGCTGACTTGAGGTTCCGAGATAGGTTGATCCAAGGATACCCCTCGCACCTGGATGGACGGCGATATACGGTGTAGATAGGGCACGCCCTGAGCCTGGGAGAGCCTGCTTTGCCACCAGCCAGCTGACACCCAAGACGTCTGGCCGCTACCGCTTTACCACCAAGGCCCCGATCCACCACCCCAAGACGAAGAGCCCTTCCACGGACATGGACGAGTATCGACATGCCTCTGCTATGACCACCCGAGTGTTTTTAGCCCGATCCGCCACAACTACGACTCAGTACGGCGGATAACTCGGACCCTCGCTGACATACCGATGATGGAAGCCGTGCAGACTATCCAGGTACGACCTGAGGACGATTCGAAGCGAAGACGACCAAGAAGAACCCCGGGAAGACGCTTGAGAGGAATAAACTCGAAAGACGTTAGGCGACGCTTAATTAGAAGTTGTTTTTTATGACTAGTATGTGGGCTAGTTTTTATTTCAAGACCATGGTTCTAGAACTCGTTTTTTTTTTTTTAGTCATGCAGGTCCCAAACCTTGCTATTTCTATTTTCCGCTGACATTTTATTTTCGACAAACCTTGTTTATCTATCTACATATATTTCACCCAAGGGGCTTTTTGGACAATTGTCTATGTTATGGATGAATTGTTTATTTTGATATCGCTTAAGAAGTTCTATGAAAACCTTATGTTGTTAAGTAAAGCGCTTAGTAATTAACAATTATACGCTTTATATAGCACGCCTCCAGAAGAAACCCGAAGAGAACCCAGGTCGATAAGACCTGTATGGGTAGAATCCCAGCAAGAACAAGAGGATAATCCCCAACCATCGCCCACCTCAACCCGATCGCAGAATCAAGAACTATTTCGAGGCAAACCCTCCTGCTTTTAACGGAAGTGAGCTCGTATAGTCAACAACGGGTGAGCCATTGAACGGATTTTTACCTTCTAAGGTGCACGGCACAGAAAGGATGTCGTAGGTTACCTTCCACTGATCGACCACCGACTCTCGTGGAGGCCGAAGAAGACTTTTCAACAAATGCTGAGGAATTTCGTGGAGGATTTCAAGAGGAGCTGATGAGAAGTACATCCCAAGAGCTATAAGAGAAGAAGGAGCAGAATTTTTCCCGCTAAAGCAAGAAAGGATGTTCAGAATCGACTATGATCGCACTCTTCTCGCGAAATGTCGAGATATGCACCGAATCGTGGACACCGACTGAAAATGTCGGAAAGTTCGTGTCGTAAGAATGGAGATACGATGTCTTCGCCAACACGGAGACCTATCATACACCAAGCTCGCACGAGCTGATATCGAGGCGCGCCACCGAGAATAAGTCGGTGTCGCCTCGCATACGCATTTAGACAAAGGAAAGGGAACTGACCTCAACCGCGAATAACAACCGCTGAAACTATGGAGAAGAAGTCACAAGCGCCTGTGGCAAGGAACACGGCGCAGTTATGACAGAGTCAGAGAGCAATTTTATGCTCCACCGCAATGGGACCATGGTGAATAACCAGGAACTCAATGCCCTAGATGCCATAGAGCACACAAGGTGCACGGCAAACGGTAAGCCGTTATGTGGCGGGCAACGGCATTACGCCAACAATTGCCCAAAGGTCACGCTCGATATAAGGCCAACCAACCGGCAATGTCACCACCAGGCTATATACCAACTCACCGCCGCAGTTAGCTCCAACACCAACCCCGCAACCCCAAAGGGCAACAACCCCACCTCAACAACAACTCCAACAACAGAATAATGGCATAAAGCAAAGAACAATTCGCAACAGCAGGGCGCAACCACCGCAACAGAGACGGCAACCACTAAGGCTAACGCCAAGAACAAGAATACCTGTGCACGCCGAATCACCAGACTAACTGTCACCTCATTGCTCAGCTATAGCCTACGCCAGATAGGAGGCAACGAACAAAACTATGGAAACTTCAGTATGGAGTTCTACTCAACCCACCATTAAGTATTGTTCGACACGGTGCTCGCGTTTTATTCGAAAATCATGCGAGAAATGCCGGGCCAGTCCGAAAGGTCAAGCCAGATATGAGAATCTCATCGCCTATAGGAGGGATTATGATTGTTACACACTTTGCTCGAACCTAGAGTCGACATTAGGATCACTAAGGTTCGCTAACGATCTAAACATAATAATGGATGGACGTAGACATAATCCTAGGAATGGATCAAGAAGAATCATTCCACCATTCTCCGTATGAAAGGAAAATTGCTTCACTTTCCTCGGGACAAGAAGCTACGCAGCCACGGATCAAGATGGGAAGAGTCCCGATAGATCGACTACAAGCTAGGAGGATGATGAACCGGGAGGATGCCATGATCCTTGTTTATTCGAACGAAGAAGATAAACCCGGCTGGTAGAAGACATCAAGTCGCCCAAGAATTTTCTCGACGATTTTCCGAGAATCTACCAGATTGCCTCCCGATAGACAACTAGTTTACCATCGACTGGAGCCCTGATCAGCCTCAAGGTCGGGCCGCCTATAGATGGCCCTAAAGTGAGAAGAGCCGAATCCAAATACAAGAGCTTTTGGATCTAGGATTCATTGGCCGAAAGCCACCGGGAGCGCTGCTTTGTTTGTTAAGAAAGGATATTCTTCGAGGATGCATCGATTATGAGAGCTAAACAAGACGACACTAAAGAACAAATACCCTTTACCCATAATTGATGAACTGCTTGATCAATTGAGCGGTGTATTCTCTAAATTGATCTAAGTCGATACCATCACCTGAAAATACGGCCCGATGTATCCAAGACTGCTCGAATCCGATATGGCCACCATGAGTTCATAGTTATGCCATTCGATTAACCAATGCACCAGCCATATTCACGGACCCTCATAATGTAGTATTTCATCCATTTTGATAATTTGTTTAGTCTTCATAGATACATCCTTATTTATTCAAAGAATGAAGAGGAGAATATCTAAGAACCATTCATAAACCTGAGAAATGAAAGACTCTTTTGCTGTTTAGCAAATGTGAGTTTGGTCACAAGTTATGTTCCTTGGACACATCGTAATCAAGGTATAAAAGTAGATCCACCAGTAGAGGGGTGCAAGAACGGAAATCACCAAAGACCAGACGAGATCGAAGTTTCAGATTATCGGTTACTAGGAGATTTATCAGGATTCTCCAAAATTGCAAGGCCAATAACCCGCCTACTCGGAAGGGAATCAAGTTCAATCACATATGAGTGCGAGAGTTTCCAACATCAAAGAAAATTTACCAAGGCACCAGCTCTAGCAGTCCCGTGTTTTATAAAGCGGTATGTAGCTCATACATGCATCTAAGACTGGACTGGTCAGGTTTTATGCAAGAAGGAAAAGTGATAGCCACGATCCCGACAACTCGTAATTCCACGAGTCAACTACCCAACCCACGATTTGAATTAGCAACAGAGTTCATGCCCTAAAATTTAGAGACACCATCTCTATGGGCGATGATGAGATCTTCACCACAAAAGTTTCAAGTACTTCTTCAACAACGAGATTGAATATGACACGCAGAAGATTGCCAGAATTAGTAAAAGATTACGACCGTGGTATTAACTATCACCGGCAAAGCGAATGTAGTAGCCGACGCCTGAGTCGTAAGAGCCATACCGGTTAGGATGTCTCTTTATACAAGAGGAAACCGTGAAGAGTTTGGTAGATAAGATGAACTGGCCGAACCACCCAAGACTACCAGAGTCAGATCACACTCACACCGACATCCGATCTAAGAAAAGAATTGTCGAGACAAAGGACGGAGGAAAAGCTGAAAAGATCCAGAAAGACTAAGGTCCAAGGATTCAAGAATTTCCAAGAGGCGCCGATAACGCCTTATTGTTCAAGGTAGGATATATGCTCGACGACGCCGAGCCGTAATCTAAATCATGAGCGAGGCTCACGATACGCCCACCGCCCACCCAAAGACTAAGACGTATTAAGACCCAAGGAAAAATTTTGGTGGGCATGAACGACATAGCTTTCAGAACGCCGCTTGTTTGTCAACAAGTGAAGGAACTACACCAACGTCCCTACGGGAAGTTACTGTGGTTGGAAATCCACAGAACGGAAGTGGGACGATATAACGATGGATTCGTTACAAGCACCCCAAATCGAGAAGAGGAAACACCGCCGTATGGGTAATTGTGGATAGACTTACCAAAAGTGCTCACTTTCTACCTATTCAAAGCACTTATGGATCCGATAAGTTGGCCATATGCGTTAAGGAAATTGTGCGACTACATGGAGTGCCAAAATCTATTACCTCGATCGAGACTCGAGTTCACATCCAGTTTTGGATTAGCTTGCGAGAGAAGCTGTACAAGATTAAACTTCATCGACATTCCACCCACAAACCGATGGGCGATCGGAAGAGCGATCAAACGCTAGAAGATATGCTTAGAATCGTAATTTTGGATCGAGGTGCAAAATGGGAAGATATTTTACCTCGATTGAATTTGCTTACAACAACGACTACTGGCGACGATCGGCATGGCCCCACACGGAGCCTCAGTATGGCAAGAGTGTAGATCACCACTTTATTGGGATGAAGTCGGTGAGAGAAAAGTCATAGGGCTGATGCGGTGAGCTAAATGATCGAGATGGATTCGACAAATTAGGATGAGGAGAAAAGAGGCTCAGGAGCACAGACCAATCTTCTGACACGCTGGCGTAGATCAGAACTACGTTTGAGGATGGAGACAAAGTATTTCTTGGTCTCTCAGTGAAAGGGATTGTCGTGTTTGGCACGAAAGGAAAGCTTAGACCCGTTTCATAGGACCTTATGAAATCTGAGAGGATAGGTCGATGAGCTTATAGGTTGGCTCTTCCGAGCCAGGGAATGTCCATAATGTTTTCCACGTCTCACAACTGAAAATCGTTCACGACCCAAAGCACGTGATTCACCAAGGCGGCGTGATCCCCGAGCAAGACATGAGCTATAAGGAAGAACCCATGGCCATACTTGACCACAAAGTTCGGCAACTACGGGCAAGTCGATTGGTTAGTCAAAGTCTTTGTGGAGACACCACAGACGAAGAAGCCACGTGGGAGCTTGAAGAGTCGACGAGGAAAAACACCCCATCTGTTCTTCTAGAGGTATACAATGTAATATTCCAAAGAAACGAATATACGACACGGTTTTCTAAACCCGTAATTGTGGTTTTGCCGATATTATCTTTTACGACATCGAATATTGTGATTTCGATACGATATCGTTATAACGAATTCTTTTCATAATTCACTAAGGATTGTGAATTTAAGGATTGAAATATTACGAAATGATTCATTAATATATTTTAACGCCAAACGCGTATCGAACGCCGCTTTTCATGAAATTTTCGAGCGGTTGAAGCTTGGAATTAATTTCCATCTTAATTCCTTTATTAAATGGAATATATTTATTTAGTAAGTATGAACTTATCACAACCATTTTGAGATGAGTCGATTTTGAACGCTTTGAGACGTTAACGCCAACGCCTGTAGACGCTTTTGAAAATGAGTTTAATGCTCGTGAAATTATAATAATTAATTTCCTATTATTATTTTATATAATTACAGTATTAATGATTATTAAAATCAATAATTGAGTTATAAAACTCGATAATTCCAATTAATGGAATTCGAAAACCCTAGTTTTCTAAACTATGGTTTTTGGCATGAAATGATACCATTAAATTATCCTATGGTATCTAAACTTTATAATATGATATATATGGATATTATTAAGCATTAAATCAGGTTTTAACCATATAAATCGAGGGTTTCAGTTTTTATAAAATTTGAAACCCTATTTTCGAAATTAGGGTTTTTATTGCATAAAATGTGTAATAATTTTATCCTATGCTATTATTTAATATCTAAATCATATATTATGATATATATGATCGAAAATTACATGAGTATCAATTATAGGTGTGATTTATATTTTAATCCTATTTTCTCATTTTATTATCTGAGAATTTCAAATTAAGGTTATGTGTTGATTTAATTATTTTATGGCATGTATTATATATCTATGACCTATACTATGATTAATACATTGTATTATGGTACAACAAAATTAAATCAGCCCTTGAAACCCCCCCATGCGCCGGCTCTTTCACCCTTCCCCACAAGCATGCATTATTCCTTTTAAAAGGACCAACCTATGAAGAGCTTTTTAACACTCCTTAATCATCACACTATAATCCTCATCATTCTGCTGCAGATTTTGTCCCATTTGTTGGCCAAAATCGAGAGTGAGAGAGAGATAGGAGAGGCTCTTCACCTTACACTCATTACACTCTACTCACTCAAAACATTTCAAACACAAAACACTCTCTCATTCTCCTCCATTCTCCCAGATTCGCCTAAGAACCGAGAGCACCCTCTCTCATTTTAAAATTTTTCTTCTTCCTTCTCTCCATTTCTTCTCACAAAGTTGATACCTTAGCATTATCCTTGATTCTATACCATTCTCAAGGTAATACATGGACATTAGCACCGATTCCATCCTCCATTTATTCCAAAAAAATCGAAACTGCTTTGAGTATATATGTATGGTTTCAAAGTTTTATATATGTATACATATATGTGTTAAATGTTCTTGAAGCATGAGCTATGTGTATCATTATGTTCTTGAGGATTTTATTTTCAAAATATAAGCATATGTTTAGATGAACATAGGATATGAAATGAAATGTATGATTTAGCTTGTATATATATGATTTTCAACCATAGTATGTATTAGGAATAACTTTCGAAAATTTTAAAAATATGTCTGGTGATGACCGAATGCTTCTTAGTATGTTTTAGCTTGTATTATTGATCTATATTATGTGTTAAGACTATGGTATGTTATTTAGAAAATTTTGGAAAACCCTAGCTTGATTTTCATGAATACCGTGAGCAATATATGCATGTACATTAATGTATAATTTTATTTCAAGCTTGTAATGGTGTATTAATGCTTTAGAACCTTGATTATATGTTCTATGAATTGATTAGAATTTTGGAAAACCTTGCTATTTTTCTCATATTACCGTGAGCATTATAGTAGTATAGGTTGATGTATGATTTTATTTTGAACATGCAATGGTGTTTTAATGCTTTAGTATATTATTTATGCATTGTGTGAAATTATTAGAATTTTTGGAAATCAATTACTATTTTAAATCAAATAAGCCGTGAGCTTTGTGCTCTTAAAGGTGATGATTTAATTAGTTTTGATAAATATTATGATGTTATATTAGTATACTATAGTGTATAAACATAGTATATAATTGTTGAAATTTTTGAAAATCAAATAACATATTGAATCAAAGAAGCCGAGAGCTATTGAGCTCCATATGGTGATGATTCAAATGTTTTTGGTTGATGTTATGATGTTACAATGTTATAATATAATGTTTAATGATGTTGGAATTTATTTAGATTTTTAGAAATTATTTGCTAATTATTCGGTAATTATCAAGTTATTACCGTGAATAATTGCTATATATTATTAAATCAATGGTTATGGTGAACTATAGGTTATATTGGTGATGTATATTGATGTTGGGATATTATACTAGGTATATATCAATTTTGGGAATTTTTGGATAATTATTCCCTATTTATTGAAATTACCGTAATGTATATATGTATATATATAAATAAATAGCAATAATATCATATGAATTTTATAAATTCATATTCTGGACCATAGTGTATAATAATGCACTATATTAATTTAGAAAAATTTTCAAAAGTCATTTGACATTTTTAAATTAATTATCGAGTTTTCGATAATTAATAAGGATTTTTAAATCCTTTTTAAATCAGTTTATTAATAAAATATTTGCTAAATTAATATTCTGGACAGATTTAAATTTTACAAAATTTTATAAACATAGATTGCTATGTTTGAGACTTAACGCTCATTTTATAACGCTTTAAAAACAAAATACGCTTTTTATTTATAAAAAAGGTTTATTTAATGCGAAATTATTTATAAGTCCTCGATTTACGAGATAAATCGAAAAATAGGACTTTACGTTTTCAAATCGATCAAATTCGATTTATAAAACAAAATAGTAAGGAATTACTATTTAAAAGTCAAAATCATCGACTTTTGTCGACCAGTTGTCGACTTCGTTGACTTTTTAAGTCAAACGTGCGATATTTACGATTATAAATACGTCAAGACGCTGTAAGATATACTAATTGAGTATGATAATCATTAGTAAGAAAAGATTTCACAAATGAAACCATATATCGAAAAACGCATTTATATCGTTGAACGTATCTCGAGAACGAGAACAATTCAATCAGATACGTGTTAGAGACGTATCAATTCACTAAGGAATTCATCACATCGATATGAAATATCAAGTTTATCTTAGCTTTGGAAGTCTCGAGAGACTTGAGCGACGTACTAAAGCCTCGCCAGAAAGGTGTGGACGCAAACGCAATGACGGATTTTGACGAACGAACGAACCTAGACTTTTACAACGAACCATAGTCCAAAGTGGGCTTCTATCTTTAAAATGCGGGCCTTTTCTTACCCCACTAAAACGTGACTTTCATCGTTATTTCAAATGAGTTTATTTACAAAGACTTATCCTACAACCGCTTAACAAATGTTTTACCGCATTACACCGCCAAAATATTTCGCTTTGTGTATGGATCCTATCTATTATGCCCGGTAGGGCTGTGAGATGGTTGGAACTATTATATCAATTGTTGTGGTAGCACCCAACCTTTTAATGTCGGGTCCCGTGTCGGATGATAAATGCCCGCTAGGATTGGCGTGAAGGTTGAACTATACGTGTTAACATATGCTTGCAGAGAGTGATCCGTGTCAGACGGATTACGGCCGGGTCACGGCGTCGTAGATGGGAGGCCTCCTCTCGACGCTTATTATTTATTATTATTATGTATCGCGACTATGAGATACGGACCATACACACCAAGAAAATGCTCGCCAAGCTACTTTTACTTAACCGAATGATTTTAGTAAGCACAAGGCCCTTTAACTAAAACCCTTGTGACTTACTCGATATTGGCAGCGTAATCCAAATATTATCAAATGTTTTCGGCATAAGTCCACTGAGTGCAATTTCTTGTACTTAGCCCTGCATGTTTGTTTTTAAATGTGCAGGTTGAGCTTCGGTGGTGATGATGGGGAATGTGTTGAGGAGTCCAGTGTCCTTGACCGATTTACTTGAATTTGTGGGTTATACCTTGAATGCATATCGTCATATATGTATTCACACACTTTCCGCTGCTATACTCTGAACTCCTTTATTTATGCCTTATGTTTACAAACTATCGAGGTCCATCGGATCAGGCCAAGTTTTGGGGTCCGATGGCCTAAACCTTTTCAAAAACATTATGACATCATCTCATATTCTGTTCAAGCATGTTAGTTTATTTTTATGCATCTCTATTTTATCCATGTAACCCCTAAAATACTACTCCTAGTATTAGTCGCCCTCCAGTCCGGGTTGGTCCGGAGTGGGTCGTGATGTAGTGGTATCGTAGCGCTTTGCTCTTTGTAAACCCAAATCCTTTTATTCTAAGTCTAGATCGAGTCACTGGACTTCTAGAAATCTACTGACTCCTCTCAACACTCCATCACATCGAGCTCAACCGGGAATAAGGTAACTGCATTTCTTTCTCAAACTCATGAAATGGAAAATTTCGCATGATGAGCAAGTTAGAGGAACTTTGAGAAATTTTATTATTATGAAAATTTTGAAGTTGAGCAAGAAAATTTTTCCAAAATTTTGAATTGAACAAATGCAAGTGCTCAAGTATCGAGATGGAAGTGTATGGTAGTATCGAGTTGAATGATCAACATGGAACGAATGAATCCATTTTCGATATGTATATGAGTTGATCATGATTGTCTTTTGAAATCATATTTCCAAAATTTTCAAATAAGACTTTACTTTCCAACTTTCAAAATTTTATTTATGATGAACGATATGTTATCATGAGACGAACTTAGACTCTAAGGAGCATGCTCACGTATCGTGAAAGAACATAGAAGAACGAACTTCTTTCCCTTATGCGAACAAAAGAACGATAGGAAGAATGAAAGTGACGATACCCTTGAGCACGGACGACGAAAGACGAGCGAGAAGGATGAACGAGGACGACCTCAACCTTTAAGCTGAATGACGTCGGCACTCCATCATCACTTCAACCCGAGTGAGCAGCAACACGAATCACGACATGGACGTCACTTACGGCTTCAGAATGTTCAGCCTCGACTTAAGGACCCAAATATGGAAGACGACACGCCGACGCACGCCTCGATTGACATTTTGCACGATCGCGCAAATTTCCTGCACTGCGCAGTAAATTTGTTTTAGCTAGATCTCTCTCGTTAGGACTCCGATTTACGCATGGTTTTCACCTACGTACTCCTAACGCACTGATCTTCATTTGTTATGAAGAACAGAATCCCAAATTCTGTCTCCAGAATACGATAGAGTCTGTTGAACTCTAGCTTAAGTGTTTGATATAAGACAAGGATCTCGTAGTGTATATTAAGATATCATTAGCTTATATGTATACGTTTGGGTAAGACTAAGAAGGTAAGTTGTGGTATGTATTGTACATTATGATGTTGCCTACCTTATAGAATTGTTTAGTTCTAGCCTAGTTGCTTCTCGTTATGCTATCCTTTCTGTTTTGAGATGACGATAGTTGACTTACGTTAGTTTTAATCGTGGCAGATGGAGGAGATGCGCTATATCGCTAGGAGGAGGGTAGGACCTCATGCCCCACCCGAGGAGCTGATGCGCACCTATAGGGAATGTTGATGTCGCCGGGAAGACCTAGGCGAGTTTCACATGCATGACTACCTTCTGGTTGTGGAGGAACGCCTGAGCCTATGGCGCAACCGACTACGATGGCATCAAGAGACTCCTAGCTATACTCCTTGTACTGGGATGGTTATGCCCGAGAGGTATCGGAGACTACATCTATCGCATCCCCGAGGCTATGATTTGATTGGGGATCCGCCTGTGTTCGTGAGTCACCCGACTTACGATACAAGATTCACGAGCCGCACCTATGGGACCCTATCTCCCTCCACGGGAGTACACTTGGCGTGACGAGTCGCCAGAGTGGCTGTACCTTGAGGTTCCGAGACAGGTTGATCCAAAGGATACCCCTGCATCCGGATGGACGAGGCGTGATGTACGAGGTAGATAGGCAGCACGCCCTAGAGCCTCGAGAGAGCCTGCCTTGCCACCAAAGCAGCTGGACACCCAAGACGTCCGCCACTACCGCCCTACCACCTCAAGTCCGATCCACCACCACCCGAAGACGAAGAGCCCTTCCGCCGGACAGCGCGGATGAGAGTATCAGATGCCTTCCCTGGATATGACCCGACCCGAGTATGCTACAGCCCGATCCGCCACAACTACGACTTGTACGGCGCGGATAACTTCGGACCCCTGCGCGACATACCGATGATGGAAGCCAGCGGTGCAGGACCATCCAGGGTACGACCTCGTGAGGACGATTCGGATGGGGAAGACGACCAAGAGGAGGAAGACCACGAGGAAGACGCTGTAGGAAGGAAACTCGTAAAGACATTAGGCGATGTTTTAATTAGAATTTGTTTTGTTATGACTAGCATGTGTGCTAGCTTTTCCCTTTTATTTCAGTACCATGGTTCTAGAACTCGATTTTTTTTTTTAGCCGTGTGGGCCCGAAACCTTGCTATTTCTATTTCCTGATTCTCGATGTTGACATCTTGTTTTCGACAAACCTTGTTTATCTATCTACATATATTTTGACCCAAGTGGGGCTTTTGGGTGACAATTGTCTATGTTATGGATGAGTTGTTTTATTTTGATATCGCTTAAGAAGAAGCTATGAAAACCTTATGTTGTTAAGTTGTAAAGCGCTTAGTAATTAACGATGATATGTTTTATATAGCGTAACGCCTCCAGAAGAAACCCAGAAAGAGAACCCAGAGGTCGAGGAAGACCTAGAGGGAGGGGTAGAATCCCCGAGCAAGAACAAGAGGATAATCCCCAACCACCGCCTCCACCTCAACCCGATCGCAGGATCGAAGAACTATTTCGAGGCAAAACCCTCCTGTTTTTAACGGAAGTGAGCCTGAAGAAGCCGAACAATGGGTTAGAGCCATTGAACGGATTTTTACCTTCTTAAGGTGCACGGCACAGGAAAGGATGTCGTGTGTTACCTTCCACCGATCGGACCACCGACTTCCGCGGGAGGCCGAAGAAGACTTTTTCAACAACAACTCTGAGGAATTCTCGTGGAGGATTTCAAGAGGAGTGTATGAGAAGTACATCCCTAAGAGCTATAAGAGGAAGAAGGAGCAGGAATTTTTCCTGCTAAAGCAAGAAAGGATGTCTCTGAACCGACTATGATCGCACCTTCTGCGAAATGTCGAGATATGCACCGAATCGTGGACACCGACTTGAAAATGTCGGAAAAGTTCGTGTCGTGGCTAAGAATGGAGATACGCATGTCTCTTGCCACCACGGAGACCTATCATACAATCAAGCTCTCGCACGAGCTTTGATATTGAGGCGCCATGACCGAGAATAAGTCAATGTCGCCTCGTGCACACGGTAATTTGGACAAAGGAAAAGGGAATCAGACCCCAACCGCTGGAATAACAACCGGAAACTATGGAGAAGCAAGTCACAAGCGCCTGTGGCAAGGAAACACGGCGCAGTTAGGATGAGCCGGAAGAGCAGCTTATGCTCCACCGCAAGGGACCACAGAATAGTCAAGGGCACCTCAATGCCCTAGATGCCATAGAGCACACAAGGTGTGTGCACGGCAAACGTGGTAAGTCGTTATGTGCGGGCAACGGGCATTACGCCAACAATTGCCAAAGGTCACGCTCGATATAAGGCCGAACCAACCGGCAATGCTCACCACTAAGGGCTATACACCAACCCCACCCACAGTTAGCTCCAACCCCAACCCCGCAACTCCAAAGGCAACAACCCCACCTCAACAACAACTCCAACAACAAGAATAATGGCAAAGCAACAAGAACAAATCCCGCAACAAAGAAGCGGCAACAACCACCGCAACAACAGAGGCGGCAACCACCGCCAACGCCAAGAACGGCAAAGAATAAAGCCAGCAACAGTCAATCAGCCAGACCGGCTGTCACCTCAACCGGCTCAGCAGAGCCTACGCCAGATAGGAGGCGTAATCTAACAAAACCAAGGAAACTCGGCGGTATGGGAGTTCTACTCAACCCACCGTTATAGTATTGTTCGACACGGGTGCTTCGCATTCTTTATTGCAAAATCATGCGAGAAATGCCGGGCCTTAGGTCCGAAAGGTCAAGCCGTGATATGAGAATCTCATCGCCTATAGGAGGGATTATGATCATTACACACTTTTGCTCGAACCTAGAGTCGACATTAGATCACTTAAGGTTCGCTAACGATCTAAACATAATACCCATGGATGATGTAGACATAATCCTAGGAATGGATCGTTAGCTAAGAATCATTCCACGATTCTCCGTAAGGAAAGGAAAATTTCGCTTCACTTTCCTCGACAAGAAGCTACGATTTTCACGGATCAAGATGGGAAGAAGAGTCCCGATAGTATCAAGACTACAAGCTAGGAGGATGATGAACCGTAAGGGATGCCATGCATTCCTTGTTTATTTGAACGAAGAGGATAAACCCAAGCGCGGGTAGAAGACATCAAGTCGCCCAAGAATTTTCTCGACGATTTCGAGAATCTACCAGACCGCCTCCCGATAGACAACTAGAGTTTACCATCGACTTGGAGCCCGGATCAGCCCCAAAGGTCGGCGCCTATAGGATGGCCCCAAAGGAGCTAGAAGAGCTGAAAATCCAAATCCAAGAGCTTTTGGATCTAGGATTCATTAGGCCGAGTGTTTCACCGTGGGAGCGCTGCTTTGTTTGTTAAGAAAAGGATGGTTCTTTGAGGATGCATCGATTATAGAGAGCTAAATAAGATGACACTAAAGAACAAATACCCTTTACCCGCAATTGATGACCGCTTGATCAATTGCGAGGAGCGGTGTGTATTCTCTAAAATTGATCTTAAGTCGATACCATCACCTGAAAATACGGCTCAAGATGTACCTAAGATCGCATTCGAACCAGATATGGCCACTATGAGTTCATAGTTATGCCATTCGGATTAACCAATGCACCACCGTATTCACGGACCTCATGAATGTAGTATTTCATCCATTTTGGATAAATTTGTTTTGGTCTTCATAGATGACATCCTTATTTATTCAAAGAATGAAGAGGAGCATATGAACATCTAAGAACGGTTTTGCAAACCTTGAGAATGAAAGACTCTTTGCTAAGTTTAGCAAATGTGAGTTTTGGCCAAGGAAGTTATGTTCCTTGACACATCGTGTCCGCCAAGGTATAAAAGTAGATCCAAATAAGGTAGAGGCCGTGCAAGAATGGAAATCACCAAAGACTCAAAGACGAGATCAAGTTTCCTAGGATTAGCTGGTTACTATAGGAGATTCATCGAAGGATTCTCCAAAATTGCAAGGCCGATAACCCAGCTACTTCGGAAGGGAATCAAGTTCAATTGGATAGATGAGTGCGAGATGAGTTTCCAAATACTCAAAGAAAATCGACCAAAGGCACCAGCCTCTAGCAGTCCCGTGTTTGAAGGGTATGTGGTCTATACCGACGCATCTAAGACTGGACTGGGTTGTGTTTTAATGCAAGAAGGAAAAGTGATAGCTTACGCATCCCGACAACTCAGACCCCACGAACTGAACTACCCAACCCACGATTTAGAATTAGCAGCGGTAGTTCATGCCCTGAAAATTTGGAGACACCATCTCTATGGTGAGATGAGATCTTCACGACCACAAAAGTTTGAAGTACTTCTTCAACAACGAGATTTGAATATGAGACAGAGAAGATGGCTAGAATTAGTAAAAGATTACGACTGTGGTATTAACTATCACCCGGGCAAAGCGAATGTAGTAGCTGACGCCTTGAGTCGTAAAGAGCCATACCAAGTTAGGATGTCTCTTTATACAAGAGGAAAACTCTGAAGAGTTTGGTAGGATGAGGATTGAACTTGTTGAACCACCCAAGACAATTGTGAGTCAGATCGCTACACTCACACCGACATCCGATCTAAGAAAAGAATTGTCGAGAGACAAGGATGGAGGAAAAGTTGAAAAGATCCGAGAAAGACTAAGGTCCAAGGATTCAAGAATTTCAAGAGGCGCCGGATAACGCCTTATTGTTTGAAGGTAGGATATGCGCCCCGACGACGCAGAGCTTCGTAACGAAATCATGAGCGAGGCTCACGATACGCCCTACACCGCCCACCCAGGCAGTACTAAGATGTACCAAGACCTGAAGGAAAAGTTTTGGTGGGAAGGCATGAAACGAGACATAGCTTCTTTCGTAGAACGCTGTCTTGTTTGTCAACAAGTGAAGGCTCTACACCAACGTCCCTACGGAAGTTACAACCGCTGGAAACCCTCGAATGGAAGTGGGACGATATAACGATGGATTTCACAAGCTTACCCAAATCGAGAAGATAAACACCGCCATATGGGTAATTGTGGATAGACTTACCAAAAGTGCTCACTTTCTACCTATTCAAAGCACTTATGGATCCGATAAGTTGGCCCAGCTGTACGTTAAGGAAATTGTACGACTACATGGAGTGCCAAAATCTATTACCTCTGATCGAGACTCCAAGTTCACATCCAGATTTTGGATTAGCTTGCAGAGAGAACTGGGTACGAGATTAAACTTCAGTACAGCATTCCACCCACAAACCGATGGACAGTCGGAGAGAACGATCCAAACGCTAGAAGATATGCTTAGAACCGTAATTTTGGATCGAGGTGCAAAATGGGAAGATATTTTACCTCTGATTGAATTTGCTTACAACAACAGCTACCAAGCGACGATCGGCATGGCCCCATACGAAGCCTTGTATGGCAAAAAGTGTAGGTCACCACTTTATTGGGATGAAGTCGGTGAGAGAAAGATCATAGGGCTCGATGCAAAGGAACGAAATGATCGAGATCGCTCGACAAATTAGGATGAGAATAAAAGAGGCTCAGATGATGTAAATCTTACCGATACGCCGAGATCCGAGCTACGCTTGAGGATGGAGACAAAGTATTTCTTAAGGTCTCCATCGAAAGGGATTGTCGTTTGGCCCGAAAGGAAAGCTTAGACCCCGCTTCATAGGACCTTATGAGATCCTAGAGGATAGGTCCAAGAGCTTATAGGTTGGCTCTTCCGCCAAACCTAGGGAATGTCCATAATGTTTTCACGCCTCACAATTACGAAAATACGCTCACGACCCAAAGCACGTGATTCACCAAGACGACGTGATCCTCGAGCCGACATGAGCTATAAGGAAGAACCCGCAGCCATACTTGACCACAAAGTTCAAAGAACTACGGAGCAAGTCGATTCCGTTAGTCAAAGTGTCATGGAGACACCACGACAAGAAGAAGCCACGGGAGCTTGAAGAAGTCGATGAGGAAAAATACCCCGATCTTTTTTTCTAGAGGTATACAAATTTCGGGATGAAATTTTTCGTAAGGGGTGGAATGTAATATTCCAAAGAAACGAATATACGACACGGTTTTCTAAACCCGTAATTGTGGTTTTGCCAGATATTATCTTTTTACGACATCGAATATTGTGATTTCGATACGATATCGTTATAACGAATTCCTTTTATAATTCACTAAGGATTGTGAATTTAAGGATCAAATATTACGAAATGATTCGTCAATATATTTTAACGCCAAACGCAGATCGAACGCCGCCTTTTCATGAAATTTTCTCGAGCAAAGAAGCTTGGAATTAATTTCCATCTTAATTCCTTTATTAAATGGAATATATTTATTTAGTAAGTATGAACTTATCACACCATTTTGAGATGAGTCGATTTTGAACGCTTTGAGACGTTAACGCCAACGCCTGAGACGCTTTGAAAATGAGTTTAATGCTCGTGAAATTATAATAATTAATTTCCTATTATTATTTTATATAATTACAGTATTAATGATTATTAAAATCAATAATTGAGTTATAAAACTCGATAATTCCAATTAATGGAATTCAAAACCCTAGTTTTCTAAACTATGGTTTTATCACATGAAATGATACCATTAAATTATCCTATGGTATCTAAACTTTATAATATGATATATATGGATATTATTAAGCATTAAATCAGGTTTTTAACCATATAAATCGAGGGTTTCAGCTTTTATAAAATTTGAAACCCTATTTTCAAATTAGGTTTTTATTGCATAAAATGTGTAATAATTTTATCCTATGCTATTATTTAATATCTAAATCATATATTATGATATATATGATCGAAAATTACATGAGTATCAATAATAGGTGTGATTTATATTTTATTTCCTATTTTCTCATTTTATTTTCTGTATTTTCAAATTAAGGTTATGTGATGATTTAATTATTTTATGGCATGTATTATATATCTATGACCTATACTATGATTAATACATTGTATTATGTGTACAACAAAATTAAAATCAGCCCCTAAACCCCTAAATGCGCCGGCTCTTTCACCCTATCCCACAAGCATGCATGCCACCTTTTTCTCACCCAACCCATGAAGAGCTCTTTTAACACTCCTTAATCATCACACTAATACTCATCATCGAGCTGCAGATTTTGTCCCATTTGTTGCCAAAATCGAGAGAGAGAGAGACATTAGGAGAAACTCTTCACCTTACACCTATTACACTCTACTACACTCAATAACCATTTCAAACACTCTACACTCTCTCATTATCCTCTCCATTCTCCCAAATTATGCTCCTAAGAACCGAGAGCACCCTCTCATTTTTAAAATTTTTCTTCTTCCATCTCTCCATTTTCTTCACAAAGTTGATACCTAGCATTATCCTTGTGATTCAACACCATTCCTAAGGTAATACATGGACATTAGCACCGATTTCATCTCCATTTATTCAAGAAAATCGAAACTGCTTTGATGTGTATGTGTGTTTCAAAGTTTTGTATAGGTATACATATATGTTTAAGTGTTCTTGAGCATGAGCTATGGTTATGTTTATGTTCTTGTTGATTTTATTTTAAAAATATGAGTATGAATATAGATGTTGTATATGAAATGTTGTAAATGGATTTAGCTTGTATATATATGATTTTCAAACCATAGTATATATTTGAAATAATTTTCAAAACTATAAAAATGGAATGGTGATGACCGAATGTTCTTAGGTGTTTTAGCTTGATTATTGTTATATAATGTGGTTAGAACACATAGGTATGTATTTAACAATTTTTTCAAAACCCTAGCTTAAATTTCTCATGAATACCGTGAGCAATATATGCATGTACATTAATGTATAATTTTATTTCAAGCTTGTAATGGTGTATTAATGCTTTAGAACCTTGATTATATGTTCTATGAATTGATTAGAATTTTGAAAATCAATTGCTATTTTTTTTAAAAGGGTGAGCACTATAATTTATAGATTGGTGTATGATTTTATTTTTGAACATGCAATGGTGTTTTAATGCTTTAGTATATTATTTATGCATTGTGTGAAATTATTAGAATTTTTGGAAATCAATTACTATTTTAAATCAAATAAGCCGTGAGCTTTGTGCTCTTAAAGGTGATGATTTAATTAGTTTTGATAAATATTATGATGTTATATTACTATACTATAGTGTATAAACATAGTATATAATTGTTGGAATTTTTGAAAATCAAATAACATATCAATCAAAGCAGTTCGAGAGCTATTGAGTCCATATGGTGATGATTCAAATGTTTTGGTTGATGTTATGATGTTACAATGTTATAATATAATGTTTAATGATGTTGGAATTTATTTAGAATTTTAGAAATTATTTGCTAATTATTCGGTAATTATCAAGTTATTGCCGTGAATAATTGCTATATATTATTAAATGAATGGTTATGGTGAACTATAGGTTATATTGGTGATGTATATTGATGTTGGGATATTATACTAGGTATATATCAATTTTGGGAATTTTTGATAATTATTCCTATTTATTGAATTACCGTAAATGTATATATGTATATATATAAATAAATAGCAATAATATCATATGAATTTTATAAATTCATATTCTGGACCATAGTGTATAATAATGCACTATATTAATTTAGAAAATTTTTCAAAAGTCATTTGACATTTTTAAATTAATTATCGAAGTTTTCGATAATTAATAAGGATTTTAAACTTTTAAATCAGCTTATTAATAAAATATTTGCTAAATTAATATTCTGGACAGATTTAAATTTTACAAAATTTTATAAACATAGATTGCTATGTTTGAGACTTAACGCTCATTTTATAACGCTTTAAAACCAAAATACGCTTTTATTTATAAAAAGGTTTATTTAATGCGAAATTATTTATAAGTCCTCGATTTACGTGATAAATCGAAAAATAGGACTTTACGCTTTCAAATCGATCAAATTCGATTTATAAAACAAAATAGTAAGAAATTACTATTTAAAAGTCAAAATCATCGACTTTGTCGACAGTTGTCGACTTCGCCGACTTTTCAAGTCAAACGACGATTTTACGATTATAAATACGTCAAGACGCTGAAGATATACTAATTGAGTATGATAATTATTAGTAAGAAAAGATTTCACAAATGAAACCATATATCGAAAACGCATTTATACGCTGAACGATCTCGATGAATCCAGAACAATTCAATCAGATACGCAGTTAGAGACGTATCAATTCACTAAGGAATTCACCACATCGATATGAAATATCAAGTTTATCTTAGCTTTGGAAGTCTCGAGACTTGAGCGACGCATAAAGCCTCGCCAGAAAGCGTGTGACGCAAACGCAATGACGGATTTTCGACGAACGAACGAACCTAGACTTTTACAACGAACCATAGTCCAAAGTGGGCTTTATCTTTAAATGCGGGCCTTTTCACCCCACTAAAACGTGACTTTATCGTTATTTCAAATGAGTTTATTTACAAAGACTTATCCTACAACTGCTTAACAAATGTTTTACCGCATTACCGCCAAAAATATTTCGCTTTGTGTATGGATCCTATCTCTATGCCCGGTAGGTGTGGAGATGGTTGAACTATTATATCAATTGTTGTGGTAGCACCCAACCTTTTAATGTCGGGTCCCGTGCCGGATGATAAATGCCCGCTAGGATTGGCGGAAGGTTGAACTATACCGTGTTAACATATGCTTGCAGAGAGCGACCGCAGTCAGACGGATTACGGCCGGTCACGGCGTCAGACGGGAGGCCTCCTCTCGACGCTTATTATTTATTATTATTATGTATCAGTGACTATGAGATACGGACCATACACACCAAGAAAATGCTCGCCAAGCTACTTTACTTAACCGAATGATTTTAGTAAGACAAGGCCTTTTAACTAAAACCCTCGCGACTTACTCGATATTGGCAACAGAATCCAAATATTATCAAATGTTTTCGCATAAGTCCACCGAGTGCAATTTCTTGTACTTAGCCCCGCATGTTTGTTTTAAATGTGCAGGTCGAGCTCGATGGTGATGATGGGAATGTGTTGAGGAGTCCAAAGGTCCTCGACCGATTTACTCAATTTGTGGGTTATACTCAATGCATATCGTCATATATGTATTCACACACTTTCCGCTGCTATACTCTGAACTCCTTTATTTATGCCTTATGTTTACAAACCATCGAGGTCCATCGGATCAGGCCAAGTTTTGGGGTCCGATGGCCTAAACCTTTTCCAAAAACATTATGACATCATCTCATATTCTGTTCAAGCATGTTAGTTTATTTTTATGCATCTCTATTTTATCCATGTAACCCCTAAAATACTACTCCTAGTATTAGTCGCCCTCCAGTCCGGGTTGGTCCGGAGTGGGGTCGTGACAGAAGTGGTATCAGAGCGCTTTTGCTCTTTGTAAACCCAAATCCTTTTATTCTAAGTCTAGATCGAGTCACCGACTTCTAGAAATCTACCGACCTCTCAACACTCCATCACATCGAGCTCAACCGGAATAAGGTAATCGCATTTCTTTCTCAAACTCATGAAATGGAAAATTTCTACATGATGAGCAAGTTAGAAGAACTTTGAGAAATTTTATTATTATGAAAATTTTTGAAGTTGAGCAAGAAAATTTTTCCAAAATTTTTTTTAATTAAACTAATGCAAGTGCTCAAGTATCGAGACGGAAGTGTATGGTAGTATCGAGTCGAATGATCAACATGGAACTAATGAATCCATTTTCGATATGTATATGAGTTGATCATGATTGTCTTTTGAAATCATATTTCCAAAATTTTCAAATAAGACTTTACTTTCCAACTTTCAAAATTTTATTTATGATGAACGATATGTTATCACGAGACTAACTTAGACTCTAAGGAGCATGCTCACGATCGTGAAAGAACATAGAAGAACGAACTTTTTTCCTTATGCGAACAAAAGAACGATAGGAAGAATGAAAGTGACGATACCCTTGAGCACGGACGACGAAAGACGAGCGAGAAGGATGAACGAGGACGACCTCAACCTTTAAGCTGAATGACGTCGGCACTCCATCATCACTTCAACACGAGTGAGCAGCAACACGAATCACGACATGGACGCCACTTACGGCTTCAGAATGTTCAGCCTCGACTTAAGGACCCAAATATGGAAGACGACACGCCGACGCACGCCTCGATTGACATTTTTGCACGATCGCGCAAATTTCCTGCACTGCGCAGTAGATTTGTTTTAGCTAGATCTCCCTCGTTAGGACTCCGATTTACGCATGGTTTTCACCTACGTGCTCCTAACGCACTGATCTTCATTTGTTATGAAGAACAGAATCCCAAATTCTGTCTCCAGAATACGATAGAGTCTGTTGAACTCTAGCTTAAGTGTTTGATATAAGACAAGGATCTCGTAGTGTATATTAAGATATCATTAGCTTATATGTATACGTTTGGGTAAGACTAAGAAGGTAAGTTGTGGTATGTATTGTACATTATGATGTTGCCTACCTTATAGAATTGTTTAGTTCTAGCCTAGTTGCTTCTCGTTATGCTATCCTTTCTGTTTTGAGATAACGATAGTCGACTTACGCTAGTTTTAATCGCGGCAGATGGAGGAGATGCGCTATATCGCTAGGAGGAGGGTAGGACCTCATGCCCCACCCGAGGAGCTGATGCGCACTTATAGGAATGTTGATGTGCCCGGAAGACCTAGGCGAAGTCATGCGACTACCTTCTGGTTGTGGAGGAACGCCTGAGCCTATGGCGCAACCGACCACGATGGCATCAAGAGACTCCTAGCTATACTCCCTTGTACTGGATGGTTATGCCCGAGAGGTATCGGAGACTACATCTATCGCATCCCCGAGGCTATGATTTGATTGGGATCCGCCTGTGTTCGTGAGTCACCGACTTACGTGTACAAGATTCACGAGCCGCACCTATGGGACCCTATCTCCTCCACGGAGTACACTTGGCGTGACGAGTCGCCAGAGTGGTCAGACTTGAGGTTCCGAGACAGTTGATCCAAAGGATACCCCTGCACGGATGGACGAGGCGTGATGTACGAGGTAGATAGGGCAAGACGCCCAGAGCCTGGGAGAGCCCGCCTTGCCACCAGCAGCTTTTGACACCCAAGACGTCCGCCGCCACCGCCTCTACCACCGCGTCCGATCCACCACCACCAAGACGAAGAGCCCTTCCACGGACAGCATGGATGAGAGTATCGATGCCTTCCCGGATATGACCCGACCCGAGTATGCTACACCCGATCCGCCACAACTACGACTTGTACGGCGCGGATAACTTCGACCCCGCGCGACATACCGATGATGGAAGCTAGCCAGGCAGACCATCCAGGTACGACCGTGAGGACGATTCGATGGGGAAGACGACCAAGAGGAGGAAGACCCCGAGGAAGACGCGAGTAGGAAGGAAACTCGTGAAGACATTAGGCGATGTTTTAATTAGAATTTGTTTTGTTATGACTAGCATGTGTGCTAGCTTTTCCTTTTATTTCAAGCACCATGGTTCTAGAACTCGATTTTTTTTTTTTTAGGCCGTGGGGCCCGAAACCTTGCTATTTCTATTTTTCCTATGATTCTCGATGTTGACATCTTGTTTTCGACAAACCTTGTTTATCTATCTACATATATTTTGACCCAAGTGGGCTTTTGGGTGACAATTGTCTATGTTATGGATGAGTTGTTTATTTTGATATCGCTTAAGAAGAAGCTATGAAAACCTTATGTTGTTAAGTTGTAAGCTTAGTAATTAACGATGATATGTTTTATATAGCGTAACGCCTCCAAGAAGAAACCCGTAAAGAGAACCCAGAGGTCGAGGAAGACCTAGAGGAGGGTAGAACTCCGAGCAAGAACAAGAGGATAATCCCCAACCACCGCCTCCACCTCAACCCGATCGCAGGATCAAGAACTATTTCGAGGCAAACCCTCCTGCTTTTAACGGAAAGGGAGCCTGAAGAAGTTCGAACAACGGGTTAGAGCCATTGAACGGATTTTTACCTTCTTAAGGTGCACGCACAGAAAAGGATGTCGTGTTACCTTCCACCGATCGACCACCGACTTCCGTGGGAGGCCGAAGAAGACTTTTTCACCGAACAAATTGAGGAATTCTCGTGGAGGATTTCAAGAGGAGTCAGTATGAGAAGTACATCCCTAAGAGCTATAAGAGGAAGAAGGAGCAGAATTTTTCCCGCTAAAGCAAGAAAGGATGTCTCAGAATCGACTATGATCGCACCTTCGCGAAATGTCGAGATATGCACCGAATCGTGGACACCGACTTGAAAATGTCGGAAAAGTTCGTGTCGTGGCTAAGAATGGAGATACGCATGTCTCTTGCCACCACGGAGACCTATCATACAATCAAGCTCTCGCACGAGCTGATATCGAGGCGCCATGACCGAGAATAAGTCAATGTCGCCTCGCATACACGGTAATTTAGACAAAGGAAAAGGGAATCTGAGCCCAACCGCTGGAATAACAACCGCGAAACTATGGAGAAGAAGTCACAAGCGCCCGTGGCAAGGAAACACGGCGCAGCAGGACAGAGCCGAAGAGAGCAATTTATGCTCCACCGGCAAGGGGACCACAGAATAAATAAGGGCACCTCAATGCCCTAGATGCCATAGAGCACACAAGGGTGTGCACGGCAAACGTGGTAAGTCGTTACAAGTGCGGGCAACGGGCATTACGCCAACAATTGCCCAAAGGTCACGCTCGATATAAGGCCGAACCAACCGGCAATGCTCACCACTAAGGGCTATACACTTCAACCCCACCACCGCAGTTAGCCCAACCCCAACCCCGCAACTCCAATGGCAACAACCCCACCTCAACAACAACTCCAACAACAAGAATAATGGCAAAGAACAAGAAGAACAAATCCTCAACAAAGCAGGGCAAAGCCACCACCGCAAACAACAGAGGCGGCAACCACCGCGCTAACGCCAAAGAATAAGCAAGAATAGCAAGCCAATAACAGTCGCCGATCAACATGACCAATACCTGTCACCTTCAAATTGCCTCAGCCGAGCCTACGCCAGATAGGAGGCAGAATCTAACAAAACCAAGGAAACTTGGTGTATGGGAGTTCTACTCAACCCACCGTTATAGTATTGTTCGACACGGTGCTTCGATTCTTTATTGCAAAATCATGCGAGAAATGTCGGGCCTTAGGTCCGAAAGGTCAAGCCGTGATATGAGAATCTCATCGCCTATAGGAGGGATTATGATCATTACACACTTTTGCTCGAACCTAGAGTCGACATTAGATCACTTAAGGTTCGCTAACGATCTAAACATAATACCCATGGATGATGTAGACATAATCCTAGGAATGGATCGTTAGCTAAGAATCATTCCACGATTCTCTCGTAAGGAAAGGAAAATTTCGCTTCACTTTCCTCGACAAGAAGCTACGATTTTCACGGATCAAGATGGAAGAAGAGTCCCGATAGTATCGCAGACTACAAGCTAGGAGGATGATGAACCGTATGGATGCCATGCATTCCTTGTTTATTCGAACGAAGAGGATAAACCCAAGCGCGGGTAGAAGACATCAAGTCGCCCAAGAATTTTCTCGACGATTTCGAGAATCTACCAGATCGCCTCCCGATAGACAACTAGAGTTTACCATCGACTTGGAGCCCTGATCAGCCCCAAAGGTCGGGCGCGCCTATAGGATGGCCCCAAAGGAGCTAGAAGAGCTGAAAATCCAAATCCAAGAGCTTTTGGATCTAGGATTCATTAGCCGAGTGTTTCACCTGGGAGCCTGCTTTGTTTGTTAAGAAAAGGATGGTTCTTTGAGGACGTGCATCGATTATAGAGAGCTAAATAAGATGACACTAAAGAACAAATACCCTTTACCCGCAATTGATGACCGCTTGATCAATTGCGGCGAGCGGGTGTATTCTCTAAAATTGATCTTAAGTCGATACCATCACCGAAAATACGGCCTCAAGATGTACCTAAGATCGCATTCAACCGATATGGCCACTATGAGTTCATAGTTATGCCATTCGGATTAACCAATGCACCACCAGATTCATGGACCTCATGAATGTAGTATTTCATCCATTTTGGATAAATTTGTTTTGGTCTTCATAGATGACATCCTTATTTATTCAAAGAATGAAGAGGAGCATATGAATATCTAAGAACGGTTTTGCAAACCTTGAGAAATGAAAGACTCTTTGCTAAGTTTAGCAAATGTGAGTTTTGGTCAAGGAAGTTATGTTCCTTGACACATCGTGTCCGGCCAAGGTATAAAAGTAGATCCACCAAGGTAGAGGCCGCAAGAATGGAAATCACCAAAGACTCAAAGACGAGATCAAAGTTTCCAGATTAGCTGGTTACTATAGGAGATTTATCAAGGATTCTCCAAAATTGCAAGGCCAATAACCCGCCTACTTCGAAGGGAATCAAGTTCAATCGATGATGAGTGCGAGATGAGTTTCCAAATACTCAAAGAAAATTCGACCAAGGCACCAGCTTCTAGCAATCCCGTGTTTTACAAAGGGTATGTGGTCTATACCGACGATCTAAGACCGGACTGGGTCAGTGTTTTGATGCAAGAAGGAAAAGTGATAGCTTACGCATCCCGACAACTCGACCCCACGAGTTGAACTACCCAACCCACGATTTGGAATTAGCAAATGTAGTTCATGCCCTAAAATTTGGAGACACCATCTCTATGGTGAGAGATGAGATCTTCACGACCACAAAAGTTTGAAGTATTTCTTCAACAACGAGATTTGAATATGAGATGAGAAGATGGCTAGAATTAGTAAAAGATTACGACCGTGGTATTAACTATCACCCGCAAAGCGAATGTAGTAGCCGACGCTGAGTCGTAAGAGCCATACCGAGTTAGGATGTCTCTTTATACAAGAGGAAAACTCGTCAAGAGTTTGGTAGGACGAAGATTGAACCGTTGAACCACCCAAGACAATTGTGAGTCAGATCGCTACACTCACACTGACATCTGATCTAAGAAAAAGAATTGTCGAGAGACAAAGGATGGAGGAAAAGTTGGAAAAGATCCGAGAAAGACTAAGGTCCGAAGGATTCAAGAATTTCCAAGAGGCGCCGGATAACGCCTTATTGTTTGAAGGTAGGATATGCGTCTCTGACGACGCAGAGCTTAAGAACGAAATCATGAGTGAGGCTCACGATACGCCCTACACCGCCCACCCAGGCAGTACTAAGATGTACCAAGACCTGAAGGAAAAGTTTTGGTGGGAAGGCATGAAACGAGACATAGCTTCTTTCAGAGAACGCCTTTGTTTGTCAACAAGTGAAGGCACTACACCAACGTTCCTACGGAAGTTACAACCGCTGGAAATCCTCGAATGGAAGTGGGACGATATAACGATGGATTTCACATGCTTACCCAAATCGAGAAGAGGAAACACCGCCATATGGGTAATTGTGGATAGACTTACCAAAAGTGCTCACTTTCACCTATTCAAAGCACTTATGGATCCGATAAGTCGCCCACCAGACGTTAAGGAAATTGTACGACTACATGGAGTGCCAAAATCTATTACCTCCGATCGAGACTCCAAGTTCACATCCGATTTTGGATTAGCTTGCAGAGAACTGGTACGAGATTAAACTTCAAGACAAAGATTCCACCCACAAACCGATGGACAATGAGAGAACGATCCAAACGCTAGAAGATATGCTTAGAACCGTAATTTTGGATCGAGGTGCAAAATGGGAAGATATTTTACCTCTGATTGAATTTGCTTACAACAACAGCTATCAAGCGACGATCGGCATGGCCCCATACGAAGCCTCAGATGGCAAGAAGTGTAGATCACCACTTTATTGGATGAAGTCAGAGAAAAGTCATAGGCCTCGATGCAAAGAACGAAATGATCGAGATCGCTCGACAAATTAGGATGAGAATAAAAGAGGCTCAGATGTATGTAAATCTTACGCTGATACGCGTAGATCCGAGCTACAGTTTGAGGATGGAGACAAAGTATTTCTTAAGGTCTCTCCATCGAAAGGGATTGTCAGGTTTGGCCTGAAAGGAAAGCTTAGACCCCGCTTCATAGGACCTTATGAGATCCTAGAGAGGATAGGTCCAAGAGCTTATAGGTCGGCTCTTCCGCCAAACCTAGGAATGTCCATAATGTTTTCACGCCTCACAATTACGAAAATACGCTCACGACCCAAAGCACGTGATTCACCAAGACGACGTGATCCTCGAGCCGATATGAGCTATAAGGAAGAACCCGCAGCCATACTTGACCACAAAGTTCAAAGAACTACGAGCAAGTCGATTCCGTTAGTCAAAGTGTCAGGAGACACCACTACACAAGAAGCCACGGGAGCTTGAAGAAGTCGATGAGGAAAAATACCCCGATATTTTTCTAGAGGTATACAAATTTCGGACTAAATTTTTCGTAAGGGGTGGAATGTAATATTCCAAAGAAACGAATATACGACACGATTCTAAACCCGTAATTGTGGTTTCACAGATATTATCTTTTTACGACATCGAATATTGTGATTTCGATACGATATCGTTATAACGAATTCCTTTTATAATTCACTAAGGATTGTGAATTTAAGGATTGAAATATTACGAAATGATTCGTCAATATATTTTAACGCCAAACGCAGATCGAACGCCGCCTTTTCATGAAATTTTCTGAGCAAAGGAAGCTTGGAATTAATTTCATCTTAATTCCTTTATTAAATGGAATATATTTATTTAGTAAGTATGAACTTATCACACCATTTTGAGATGAGTCGATTTTGAACGCTTTGAGACGTTAACGCCAACGCCTGAGACGCTTTGAAAATGAGTTTAATGCTCAGGAAATTATAATAATTAATTTCCTATTATTATTTTATATAATTACAGTATTAATGATTATTAAAATCAATAATTGAGTTATAAAACTCGATAATTCCAATCAATGGAATTCGAAAACCCTAGTTTTCTAAACTATGGTTTTTGGCATGAAATGATACCATTAAATTATCCTATGGTATCTAAACTTTATAATATGATATATATGAATAATATTAAGCATTTAATCAGGTTTTTAACCATAAAAATCGAGGGTTTCAGTTTTTATAAAATTGAAACCCTATTTTCGAAATTAGGGTTTTTATATGCTTGAAATGTGTAATAATTTTATCCTATGCTAATATTTAATATCTAAATCATATATTATGATATATATGTGTATGTTTGATCGAAAATTACATGAGTATCAATAATAGGTGTAATTTATATTTTATTTCCTATTTTCTCATTTTATTATCTGTATTTTCAAATTAAGGTTATGTGTTGATTTAATTATTTTATGGTATGTATTATATATCTATGACTTATACTATGATTAATACATTGTATTATGGTACAACAAAATTAAAACCAGCCCTGAACCCCTAAATGCCCATGCTACCCCTATCCAACAAGCATGCATGCCACCTTTTTTCTACCCAACCCATGAAGCCCTTTTTAGCCTAGCAAATGATAACTATAATCCTCATCATTGCTGCAGATTTTGTCCCATTTGTTGGCTGAAAATCGAGAGAGAGAGAGACATTAGGAGAAACTCTTCACCTTACACTCTATTACACTCTACTACACTCAATAACCATTTCAAACACTCTACACTCTCTCATTATCCTCCATTCTCCCAAATTTCGCTTCCCTAAGAACCGAGAGCACCTCTCTCATTTTTAAAATTTTTCTTCCATTCTCCTCTCCATTTTCTTCACAAAGTTGATACCTAGCATTATCCTTGTGATTCAACACCATTCCTAAGGTAATACATGGACATTAGCACCGATTTCTCTCCATTTATTCAAGAAAATCGAAACTGCTTTGATGTGTATGTGTTTTCAAAGTTTTGTATAGGTATATATATATGTTTAAGTGTTCTTGAGCATGAGCTATGGTTATGTTTATGTTCTTGTTGATTTTATTTTAAAAATATGAGTATGAATATAGATGTTGTATATGAAATGTTGTAAGGATTTAGCTTGTATATATATGATTTTCAAACCATAGTATATTTGAAATAATTTTCAAAACTATAAAAATGGAAATGGTGATGACCGAATGTTCTTAGATGTTTTTAGCTTGTATTATTGTCTATATAATGTGTTTAGAACCCATGGCATGTATTTAAAAATTTTTCAAAACCCTAGCTTGAATTCTCATGAATACCGTGAACAATATATGTATGTACATTAATGTATAATTTTATTTCAAGCTTGTAATGGTGTATTAATGCTTTAGAACCTCGATTATATGTTCTATGAATTGATTAGAATTTTGGAAACCCAATTGCTATTTTTTTAAAAGGGCCGTGAGCACTATAGTAGTATAGGTTGGTGTATGATTTTATTTTGAACATGCAATGGTGTTTTAATGCTTTAGTATATTATTTATGCATTGTGTGAAATTATTAGAATTTTTGGAAATCAATTACTATTTTAAATCAAATAAGTCGTGAGCTTTGTGCTCTTAAAGGTGATGATTTAATTAGTTTTGATAAATATTATGATGTTATATTAGTATACTATAGTGTATAAACATAGTATATAATTGTTGAATTTTTGAAAATCAAATAACATATTGAATCAAAGCAGTTTAGAGCTATTGAGTCCATATGGTGATGATTCAAATGTTTTGGTTGATGTTATGATGTTACAATGTTATAATATAATGTTTAATGATGTTGGAATTTATTTAGAATTTTAGAAATTATTTGCTAATTATTCGTAATTATCAAGTTATTGCCGTGAATAATTGCTATATATTATTAAATGAATGGTTATGGTGAACTATAGGTTATATTGGTGATGTATATTGATGTTGGGATATTATACTAGGTATATATCAATTTTGGGAATTTTGGATAATTATTCCTATTTATTGAATTACCGTAAATGTATATATGTATATATATAAATAAATAGCAATAATATCATATGAATTTTATAAATTCATATTCTGGACCATAGTGTATAATAATGCACTATATTAATTTAGAAAATTTTCAAAAGTCATTTGACATTTTTAAATTAATTATCGAAGTTTTCGATAATTAATAAGGATTTTAAATCCTTTTAAATCAGTTTATTAATAAAATATTTGCTAAATTAATATTCTGGACAGATTTTAATTTTACAAAATTTTATAAACATAGATTGCTATGTTTGAGACTTAACGCTCATTTTATAACGCTTTAAAACCAAAATACGCTTTTATTTATAAAAAGGTTTATTTAATGCGAAATTATTTATAAGTCCTCGATTTACGGATAAATCGAAAATAGGACTTTACGCTTTCAAATCGATCAAATTCGATTTATAAAACAAAATAGTAAGAAATTACTATTTAAAAGTCAAAATCGCTGACTTTGTCGATCAGTTGTCGACTTCGCTGACTTTTCAAGTCAAACGCACGATTTTACGATTATAAATACGCCAAGACGCTGAAGATATACTAATTGAGTATGATACCTCATTAGTAAGAAAAGATTTCACAAATGAAACCATATATCGAAAACGACTTATATCGCCGAACGATCTCGGCGAACCAGAACAATTCAATCAGATACGCAGTTAGAGACGTATCAATTCACTAAGAATTACCACATCGATATGAAATATCAAGTTTATCTTAGCTTTGAAAGTCTCGAGAGACTTGAGCGACGCATCAAAGCCTCGCCAGAAAGGTGTGGACGCAAACGCAATGACGGATTTTGACGAACGAACGAACCTAGACTTTTACAACGAACCATAGTCCAAAGGGCTTTTATCTTTAAAATGCGGGCCTTTTCACCCCACTAAAACGTGACTTTATCGTTATTTCAAATGAGTTTATTTACAAAGACTTATCCTACAACCGCTTAACAAATGTTTTACCGCACACCGCCAAAATATTTCGCTTTGTACGGATCCTATCTATTATGCCCGTAGGGCTGGAGATGGTTGAACTATTATATCAATTGTTGTGGTAGCACCCAACCTTTTAATGTCGGGTCCCGTGCCGATGATAAATGCCCGCTAGGATCGGCGTGAAGGTTGGAACTATACCGTGTTAACATATGCTTGCAGAGAGCGACCGCAGGCCGACGGATTACGGCCGGTCACGGCGTCAGACGGGAGGCCTCCTCTCGACGCTTATTATTTATTATTATTATGTATCAGACTATGAGATACGGACCATACACACCAAGAAAATGCTCGCCAAGCTACTTTTACGAACCGAATGATTTTAGTAAGCACAAGGCCTTTTAACTAAAACCCTCGCGACTTACTCGATATCGGCAACAGAATCCAAATATTATCAAATGTTTTCGCATAAGTCCACCGAGTGCAATTTCTTGTACTTAGCCCCGCATGTTTGTTTTAAATGTGCAGTTGAGCTCGATGGTGATGATGGGAATGTGTTGAGGAGTCCAAAGGTCCTCGACCGATTTACTCAATTTGTGGGTTATACTCAATGCATATCGTCATATATGTATTCACACACTTTCCGCCGCTATACTCAACTCCTTTATTTATGCCTTATGTTTACAAACTATCGAGGTCCATCGGATCGTGCCAAGTTTTGGGGTCCGATGGCCTAACCCTTTTCAAAAACATTATGACATCATCTCATATTCTGCTCAAGCATGTTAGTTTATTTTACGCATCTCTATTTTATCCATGTAACCCTAAAATACTACTCCTAGTATTAGTCGCCTCCAACCGGTTGGTCCGGAGTGGGTCGTGATAAATCGACGTAAAACTTTTAAAAATCAAAGTGAATCTCACCACACGATTAATAGGATGGATGGATGAGATTGAGTACTACATACTATCTCGGGGTCGGGTACTATTTGATCATTCCTCTCTATATATATATATAGGATCTATATATATATATATATATATATATATATATATATATATATATATATTGTCACCGACTATCTAATTAGGTAATTAACTAAATAATCAAGCCGTAACTGGTTTAAGAATTGACATTTTCGACAAACGAATGAGGTTTAAAGAAATAAAATGTTCAACAAACGGGCAGCATATCCCCTAGAAAATGGATAAGCCAACCTGCACCCAGCAAATAACCAACAGCGAGCAACAACCACAAATGAAGTTACAACTTCAACAATATGTACATAATCATTTCCAAATATTTACAAGAATTTCTCAAAAGTATAGTTTCAAGTAACAAAGTCTATAGCGGAAGAGTAGTGAATGTCATGTATGAAGACATGACATTCGGGCATAACTATTCAAAATAAAGGAAAACATAGAAGACAATCAAGCTCAGTCCCAAGGCCCATATCTCATCCATGCTCAACCTGCACCAAAATAGAAAATATTTTTCGGGTATGAGTACCAAAGAGTACTCAAGGTAATCATGAAACATTACTTTCAAAACTTATTAAATTTGCTTCAAGTAAGAGTTGAGAAGACAACTCAATAATTTTTTCATAAGAAGTTTTCATTATCATATCACCACACTTTTTGAAACATACCGCATCACATACCCGAGTTGGTCTCAAAGGTTTCCCAACCACGGTCATACCCTATCTACGCTATTCGGTAATGGAAAGTAGGCTCCTCCCAATACCATGGCCGACCCACATTTGCAAGCTTACGACCATAAACCTGCAGCACGACATAGCATTTTCCTACCGAGATAGGTAAATCGTCATATACCCACAATGTGGTAAATCATTCATTTTCAACATATCCGTAATGTGGTGATTTAACATTCTCACAATAACAATAAGTTTAAAACATAGCATTAACTTTGCTTAAAAATAGTTGAAAGGCATTACCCACCTGCTGACGTTTACTCCAAAATATTTGTTTCTTCGTCTTTCACCTCTCGACTTCCTTTACTCGTTCCTTGTAAAATAAGATTATCATTGAATTTAGCAAACTTACTTATCCACTAGAACATATTACATCTATATCTTGGTCTTACCTAATCTAAAATTAGGTTAGACTTATCGCATTATTCCATAATTCATTCCTTAATAACTTAAAACTTAGATAACATGCTATAATTAAAGAAATTAAACAATTTCAAGTAGTTAAATTCCACTTAACCATTTATCAATAGTTTACCAATTAAGATTTCAAAACGTATTATTATTAAATAATTTCTAACGAAATTTCGACAGAGTAACGTTTATAATTTAAATTGTCATATTAATCCAAATTCAACCAATTTCATTCCCAAACTCCACCAATCATCACCATATGTTTAAATGCACATTTAAGAACTTAGAACAAGTTCAATATCATTCATTTATACCATAATCAACATATGCCCTTCAACAAAGTTTATCGGCACATTTCAAGAATTTTACAATCTAATATTCATTTACTATCAAACAATTCATATTTATACTCATTCATCATCAAGATCATTAATCCACGATCCATTTAAACCTTAGCCAAATTCATCACATAAAATCATAACTTTGTACTAAACTTTAATTTTCAAATTTTTACAATTCATGTCCATAAAATCCTATAAATTCAACTTAAGCATTATTTTTATTATAGATCTCAAAAACCATATCAAATAAAAACAAGAAATCAAAATTCAAGACTTCCCCTTCATTTTCGAAAATTAGGAACTTGTTCATATGCATGATTTAAATTCTTATAAATTCATATCATGCATTATATATATCCTAAAGTCTAAGATATCATGTCAATTTGATCAAATAAAATCAAAATCCTCAAGTTCTAATCACTCCTAGTTTTCGAAAATTTTAGGGTTTCTAGTGTGCATGTTTTAATTTCTATTTCTTTAATCATATATTGTTTATTTCCATTTCTAAACATATATCTAAGCTCAATTCAATTAAATCACAACATATACTTCACATACAAAAATTATGGTTTATACCTAATACTTTAATTCATCAACTTTAAGAAATCAAAGAATTAAAACCATAGATCATGCTATTCATGCATCACAAACATAATTAAATCAATAAACATAACAAAAGTTAAACAAATCCACCTTAAAATTGATCACCTAATTTTCAAAACCCTGACATATAAAACATCATATTCATTAATTTAAATTACAAAAAATTGGAGTAAATGAGATAATTACCTTTCTTGAATGATTTTCACCACTTTAACACTTAATTTTGGGATTAGAAATGAAAAGAAAATTTTTGTGTGTGCTCAAGTGTGTGACCGAAAATGGAGGGAGAAATAAGGTTGAGATGATCTTATGTTGTTTGAAAATTCTAGAATGTTTATGTATATTTAATGTACATTTTGTATTCATTTTATTTGTATTTGACACAAATTTCCATAATTTATAATTATACCTCTAATATTACTAATGTTATACCTTAAAATCATTTAATAAATAGAACTATATTTCTAATAAATTTTAAAATCCAAAACAATTTATATCCATGATTGAAATTAAATTCATATAACATAAATTAAATTCTTTCATATGTTAAAATTCAACTAATTATACTTATACTCCTTAATTTTCGAAAATCATGCAAATTTTTTTATCACTAATTAATAATAAATAAATTTATTCAAGCAAATTAATAGCTTGAACAATAATTCATTTCATTTTATAAGAAAATTCTCATACCAAAATAATTAATGCATTCCATAGCACAATTTCTATTTAATAACATTTTCATTCAAACACATATTAATAATCACATTTCACATTTGATTATAATAAAACTCATTTCTTATTAATCTCACGCCTTCAAATTCTATTCCTTCGATTAGAATTAATCGAATTTCTATCGCTTAATAATCTATTATGCATCTCTTTATAAATTTTAAGAAATAAATGCATTTTAAGCCCTAATTATACCTAATTAAGTTCTAATTAAGAACTAAAAATTTCGACACTACATATATATAGTTAATTTACTCTCAGCTCATGAGGTAAATTTACTCATAGAAATTTATCAGAATTTATCTCATGAAACTCTAAGTTCATGAGGTAAATTATCGTGGTGCGCTTACTATATAATGCTCAAGTGGTGTTCTCACGATAAGAAGTTTTATGTAACTATTTCATATATATATATATATATATATATATATATATATTGGTTCATGTACATACACATCTTAATGTATGAATATGCGAACAATGCATAAGTGTATCATATACATAGACAATACATATAAAGTAATGCATATTTACATATGTGTACTTTACCGTGTAATAGTGCATTATACATTTACTTCACATCAAATATATATATGTATATATATATACACATATGCATTGTTCACATATTCACACGCTAAGAGGTGTATGTATATGAATCTATTTATATATATATATATATATATATATATATATATATATATATAGGGGTTGGATCGATTGAGAACTTTAGAATTATGCACAAACATATAAAGTTGATGAACAAAATCTATAAAGTTGTGCACAAAGAAAATGTTCTAAAATTATTGCACAACAAAATAATTTTAGAAAGTTTTCACAGCACAACTTTATACTATTATGTGCATCATCTTATACATAGTTCGCAGAGTTCGTAAACAACTTGTTCTCATTTAATTCACTCTCTCTCTCTCTCTCTCTATATATATATATATATATGGGGATTAACGGAGAATAATTTTATCAGAGAACGTAAGAACCAAAAATGATGAATTCACATTGAAAGTTGATGAATCCATGAAAGTTACCGAATCCAAAAATAGAATTTTGCCCTCATGGATTCGAACCCTGTTAAAATTCAATTTTTAAATTCAAGAACTTTCTCAACGGATTCATCAACTTCATGACTAATTCATTTGGTTCTTAGTTTTAGGATAAAATGGTTCTCATTTGAACCAAACTATATATATATGTGAAAGGATCAATGAGAACCACATCTTTTTGCGAACTCTACGAACCATGCATAAGACGTTGACGATGATGCACAAAACGGTGTAAAGTTGTGCATAACTAAAACTTTCTAAAATTATTTTGTTGTGCAATAATTTTAGAAAGTTTTCATATGCACAACTTTATACTATATATATGCATGGTTCTCAAATTCTCAAAAAGATGAGTTCTCACCGATCCAACCCCTATATATATATATATATATATATATATATATATATATATAGAGAGAGAGAGAGAGAGTTAGTTCATATGAGAACGCTTATCCTACAAATTAAGAACCAAATGAATTCGCTATGAAAGTTGATGATCCATCGAGAAAGTTATCAATTAAAAATTCAAAATTTTCACCCGATTTAATCCCATGAGGAAGAAAATTTTATTTTTTCGATTCAATGACTTCCCAAATGGGCTCATCAATTTTCACAATGAATTCATTATTTTTGGGTTCTCACGATATAATAATTTTCATGTTAACTCTCTCATATATATATATATATATATATAGTGAGATTCAAATAAGATCCAATTTTAACGTGAGAACTAAGAACTTCAAAATTTTTATGAATAAAATGAATTTGTTATGAAAGTTAATAAATCCGCTGGGAAAGTCATCAATCAAAAATTCAAATTTTCACGTGGTTCGAATCGTGAGAGACTAAAATTTATTTTTTGATTCAAGAACTTTTCAAGCGGATTCATCAAGTTTCACACCGAATTCATCATTTTTGATTCTCATGTTCTCACGATAACCTTCCTATATATATATATATATATATATATATATATATATATATATATATATATATGATTATTTTAAAATCTTTGTTATCCTACAAACGTGAGAACAATGTATTCTCCTTGAAAATTACCGCACTAAACAAAAATATTTCAATTTTCGCTTTCATGAGATTCGAACTCGAGTGGTACACAATGCACTCTTCCGTAAAAGTATGCATCACCGCTGATCTCGGCGATCTAATGGCTGAAAATGGTTCTCATGTTCTCACTTTAAATAAGGTTTTATTTGAACTTACTCATATATATATATATATATATGAGTGTTATCATGAAAATCAATTTTTATCATGAGAGTGTGAGAACAAAAAAATAATGAATTTGGTGTAAAAGTTGATGAATTTCCTGAGAAAGTTACTAAACAAAAAAAATTGAATTTTCACCCTCATAGGATTCAAACCTTGGGTGAAAATTTTGAATTTTTAACGAATTTTCGTGGTTCTTAGTTCTCATGATAAAAATGATTTTTGTTTGAACCCTCTCTCTCTGTATCTATATATATAGGAATTGATTCATGTATATACAATCATTAATATACATAAATGAGAACAAATCACGTCCATGAGATTTGAAAATTGAATGGATATATTTAAGTGTATATTTGAATTAGTTATATGCATATTTCTACATATAATTATGTATTTGTACATCTACATCATAATTTGTGCATTGAATTTGAAGCGTCCATATTAATTATCAATGGTTGATATTTGTTCTCATGTTTACACTATAAGGAATGTCCACACGATAACCACTTCCTTTATATATATAGAGTTGGGTTATTATAAAAATCTTCATTATCCTACAAATGTGAGAACAATGCATTCTCTATGAAAATTACTATAGTAAATAAAATATTTGAATTTTTGCTCCTCATGGATTCGAACTCAGCGGTGCACAATGCACTCATCCAAAGAAAGTGATGCATCACCTAGAATTTCATAATCTAATGGCTAAAATTGTTCTCACGCTCTACTTTAAATAAGGTTTTATTTAAACACACACACATATATATAGGGTCGGCTCAGTAGTACCCAGCCCTCGATAGTATGTAGTACCCAACTGAGCCACAAATTTCGAACATCTCGACACACCACACCAAGTGGCATAGCAATTTTACCTTTTTATTAATTTTAATTCCGCTGTATAATCAGAATTAGCTCAAGAATAACCTAGCGGTAACTTCTCATTTTTACTGCAATTCATTCGCCTGCTCTTTTCCTCTCGATCTTTCCATCTTCTTCACTTGATTTTCATCTTCTTCGCTCAATTTCGCCAGTAAATTGCTCGATTTCAAATTCTGCATCTAATTAACACCAAATCTTCAGACAAACACTTATTCATCCACGATTTTTACTGTTTTTCGGGGAAAATCATGCCTCCGCGAAAAAGGAAGACTCCAAAGCAAGATCCTGAAGGTATTTCAGTTGTTAAACTTTGCAAACACTGTGAAATTAGAAAATCAAACATGCATTTTGTTTGATATATTTACTAGGTTTCTGAAAAACAAAATAAATTAAACATGCGAGTTAAATATAAACTGCAAGTTAATCGAACATTGTGAAAAATATAATAAGATCAAACATGCATTTTAAACTTAAGATTTTTGATTTTTATGTAATATATTTACTAGGTTTCAAAAATATGTTTAATCGAACATGCAAGGTAAATATAAACCGCAAGTTTTAGTACTTTGTACAATTTTTCCTTTATAGAAAAGGTGATAGAGATCCGCATCGTCCCGCCTTTTTAAAGAATAATATTTGTTTCCGCATCCCTAGTTCTTTTTGTTTGTTTATGCTCTTTCACTCGCTTCAAGTTGTTGTTTCGCACTTCACTTTCACATGTGTATTGATGAATGTGTCTATAAACCATGAATTTTAATGTCCATAATATTTGACGCTTTAGTATAATTCGACCATTTGTCAATGCATGCATATATATATAGATAATCGATGCGTGTTTGGTATATTTGAATGCATTATATATTTTATTACTTGTTTTCAGCTGATCGCAAATTTTCTAAAATATATATGTATGCTTGTTTGATATATTTTAAATGCATGTTATTGCATTATCTAATGCGAGCTTCTATAGACTTCTCTTGTGCATTTAAATTTTAGTTTCAACGATCAATTAATTATATATGAATTATACAATCATACGCTCTATGCATATATATGGAGAATCAGTATGTAGTGTTTAGACTCGTTTGGTAGCCAAGATAAGGCCTAGATAGGGAGATATCCATAGTTATCACTTGTTTGCTATCCTAGTTTACTAACCCTCGGCCCGCTATTTATACGAAGCCCGCCTTAAATCACTATCGAGTCCCTACTACATAACCCATCAAGGCATCGATAAGTAAGCTCCTCCTCAACAAGATTTTGATAACATTTCTTGGGGAAAATTACCCTTCTCACAAAATCAATTCACCATGGAGAGTCGACACTTCGCCTCCTCTTTTCGCCAACTTTTCGATTCCGCTAAGTCCGGATCCCAAAACACCATTCAGCTTCAAGGCAATCCAAATATTTTTTATTTGTATGTGTTGGGACTCGGATTTTAGTGTTTAATTTGTTGATCTATCTTTTCATTTTAAGTTAGAGAATTCTATGTAATGATTTTTGTAATGTTTCAATAAGTTCGAGATTTGGTGTTGTTCTAGAATTTCGTGGATTTGTGAAATTTTTAGTTGGGGTTATTCTCGAATTTGGTGATTCTGTCATGTAGGGCAGAAACCGGACAATCTATTTATCATATCTTCGAGAGACGAGCAATTCCTGTGAGTGTTGGGAGTCGCCTTTGTGGTGTTAAATGAAAGTTTTCTGTCAAGAAAACATAAAGGGATTTGAATCCTAATACGTTGAAAAAATTCATTTTTAATCTTGCACAAATTGTCGATTGTCAAAAGAGGAAAATCCTCAAATGCTCGGGAACAAAATGCTTCGGGCAATTGCATGGAAGATAGAAGAAGACAAACTCAACTTGAGATAGGCGTTAGAATTGTAAATAAGGTTATAATTGTAATTTTGTTAACTAATCTAGAATTTAAACTAGTATACCAAACATGTTATTTAAGTTATCTTTAGTCTATATCTTGGCTACCAAACCACAAGATACGATAACAATTAGAATACATAACTTGATTTATGTCTAACTCAATATAGTGTGTCTCCCCTATCAAACAGCCCTTAATATATCTAAATGTAGTATATATTTCATTTCGATTTTCACTATATGCATGCATATCTTGCTAGTCTTTGAATGCATGGTATAGTACTATTTCATGCATTATTGTTTTTTGTATGCATATTTTAGTAATATTTAATGCATATACTATAGAGTTGTCTTTATACATATATTTTTTAATCTTCTCAGCAAGAAGGACAAACACAAACATGACATACCTAAAATTTAGAGCAAGCTATAGTCAAGGCCGATGATGATTTTGAAACACAACCAAGAAAGAGATCAAGATAGTGGCAAAAGATCCAAAGAAGGAAAGCTTATCATCAAAGGAGAAAGTAGTAACCCCGCACAAATTAGAAGAGTACAAAGGGTTAAAGACTATCAAGATTGATAAACGTAACAACTACCTTATCGCTGGTTGATTCAATACAAAAATTGAACGATGCATGAGAAAAGTTGTGAGAGAAATTGTCTTTGAGAATATTTTAGAATCGAACATAAAGGAATTGCCATTAAGGTCACTTTCACTGGTTGTGGATAATTTTGACAAACCGTGATTGTCAATTAAGTTTGAAGAAGAGAAGAAGTTTACGATAGAAGAGGAGGATGTATATGTATTATTCGGATTTCCAAGATGAACACGTAAAATCGAACCAAAGAAAACGAAAGGACTAATTAATGAGGTGTTGGAGAAATGGTATGGTTTTTTCGAGAAAAGGTATAAAATAGTTTCTCTTATTTTGGCAGAAGAGTTGTTGAAACATAAGGATGGTGGAATATGGTTCAAGAGACACTTTGTTATTCTACTAATGGTGTCTCTCATTGCAAACACTAGTGATGGGTACATACATCCTCTCATAATGCACCATTTGATTGATGTAGATAATCTGAAAAATCTGAATTGGGCACAATACTTGATAAGTTGTCTTGTTGATCGCAAGTCAGCATGGGAAACAAAGAAGCAAGCATTTGGAGGCCCAACATTGTTCTTGACGGTAATTTCAGAATCTATAAATAATCATTTCATTGTTATATATGTTAACATGCAGTTATTTTATTTTGACAAAGTTAAATTCAAATCAATGACTGTATCAAGAAGCTATCCAATCTTTCTGAACTGGAATTATATCAAAATTAAAAACGTGAACCGAAAGAGATAGAAGTCGGAGGTTTTGGATTTGGGTTGTCATGTGAACCTATTACATGTACAGTAGACCGATGTTATTGATCAAGATATCAACAACCACAACCAAGATCTACACCGATATTGGAAGGACGCGTGATGAGCTCCTTCAAGATGTTAGGAAATAGCTAACAAGTTAGTAAAATTGTGACAAAGCTTGAGAAAGCACCGTTGAGGCTTTTGATGATATCAACTTCGGAGAACTATAGAGAATGCCCATCAAATGATCGGGTATAACATATCGAAATATACAAAGATCTTCAAGTCGACCTTCAAATTAGAGAATCACAACCGACAATGCTTTCTCGCAACCACCAAGTAATCGAGCTTTTGATGAAATTGTTGATGCAGTTGTTCAAAAGAAAAGAATACATTGATAATCTCGACAATGGACCAAACTTCAAACCGAATATCACGATGTTTCCTCCATCATGAAGATGATGATCCTCAGGAACCAAAGAAATGTAAGTTGTCGATTTTATCAGATTTGTTCATATTTGTATTTTAAATACGAAATCCTCATACTCAATTTAAATATGTAAGGAACCAAAGGACAATCGTGTTAATGATGATACTATGGTCATTGATGACCGTGATTATATAATCGAGCACACCAACAAGTCCACAACAAGAGAACACGAGGTACTAAAATTTAATCATATCTATTTTGTAAATGCATTCTATTTCATATATCCTAATTTTGAATTTAAACAGTGCATGATCAAGTGCAACAAACAAATATCAAGTCGTTGTAAAGGAAGGTGATCAAGATTCAAAAGAAAAGGTATTAAAATACATGAAAAAGTTCAATACTAGGCATAAACATTTGAATAGTAATACATGCACTTGAAATGCATGTAAAATAATGTAAGTTGTGGTTTACAAATTAGGACAATGAGAAGTCCAATGAAGACGGCGTGATGAAGTCAAGTAAATGAAGAATCTAAATGAAAAGGAAAAGAATATACCGAGGTACTAAAATTTAATCATATCTATTTTGTAAATGCATTCTATTTCATATATCCTAATTTTGAATTAAAACAGGTGTATGATCAAGTGCAACAAACAAATATTGAAGTCATGTAGAGAAGGTGATCAATATTCAAAAGAAAAGGTATTAAAATACATGAAAAAGTTCAATACGAGGCATAAATATTTTAATAGATATGCATACACTGAAATGCATGTAAAAATAATGTAAGTTGTGGTTTACAAATTAGGACAATGAGAAGTCTCGATGAAGATGAAGGTGATGAAGTCAAGAAAATGAAGAATCTAAAATGTAAGAGGAAAAGAATACACCGAGGTAATATCAAAGATACTATATATTCTTTTCGATTCTAAACATAGCAAATTACATATCACACATTACTGCCTCTTACAATTTAAAGGTGTACAGAACAAACTATGGTTGAACCTACAAATCTAGTTTACAACAGACAAGAAAGACAACTAGAACAGACCTTATTATCCCCATTTGTCATCGATCGATAAACCCCAAAGAAAAATATCATCGCAGATTAGAGTGTTTCAAGATTCTATGCATTGCATAATGCGATGAAAGAATGTATGTTTAGTATTATATTATTTTTAATTTGTAAATTACAAAATATATTTTAACAAGTCGATAAATTTTGATGTTATGAAAGTGAGGAAGTCCTGCTCAAGTGTGGTCAAGTTGAACTCCGACGAAGAGAATTGATGTCATCAACCATGGAAATCTAATTACAATATCAAGAATTGATATATGGTCGATTATTTTGAATGCCAATGAGGGCTTCGATCTCCAAATTCACCATCTCGCTCTTTGCTACAACCGAATTGTGTAAGATTTAAATTTGTTATATTAATTTTTATATTTATGAATACTTTGTCAATTTTTTCACTTTGTAGCTTCTTCCAATCACCGCATTCTCCTAAACTGGACAATAGAACGAGACGGTCATTGTTTGATGAGAAACTTCAAGAAGAAATAGGAAGAAACAAGTTTGCTGATATGCAAGATATTGATTTGATATACAAAATATAAGTTCTATTATTAAAAGATTTAAGATTTGTTTGTCGACATTTTATATTATTTTTCTAGTTTTTCTTTCCAATTTACGTGTCGAGCATTATTTCATAATCTGATCGATGCAAGGATCGAAGGGTAATAATCTTGGACAATATTAATCACAAGAAGGAAAATTGTGACATCCAGAAGTATACTGCCATTGCCGAGCCATTGGTGAGTTTTCTTATTAATTTCTCGTGTTCATGAATGCAGAAAACTTTTATTTGTGTATGAATTGCAATGCTGATTTTATGGCTAATTTATACAGTTGATTTTATGGCTTAATTTTCGAAAAGATAAAGCTAACCACAAAGCGTAAAAGCACAAGCAAGCCCGGTTATACGGTTCAAGATGCCATGGCTAACCCAAACAACTATATTGATTGTGGAATTTACATTATGCGTCACATGGAGACGATATGGGACAAAACAACAAATAGATGCCAGATTCTCAAAGACATCAAAGAAATGATGAGAAAGTTCAGGTGAAGTATTATGCTTATATACCAATGCGATTGCAATGAGTTAAACAATCACAACCCCGATGTAAGCGCACTTGTACTACAACAAAACGCAAGGATAGAAACATCACCGCCAACATTTTATTTCCGTAATAAAAATCTGTGTTAAGATCGCATAAACAATGCAATATATTTTCTTTTTGGTATCACTTGTTGATGGCAACCTGCTCATGGACGATGGAAAACAATGGCTCTCATGTCGATGATGGAAATCAGATATTAATTAGTATCTTTTGTAGAACGATGTGGATTTTAATAGATATTATGTGTTGTGTTCTAATTTTAATACACTTTCAATACTTTTCAATATAGTATTTACGTGATTATAAAAACTACATTTGTTATAAGAGGACAATGCATTTTATAACACATGAAACTCCATTACTATACGTAATCCGATTCTTCAAAACTAGAACACAAACAATGCATGTAAATGCATAGTAAATGCATTTTAAAATAAAGATATCTCGATTTATAATTATACTTGCAACTAGAATTTGATATAATTATCATCTCGCATACAACCGATATAAACTCGAATTAACATCAAATACAACATCACATTTAAAGTAAAATGCATCTAATTATGAACAATATGCATTTAGAACATCATTAGGTTTCGCTCATTATCACACTTGATATATCGATCTTCAAAACTCGAATTAACATCAAACATAACAAAGATCATCATTTTGGTTGTCTCAAAAATATACTAAAATCCAAAAATAAATCATAACCGATAATACTAATATAATAAAACTAATTTGAAACAGGATCTTGATCACAATTACGAGCATCATGACGTGCCATCCGCTTACAATTGTCGATTTTCTCTTCGCCTTTCTCTCGCCTTCTTCAATGCCTTCTCCTTGTTGGACTTCAACCTTTTCCACTTCCTTTCGCCTTAACAACATCCTGAGGCAGACATCAACTGCTCGAGGTACACACCATAAAACACATCCAACATATCACTATTTGAACTGCCCGTTAGAAGCATTGAAGGTATCATGCACCCTTCAAAAGCCTCGCATAATTCCTTCATCTCGACGTAATCACCTTGTACCAACCCAATACAACTATTAGCCATCGACACAAACCGATACATCATATCCTTATCCACAAAAGATCGACTTCCACCAAGAACCTGTTTTCAACATCAACAAACTTTGTCCAACGACTAACAATGTATTTGTTAGAATACTCAACTTCATGTTCTTATAAACACAAGACATATGAGAACAAAGTAGTCCACGCCTCACAAAATACGTGCAATCACAAGAAGAATTGTAATCAATCAAATTGAATGACACAATAAATGAATTATCACACCATCATCAACTACATAAACACTCTCAACATCACAAATCTTAATCTCCAATATTGTAATAGCCCTTAAATCCTAAGTACGATTTAGCAGGGGCTAATACTTGGAATAATAATCAAGAAAGCTTTAACCAATATATATATACAAGAACTCATATGTTCGGACGATTCAACTAACAACATCATAAAGATAAATAAATTCAATTGCAATGAAAACGTGTGAATACACATATGACGATGTGTATTCAAGGTTTCTAATATATTGCATTCAAAAGGGGTTCCGACTGCTCCGACACATCTCCATCCATCATCTGCTCAACCTGCACATTTAAAACAACATGCAAGGTCGAGTACAAGATTGCACTCGCGGCTCATGCCAAAATAATTTATCACATTTGAATTACTCGCTTCATCACAAGAATACACGAGGTTTTAATTTGAAATACTGTGCTTACTAAATATTTTCTTCATTTTCCATAAAGATTCGTCTCGCCGACATTTTTCCATGTATGTATGATCCATATCCACCACAATAATTCATTCCACACTACTCGCTACGGAGAGTGAGGCCTCCTCACAGACGCCGCGATCGCCGAAAGCACCCTTTCAAAGACACAATACAAAATAATCAAGCACAAAATCCGTGCCATCTCAAGACAGATACTAATTCTCCATCATCCTTGGGGTACTTCCAAGAATACGAATTCAAGCATGTCATAAAGTGGAGCTACCCAACATTATGCATCAATAATCATGGATCGATACATACATAAAACATAAACATTTTGGGTGTAATTAAATAAATCATTTCATAAATATTTACTTGAATAAAGCATCATAAGTAAATCATTTGGTAAAGTCTACCAATTGAGTATAGTAAAGCCCACCTTTACTTTTGAACTTTGAATTCGACACGCTGTTCTTCTCTCGATTAGGTGCGAGCCTTCACGCCTCACCTTACGCAAAATTTACGCTAGCACGCAGGCACGCTTTTCGAGATTTTCAAAGCTCATTCAACTTTGATAAATAGAATAATAATCAAGTTCTAATAAACTTTATACGTCGCTTCACGCCAGATTTCAATAAAAATAATTTCGTATCTCGAGAGAGACGTAATATGATCTACGCCTCATTTTAACCTTTTAGGTTAAATAATTAACGATAATAACGTTATTTAATAAAATGATTTTAATTATGAAATCTTTTCTCACAATTGAGATATTCAGATAAAAGTAATACGCTTTTCACGTATTAGAGTATTTAACTAACGATTTCAGACGTTAATTTCAAAGTCAACCATTTTGACTTTTCATTATAAATCTTAAATAAATCACATTTTAATGAATAAATTCAATATAAATCGATTTTCAATCGATTTCTTTTCAATTTCGATTTTTCATGCAATCGATAAACTTGATTAATATTTTCTTTCAATATTAATCTTTAATACTTTAAGCATTATTTTATGCTTTTAACGTTATTTAATATAACGCTTCGCCTTAAACATAATATTTTATGTTTAATAATTCTCAAAATTTCACTTATGTCTAATAAAATTTTTAGACATATAATAAATTATTATTCTGATTAAAAGGAATTAAAATTCCTTATTTCCACAATATAGCTCACTATTATAACACAATATTTTTAAAACTTGTTCCAAAAATTCTTCTAAATTTTTATAGTGTATTATTTTACACTATGATCATTTACATGTATCAATATCAACTATAGGAAATTTGGGCATCACCTATCCCTAATCTTATAGCTTTAAAATTTCAAGGATATATCAAATATTTTTCTAAAATTCTAATTAAATTCCACAATGCCTAAATATCATTCTATATAATTAATCTAGCATAATATCCAACATTTACCACTTATTTATCAACATATCCATACTAGGCATTCTCAAAATTTTCAAAGTATGAATATACATTTGCTAAAAATTTAGTAAAATCATATAGTACTTAATCAAGGTCCTAGATCACTAATATGCTAAGATATTACTTAAATTAAATTTGTACTTCAACATAGTATTTTCCAATTATTTTCGGTAATAATTAATTAAATAGCATACAAATCCTAAAAATTTCCCGTAAATCACAAAGAGCTCTTTACCATTATATAGCATTAATCCATCAACAAATAAACCTTATAAATTTTCGAACATTACTATTAAATCATAGCATGCTTAGCTTTTAATTTAAAACCATACATATGCTTAATCTTAGCATATTAAACAATATTAACAAACAACAAAACATGCTAGCCTAATTCTTCATATTTCTATCATTAAGAACATAAGCAATAATATTAAAATCGAACGTTGGACATCAAAATATTAACGATAAATAAAGCTCGTTAAAAACCTAACCTTTAACCGGCTTTGATTTTTGGTGCAAGGATTTTTATATCAAGGTTGGGATATTAAAGGAAGAACTCACTCTATCTTTTCTCTCCTCAAGCTTACTAAAGGTGTTTGTAAGGAGGTGGTGCTTTGTTTTTGTTTTTTCACTCAGAACATGAATATCTAGTAAAGTGTAATAGTATTTCACTTTAAATAAAAACATAATTTTCTTTCTTTTCCTTATGAAGTCTACGGCAATCTCCAAGTGATGGGGATGATTTTGTTTTATTTGCCCATCACTTAATAACACTCACACGTTAAAGCGAGTAAAAGTGATTACCACACTTAATTCATATCTACAATTCACGGTTCACACACCACAATTTGCAAGACTTTTAAGTTGTGACTCATCAATATAATACATCATGGTATTAACTAGGTTCTTACACAATTTGTTTTCGAACAAAACAAAGAAATATCTTTGTTTTGGGACTTTAGAGTCACGGCTCTTTCTCGAACAAATAGGAATATTTACTTTATTCTTCTCTTACCATGAATTTAGTCAACAAATACACTTCCAAAAATATAAGAATACATCATCACTTACACAATTTAATGAATGAAATCAATTAAAATCCTACCTTTAGTCCATAAAATCGCTTCTCTCTTAAGTGAACAAGTGGATTTAGCTTTTAACTTATTTGTCTTATACCATATATATATCTTAAGTGTTAAATATATAGAAGCAAAATCAATCACTTTATGACTCACACTTACACAAAGTAAATGCAAGCATGTCATTAATTAAGAGTTCACAAATTTCTTCTTACCTTATTAGTCAACAAATGCAACTCTTAGTGTGAATCATACACGGCTATTTCATCAGATAAAAGATACATATTTTATTTTCATGTCATATATATATATATATCATAATATATGTCCTAGATGATAAATTATATCATAGGAAAAATTATTGAATTAATCCATAGGTAGAAACCCTAATTTCGATTTAGGTTTTCGAGAATCTTAAACAATCAAAATATAATTCCAAAATTTTCTAGCATTATTTCAATGCTAAATAATATTCTAATTATATAAAATAATCATAGGAATTTAAATATCATAATTCCTTGATCGTTAGACTTGATTCTCAAGTCATCTCAAAACGTTAACGCTTGAAACGCCTCAAACGTTAATTATCGACTCATATCAAAATGGTCGAAATAAAGTCGTAATCACTTTATTAAATTATTCCAATAATAATGGAATTAAATTCTAAGCTTAAAAACTTAGAAAACATCACGAGCATTAAAATATCGATACGTAATCGACGTAGAAATAATATTGTCGAAATACGTTATATAATCGTATTTATCAATTCACCATCATTTGTGAATAAATCATAGGAATTTATTATTCCAACAATAATCGAAATCATAATTCGATATTTTAATAATCAAATTATCATAATAATACTCTAATTTACTTAAATTAATATCGTAATTAGCGCTTAAAAAATCGGGTATTACATTCCACACCCTTAAAGAAATTTCGTCCCAAATTTACATACATCATAAGTATGGGGCATCTTAGCACCATACCATCTTAAATTTCCACGTGATTTTCTTTTGTCCATGGTTTCTCCATCGACTTTCATCAAAGACCCAATTAAATTCTTAATCATCAATCATACGATCAAATTGTCGAGATGTTCATCACAACTCATATTTGAGTTAAAGATCACGCCATTATGATTAATTACGTGATTTGGGTCATATTCGTATTTCTTTAGCCGCGACACGTGAAAACATTATGCACGCTCCCAAAATTTGGATGGAAGTACCAATCTATAAAGCCATCGCCTATTATTTCTGGATCCTTGTAAGGTCCTATAAAACGTGATCTCAACATTCCTTGTACTTCAAACTTTATAATTTCTCTCAATGGAGAAATCTCAAGGAACTTCATTTTCGCATTCAAATGCGGTTCGGATTCACGATACCAACAGAAGACTTTTGTCCAGATCGAGCTTTTCCCGCCTTTGCTCTCATTTGGCAAATATCTTAATCATTTCATTTACGTTGTCAAGACCTTATATTTCTCTCACCTACTTTATTACAATAAAGTGGTGGTCGATATTTCTTTCCATAAATGCCACGTGTGGCTATGTTAATCTCGTCGACAAGAATAGTCGACGAAACTTAATAAGTGGTAAAACATGTTCCCACTTGTACCTCGATTTAACATTAATGTTCTCATCGTATCTTTAAAATTCATATTGTCCTTTTATCGTCCATCCGTCTGTGAGGGACATCTACGATAAGGTTTAATATCGCATAACTCCCTTTGGTGAGCTAGCTCAAATTTGGGGTAAACCGGAATCTCTATCTAAAGTGATAGGTATTGGGACCCCGCAAAGATACGATTTCATTTATGTACGATCGAGATAAAATTTTCAGATCTCGAGTCATCCGATAAGTAGAGATAAGCATATTTATGAGTCAATCACTACTACCCATATAGTAGTGTTATTTCTTTACGATCGTATGAAACCCGCTATAAAATCCATCATATGTCATTTCATTTTCATTTGTATCTCATTAGAGATTATAACCTCTTATAAGGTCATTGATACTATGCCTTCATCTCTTATAACCGAGACAATGCTTGTCAACGAGGTTATAGCTCATTTCATTCTTTACTATCTAATTTTTCTCAGAAACATAATATACTTTAATGTCGCTTGGGGGCGGTATGAGGAATATCATGAGCTTCATTCATGATTTCATTTCTAAGCTTTTTATTGCTTGAAATATATATATAACCTTTCCTTAGACAATATGACATTGTCAGGCGCCTCTTTAAAAACCCTTCAGCCCTTCATAGGTGATAATTTATATCGCAACTGGAATCTTTTACTGATTCGAGTCCTCTTTTCTATCTCATTTTAAGTCTCTTGCTCAAGAAAAATTAAAACTTTTATGGCTTGTGGAGATCTCACAACTTATTCCATATAGGATGTCTCCAAAATTTTGTCTTATACCATCACTGTTATTTCAAGTCATGAGTCGGGTAATTCTATTCGTGAGGTTCAAGTCATCGCGATGCGCCGACTATCATCTTTCTCACTTTATTAAGTGGCCTCACATTCATTTGTCCATGAAGATTTGATTCTTCTAAGACATCATGTGTCTAAGGAATATTACTTCTTTAATCGAAATTCATATACCGAACTTAGCAAAATTCGCTCGACTCTAAAAGTCCAAATACGCCCTTTGATGTTCTTTATGTTCTTTCTCGCCTTCATATGGATAAGAACATCATTCATAAGGATTTAGACAAAATTGTCTAAGTACATATGGAACACTCGATTTTGAGGTTCATGAATAGGGTCGGTGTACTAGCTTTTCCGAATGGCATGACCATAATCTCATAGTAACCATATCTTATTCGAACAATTTTGCTTTCGCACATCGACAATTATTTACACATAAGCCACCATTTACATACGAGTCTCATATTATCATAGGACTATATGTCTCGAGTGGCCTTTGTCGAATCGCACATTTCGCTTAGAACTTGTCTATTTCCGTGCACGCTTTTACCTCATATATCCGACGATCTTTCTTCGAGAGCCGGGGTCACACTACCCCTCGCTACTTTTTTTTTCGATTCCGTAGTGTGTGTTACTTTTATCGAAAGTAAGGTCGATTTGATAACGGTAATTCCCTAATCCTTGAGGGCGATAAGATCCGTCCTTTTGCCATTCTCGCCTCTTTCTAGTATAATAGAAGGCACAGACGGGGCGGCATTTGGAACATCAAGGTACCACTGCTCCTTTATGCCCCGCTGTAACTTGCCAGGACCGTGACAAGTACTAGGGTGCTGCCCATATGCATCATATGCATACTTGAGCCTGCTGACAAAATCCCGATAAGTCCGCCCAAGTCTTGGAATTTTCTACTTGAGAAGATATTCTCTTGATACTTCCTTTGCAAGATCCCGCCAACTGCTGGCAAATGATGGATAAGTTATTGATGTCATCCTCATCCATCTCTCCATAGTTACGAGCATTTATCCAAGATGTAGAAATTCTTCCAAAACTGTCCCAAGCCATGCCCGCTTATAATAAGAGAGTCGATACTTCTATGTGAGTTTTATACTTATAGGCCTTGGTTAACCTTTTACCGCCAGACTCTTTTCTTACCATCTCAGAAGATAGTTCTAGTGAGCCATCCTTAAATTAAAACAATTGAGGATCCAAAACCTGCTGCATAGAATTTCAATGGAGAGGCTATGCCCGTGCTTCTAATCACGTGAGTGACATCCATTTTCAAACTTCGCTTTCGAATTATATCTATGTTCCACATATATATTATGATCTAACTCATTTGTTAGAACCTTAGTGATCCTAGGTCCAATTCTAAATTCTAGCAACACCGCGATGGCCATAATTCTCGTGATAGGCGAAGAGATTTTCATTTCTATCTGCTTACCTCGAATCGGGTTCTATCGCTTTACGATACTTGTGCGATGTTAGAAAACGAAACACCTATATCGAATGATAATTTTATAGGTATTCGAGAAATTTTCTCATATATCGCCTTTCGATTGTCATCTCCGTATTCGTGCGAAATATAGGCTCGGTCTACGGTGTTCTCGTCTGCTCAAATAAACATCTATTTCATACATCATTGTCCTTTCCTCGGGACATTATGTTCTCTCTATGGCCTTCGCTACCTCGTTAATCATATCATTCTTGGTGTCGCACTATTATGCTTTTATCAATAGATTTTGTGGTTAGTTTATATCGACCAATCCTTGATATTAATATCTCGATAACTTAATCTCATCGTAGGGGTCGTGATGTATCTCGACACTATCATTCATCTCGATCCAAGATGAATGATTCAATTCCCCAAACCTTTTCACTCTATCAATCTTAGAATATATCTCATATATCCTTACTTTAAACTCTTTCCGAGAAAGTTCTCAGATCGCATTTAGTGCCATCGCTTGTAGTATCCTTTCGTGATATACGCCATTTCTTCTTAATCTTTATTGATTCATTATGCAATTTTGCATAGGATCAAAACTTTGTCCGCTAGGACGATTATACTTTCGCTTGACGCCAAATATCCTTACCATTTTCGACATTCGATGAATGCTTCATTCCCATGTCGAGATACTTAATATCTCACTTTATTGATCGTCACAAAAGTATGAGGGTAAGACTTACAATTAGATTCACTTTAAGATTCTTCCAGTGAATCTTTTCATTCGCTTTCTCGAAAACATTTCCTTTGCAAAAGTCTAAAGAAGCTATCGTGTTTGTTAATTTCTAAGACACTCAAAACAAGCGCTTTGTGTCAAAACAATTTAGAGTACTAAGATCCATTTCAAATAATGAACTGCTTTACTCGCTTCTTTACTTTAAAGGAATTACTTTACTTATCAAGTCATAATATCGCTGAAACTTATCTCATATTGTGGCTATCTCATAATTGTATAGCTCATAATTTCTTCACTATTTTAGACTTTTGTCCCTTTTCTCGAGCATGGTGTCGAAAGTAATATTATCATTATACTTCTGTTCTTACTCGTGACTAGAACCGCTATTAATGTCATATAGCTTGGTAAGGTAGTACATTTGTACACCATAACTTAGATTCCAAGCATCTCATCACCATGTCTTCATTTTCAAATCTCTCTCAAAAGTATTTCAAACTTTTGTGATCGGTAAAGATTTCACATCTTACTCCGTAGAGATGATGTTCCATATCTTTAGGGCATGTACTACCGCCGCTAGTTCCGCATCATTGTTGGGTAATTCAATTCATGCGGTCTCGCTTGTTTAGATGGATAGGCTATCACTTTTCCACTTTGCATTAACACACAACCTAATCCATTTTGAAAGCATCTCAGATAGACCACGACTTTTATCTCGCTCCGAATCGCTAATACAGGCGATGAGTTAACTTTTCCTCGAGCGCCTGAAATTACCTCACCTTCACCACCCAAGTGAATTTAATTCCTTTCTCGAGTAGTTAGGTTATTGGTCTTGCTATCTTTGAGAATCCTTCAATGAATCTCCGATAGTAATCTGCTAATCCCAATAAACTTCAAATCTCATTTTGTGTCTTTGGCGATTTCCATTCTTGGACTACTTCTACTTTGGCCGGATCAACTTTAATCCCTTCGGCTGACACAATGTGTCCAAGAAACATTACTTCCTTTAGCCAAAATTCACATTTGCTAAACTTAGCAAAATTGTTTATCTCTCAAAGTTTGCAAAGACCGTCTCCGAGGTGTTCCTTGTGTTCGCCTTCATTTCGGAGATATTTCTCCATACTGATTTACATGCTAGGCTATCCTAGTTGTTCACACATCTCAATGATTATGATTCCTAATCTCGTTATCATTGGTTTAACCAAGTCTCAATTATTGGAATTGATTATGCTCAAGCATAATTTCATCGATCGAGGTATAAAACGAGAGATTCATATCCGAGATGCTATCGCTTTTACATATATATCCTTTGAAAAGAATATTGTGCATCTCCATTCTTTAAACATGTCCAACCTACTAAGGAGGTTTTAAGGTCAATCAACTATCTTAAAGATAAGTTGTAATCTCTCGTTATGTCATAATAAGGGAAATTATATCCCAAGGATATCATGCACTTCCTTTACTTCAACTCTCGCATTCTATGCTAAAGAGTATCTCATTCATAACATTTCATTATCATAACAATACATGAAGATATAACTTCACCGTTATCAAAATCCGATAAGCCCATCGTGGGTCATTGCATCCATGTGCATCATAGGAAAATATCTCGCCTCATCGAGATCTTATTTACATCATATCTTCGATGTCTATCACTCTATCGATCCGAAACTTTAGGTTATCCAAAATAAGTCAACCTACATCGCACTGATGTTTATCACTTTACTAATTCAAAACTTAGGCGCCAAGATAAGTTAATCTTTATCTTACTTATTGGTCTCCGTGATTGAAGAAATTGCATCATGTCAACTTTAAAAAGATATGGGTTCATGATTCAAGATAACATATTTTACGATTCGAATCCATATATTCTTCAATCAATAATTTGGGATCTAGGTCCAAGACCGTAATGACGACTCATCGAGATTTCTTTGGTCATATGGGTCACGCACCACACAAATATTTTCTCACCACACAAGGATTTGGTTTCAAGGAACATTTTGTAAATTGGGTTGAAAATTTTCTTCGTAAAAGTGAGAAACTCATGTGATTTCTCAATTTGAACTAGGTCATGTAGTTAAACTCAATGACGTAAATTGGGTAATGAATAGAATTTAAAACTTTATATAACATTATAGGTCATCATCAAAGGTTCCTCCGTATTTCATAGCGCTCGTACCATCGAATACTACTTTCTAGTATCATTCTAAGATTCTAATCGCACCGAAAAATTCTCGCTCTACAAAACTATAACTAACATCAACTGACTCTCGCAATTTCTAGAGAAGGAATCAGGATTTGGTTCTTCATAATAATTATAGTACATCGATAGGAGTACGTAGGTCTAAACCGCTCGAAAATCGGAGCTCTAACGAATGAGAACGAGATAAAATAAAAACATTGCGCAAAATAGTTTTGTCGATGCCGAGCTCGATACCGAGGTCGTAAGTGATACCGATGTCGGGTTGTTGCCGAAATCATTTACCAAAGCCGAGGTCATTGCCGAGGTTATCGACATAATGACGGTCATTAAGGCCGACGCCAAAGCCGGGTCGGTCGACAAGGTCGACGCCAAGTCAAGTCGAATGATGCCAAGTCAAGTCGAGGTCGAGGTCAAGACAATGTCGGGTTATAATTTTAATTGTCAAGGTCGAGGTCGCATACCGATACCGAGGTCGTACATGATGCCGAAGTCGAAATCGATGTCGCATATGCCGACGCCGGCCGTAGATGCCGACACCGATCAAGTCCGGTACCGACGCCGCCGAAGCCGCAGACGAGGTTGTACATGCCGAGGTCGCATGCCGAGGTTGTACATGCCGAGCTCGGCCGAGGTGGACAACCGAGGTTGCACCGCTAAGGTCGGACTAGACTCGAGGTCGGACCGAATCGACCGAAAGCGAAGTCAAAATTATAAATGTCGGTGCCGTCAAGTCGAGTTCAAGGTCGACTACATGATCGCGAGTTCAGCTTTAACCGACTCTAACGAATTCTTTGATCACATTTTTACTGCTTCCAACGAAGAGTCATAGATGATTTGAGTCCGCCATGCGTGAACTTCCAAATAAAAGATCATTCTTGTGTCACTTATCCCATAGTGACATTCACTATCTTGACATCTTTTCACCTCGAGCTTGAATTTTCTTCTCGCTCATCAATTCGAGATTCTCGTGATGGAATAAAATCCTAATAATCCATCTTCCTATGTTCTTCGCAATTGAGATCATGCGCCTTAAAATGCTTCACGCTCTTTTGGGATAACATACCCATCATCGTAAACATCTTTGGGATTTGAAATAAAATTTTCAAATATTCATATCAATAAATTTCTATTGATTTACATGAATTCAAATATTTTATCCCAAAAAATTTGTCCATACATTCTCGTATGACATTATCATATCGCTAGTGGCGAGCCAACGACTTTCATTATCAATTCTCATAACTTCATTTGGGATGACAATAGTCATTAATCAAAACAATATGGAGAATCAAGAATAAAATTTCAATATGACGAACATAGTTCGTTTTAAACATACGCATTTCTTGTGCAAAAAAATTTCAATCAATAATCCATCAATCAATAAATCATGGTTATTTACAACCTTTTTCATTTCATTTGTCGATAATGTTCTATCGACAACAAATCAAATTCATAAATCATTTGTCGATAATGTTCTATCGACACCAAATCATTTGTCGATAATGTTCTATCGACACCAAATCAAATTCATAAATCTCAAATTTTTCTTTTCAAAGATGAGAAATAATTTACCTTTTCTCACTGAGCTTGATGTGATGGAGTGTCGAGCGGTGTCGGTTGACCTCTGAAGTCTAGTGACTCAATCTAGACTTAACTCGAAAAGAGGTTTTGGATTCAAAGAGCTTACCGCTCGAGACCATTTTAATGTAACAGCCCCAAATCCTAAGTACGATTTAGCGGGCTAATACTGAATAATAATCAAGAAAGCTTTAACCAATATATATACAAGAACTCATATGTTCGGACGTATTCAACTAACAACATCATAAAGATAAATAAATTCAATTGCAGCGAAAACGTGTGAATACACATATGACGATGTGTATTCAAGGTTTCTAATATATTGCATTCAAAAGGGGTTCCACCGCCCACACATCTCCATCCATCATCTCGCTCAACCCGCACATTTAAAACAACATGCGTGGTCGAGTACAAGATTGCACTCAAGGCTCATGCCAAAATAATTTATCACATTTGAATTACTCGCTTCATCACAAGAATACACGAGGTTTTAATTTGAAATACTGTGCTTACTAAATATTTTCTTTCATTTTCCATAAAGATTCGTCGCCGACATTTTTCATGTATGTACGATCCATATCCACCACAATAATTCATTCCACAACACCTCCTACGAGAGAGAGGCCTCTCATAGACGCCGTGACCGGTCGAGCACCCTTTCAAAGACACAAAAAAAAATAATCGCACAAAATCCGTGCTATCTCAAGACAGATACTAATTCTCCATCATCCTTGGGGTACTTCCAAGAATACGAATTCAAGATGTCATAAAGTGGAGCTACCCAACATTATGCATCAATAATCATGGATCGATACATACATAAAACATAAACATTTTGGGTGTAATTAAATAAATCATTTCATAAATATTTACTGTAATAAAGCATCATAAGTAAATCATTTGGTAAAGTCTACCGCTTGAGTATAGTAAAGCCCACCTTTACTTTTGAACTTTGAATCGACACGCTGTTCTTCTTCGGTCGCGTGCGAGCCTTCACGCCTCACCTTTACGCAAAAATTTACGCTAGCACGTTGGCACGCCGAGATTTTCAAAGCTCATTCAACTTTGATAAATAGAATAATAATTTGAAGTTCTAATAAACTTTATACGTCGCTTTCACGCGTATTTCAATAAAATAATTCTCGTATCTCGAGAGAGACGTAATATGATCTACGCCTCATTTTAACCTTTAGGTTAAATAATTAACGATAATAACGTTATTCAATAAAATGATTTCAATTATGAAATCTTTTCTCACAATTGAGATATTCAGATAAAAGTAATACGCTTTTCACGTATTAGAGTATTTAACTAACGATTTCAGACGTTAATTTCGAAAGTCAACCATTTTGACTTTTCATTATAAATCTTAAATAAATCCCATTTTAATGAATAATTAATATAAATCGATTTTCAATCGATTTCTTTTCAATTCTCGATTTTCATGCAAATCGATAAATCGATTAATATTTTCTTTCAATATTAATCTTTTAATACTTTAAGCATTATTTTATGCTTTTAACGTTATTTAATATAACGCTTCGCCTTAAACATAATATTTTATGTTTAATAATTCTCAAAATTTCACTTATGTCTAATAAAATTTTTAGACATATAATAAATTATTATTCTTGATTAAAAAGGAATTAAAATTCCTTATTTCCACAATATAGCTCACGGCTATAACACAATATTTTTAAAACTTGTTCCAAAAATTCTTCTAAATTTTTATAGTGTATTATTTTACACTATGATCATTTACATGTATCAATATCAACTATAGGAAATTTGGGCATCACCTATCCCTAATCTTATAGCTTTCGAAAATTTCCAAGGATATATCAAATATTTTTCTAAAATTCTAATTAAATTCCACAATGCCTAAATATCATTCTATATAATTAATCTAGCATAATATCCAACATTTACCACTTATTTATCAACATATCCATACTAGGCATTCTCGAAAATTTTCAAAGTATGAATATACATTTGCTAAAAATTCTAGTAAAATCATATAGTACTTAATCAAGGTCCTAGATCACTAATATGCTAAGATATTACTTAAATTAAATTTGTACTTCAACATAGTATTTTCCAATTATTTTCGTAATAATTAATTAAATAGCATACAAATCCTAAAATTTCCGTAAATCACAAAGAGCTCTTTACCATTATATAGCATTAATCCATCAACAAATAAACCTTATAAATTTTCTAACATTACTATTAAATCATAGCATGCTTAGCTTTTAATTTAAAACCATACATATGCTTAATCTTAGCATATTAAACAATATTAACAAACAACAAAACATGCTAGCCTAATTCTTCATATTTCTATCATTAAGAACATAAGCAAAATATTAAAATCGAACGGTTGGACATCAAAATATTAACGATAAATAAAGCTCGTTAAAACCTAACCTTTAACCGGCTTTGATTTTTGGTGCAAGGATTTTATATCAAGGGGTTGGGATATTAAAGGAAGAACTCACTCTATCTTTTCTCTCCTCAATCTTACGGCAAAGTGTTTGTAGGAGGTGGTGCTTTGTTTTTGTTTTTTCACTTGTGAACATGAATATCTAGTAAAGTGTAATAGTATTTCACTTTAAATAAAAACATAATTTTCTTTCTTTTCCTTATGAAGTTCACGGCAATCTCCAAGTGATGGGGATGATTTTGTTTTATTTGCCCATCACTTAATAACACTCACACGTTAAAGGAGTAAAAGTGATTACCACACTTAATTCATATCTACAATTCACGGTTCACACACCACAATTTGCAAGACTTTTAAGTTGTGACTCATCAATATAATACATCATGGTATTAACTAGGTTCTTACACAATTTGTTTCTTGAACAAAACAAAGAAATATCTTTGCTTTGGGACTTTAGAGTCACGGCTCTTTCTTGAACAAATAGGAATATTTACTTTATTCTTCTCTTACCATGAATTTAGTCAACAAATACACTTCCAAAATATAAGAATACATCATCACTTACACAATTTAATGAATGGAATCAATTAAAATCCTACCTTTAATCCATAAAACCATCGGCTCTCTTAAGTGAACAAGGGATGAGCTTTTAACTTATTTGTCTTATACCATATATATATCTTAAGTATTAAATATATAGAAGCAAAATCAATCACTTTATGACTCACACTTACACAAAGTAAATGCAAGCATGTCATCAATTAAGAGTTCATAAATTTCTTCTTACCTTATTAGTCAACAAATGCAACTCTTAGTGTGAATCATACACTGCTATTTCATCAGATAAAAGATACATATTTTATTTTCATGTCATATATATATATATATATATATATATATATATATCATAATATATGTCCTAGATGATAAATTATATCATAGAAAAATTATTGAATTAATCCATAGGTAGAAAACCCTAATTCTCGATTTAGGTTTTCGAGAATCTTAAACAATCAAAATATAATTCCAAAATTTTCTAGCATTATTTCAATGCTAAATAATATTCTAATTATATAAAATAATCATAGGAATTTAAATATCATAATTCCTTGATCGTTAGACTTGATTCTCAAGTCATCTCAAAACGTTAACGCTTGAAACGCCTCAAACGTTAATTATCGACTCATATCAAAATGGTCGAAATAAAGTCGTAATCACTTTATTAAATTATTCCAATAATAATGGAATTAAATTCTAAGCTTAAAACTTAGAAAACATCACGCATTAAAATATCGATACGTAATCGACGAGAAATAATACCGTTGAAATACGTTATATAATCGTATTTATCAATTCACCATCATTTGTGAATAAATCATAGAATTTATTATTCCAACAATAATCGAAATCATTATTCGATATTTTAATAATCAAATTATCATAATAATACTCTAATTTACGAAATTAATATCGTAATTAGGCGTTTAAAAAAAATCGGGTATTACAAATATGAAACATGAAAAACTAGCCGATACAATATGCTTTTGAACCTTAGAAAAGATGCTCTTAGTGTAAATAGTCGTTGCATGTCTTTCAATAGGAAGATCGCTGACCAACTTGGGAAACAAGAGTCATCAATATCGTTAAGATGATTAGATTCATTTCGAGCTCCATAGCACGCTCAAAATGAATAAAGAACTCAATAAGATTTGCGCTTTATCAAATATCGTCGAAAAACTATTCTCACTCTCGGACATATATGTCGTCCCAAACAAGCCACTCATCTCAAAATCCCAAAAAATGCTGGTATCCAATATTTACGAATCCCAAACATGGTATCAAACCACTTCACCAACCAAAGCATATTGTTCCATTAAATCATGCCACTTTTTTCGAAAATCAAAGGCTCAATGTGATCGATCAAACAAGACTATAAAAGTCCTTCTTAAAGTTTTCATCATTTCTAAGAGCAATAGGAACTTTATCACCACTTTAAGCATAATGTGCCACATACAAAATCGATGACGCACCATCTAAAATCCGCTCAACGGCCTTTTTAAAGTCGGATCCCGTCATGATTATCATTCTTGGTTTCTTTCTCATGCAACAACAAATTTACGAAGAACCCATGCATATGACTCTTCATCCTCATGTGAAATCAAACCAGCACCAAATGTAACACACCTTCCATGATTATCCTTCCCCGTGAAAGGAACAAATATCAAATTGTATCTATAAAAAGAATGATAAATAATCCATTCAAACTAACGTAAAAATTATACAAAGATACACAAATAATGCATTCAAACTAACGTAAACATGCATCTAAATATGAAGAGTACTACATTAAAACAACTACACCGCAACTCGAAAAGCTAAACTTTAAAAAGCATACAAACCATACAAAACAACGCATGTATATATGTAAATCTATGCATCTAAAGAACAAAATATCTACATGTATACAAGTATAACATGCACTCAATTGTCAGATTTTTCAACAATGCGTTAAATATCTCAAATAATGATAAAACCACGGCATAAGCACCGATACTGTAGATTAATTAAAAAACTAAATATGTATGATTTTCAATAAATTAACACAAATAATGGTAAAACCCAAAGAAAATCAAGAAAATTTGATTTCCCAACTTCAATTATAACAAATACTCTAAATCGTGATAAAGTAAATGTAGATTACCGCAAACTTAGAGGTATTACTGTGTGCTCGATCTCCATAGTTAGATCTCCGTAAAACCGAACAATCGGCTAATGAAGAATTTGATTCAGAATATAGAATAGTTTTACCGCTGTAAGAAGGCAAGAATCATTAAAAGGAAAATAATCAGCTGAAAAAGGAGTGTAAAATACGCTCAACCAAAATAAAAGTAAAATGACTAATATGCCCTTACCTCCAAAAATGTATGCGTCAAACACATAAAAATCTTGCGCAAATCTGAGCCATCCAATTAATAAGATGGATGAATGAGATTGGGTATTACATATTATCTGGGGCTTGGGTACTATATGATCTATCATATATATAAACTTTAGATAGTTTGTAGTACTCATTCTTATCCATTCATCTCATAACTCATATGGTAGAGATTTTTTAGATTTTTAAGCTATTGGGCCCTCGATTTGGTCGCTACCGATCCCTTAACCAAGAATTAGTTAAGCAATTAGTCATGACCGGGTAAACGAAAGAAAAGAAAGGAATAACAACAACTATCAACAATCTGATACCACATGTTAAACAAACTTTACAAAAAATATAAGTGATCAAGCATGCTTCAACCACAATAATGATTTAACAACGTTCAAAATATGATTCGCAATAATTTAAAGGCATTATATACAATATTGGGTCCAAACAAAACAATCCAGGCATCAAAACAAACCTTATTCATACAGCAATTCGATATCATAACAAAGAATATCGAGATCACAACATCAATATCAAGTCTATCATCAGCACTGAGATCAATTCGGCATAGCAAAGCACAAAAACAGGTAAAGACCAAAGTTTGGCAACAAGAAGTGTGATTGAGAATCATGTATGATGACATAAGACTCTGGGCAACAAAAACAACAATTGAACACCAACATTTAAGACAAAACATCTAGAGAAGTTCATTTGCACAACATTCGATTTCAGCATCCTCTCGAGCTCATCCTGCACATTTAGAAATATATGCAGGGCATGATTACAAAGATGCACTTAGTGGGTATATGCCGAAACATTTGAAATATTGCTCTTAGATTTATAAGATTGACTTGCCATGACATGCAACACACAGGAGTTTTAGTAAAATAACATATGCATGCTTCTTAAGTAAACTTATTTGCTTTCATGTTGTATATATCTAAGATGCAACATTTAACATGCATCCAGAGATAATTATTTCATCCATAACAACCATATCTACACACTCGTGTCGAGAAGAGTCTCCTCTCGCACACTATGATCGATCAACTTAGCTAGCTCACGATCACCTCTGTACACAAACTCATCGGTAGCTCGTCCAACATAGGATCGATATCGCCCATCTCTTAGATAGGCAACATGCATCATGCTCAAAATATCGGCAAGTCACCAACTTTTCAACTAAATGCATATCATATCATTTTGTAAGCAAAATCATTTCATATTTTAGTAAAGATTTATTCACCGACAAACAGCTACTCGGGTGGATTGTACTTTTTGTCCTTCACCTCTTTCTTCTTTCCACTTCGTCCTTCAATAAACACAGAGTAGCATAAGAGCATACCAAGAACCAATCGAGAAGATAAACTCTTTTTCTTATCTAAGTCGTCAACACGACTATAGCTTCTTGATACTCAATACTCTATGGTCTATAAACAATTGGTCTATTGTATCCTCTAACAACATCTAAACATACAACAAGACTTAATTAAGCCTCATATGATCAAACAAGCATAGAAGACTCAACAACATGCTTAAACCTTATAATCTTAACCGATAACTAACAACTCCTTACAAAACATAGCTTATGACCAATGTGAAAAATCACGTAAGATATCATCTATCATAAACGAACACCTATACATGCTCAACTATCATCAAAGATCATCAATCAACCATCAAAACTCAAAGAGCAAAACTTTAGTATCGAAAACTCAATTTGACGTCAAACTAATTTTTTCAATTTTGAATACGTAGGCTGAAAAATCCTAATAAATCATTTTAAACATTATTCATATCATAGAATCCAAATATGAAGTCAAAATGATCAAATAAAATCAAAATTCCAACATTATATGCACTATAGTTTTCTATAGTTTTCGGCCAAGTTAGGGTTTCCACATAGGTTCAATTTCAATCGTTTTACTTGTTCAAAACATGTTTATATCTATCCAACAACACATATATGAAGGCAATTCAAGCATATAAACATCATAAATTCAAGATCAAAGCTCCCATAATTTTCAAAAATCTTATTTTTCAAAAGAATGAACATATGCTCGAAAATTCAACATTAAATAACTCATAGACGATGGATCTATCATAATATTGAGGGATAATTAAACAAAAAATGCTTCTTCAAAATCTTCATCATGACCGAAAATTCAAGAGGTGTAAAGTTCATATTTTTCGATTTTTCAAACCGTAGATACATTCTTAGGATGAAGATATACCTTAATATGAAGTCGGGTTGTGATTTCAACGGCAAGATCATGCTAGAAATGAGCTTTAAAAAATTCAACAATGGAGTGTGTGTGTGTGTGTGAAATCTACTGATCCAAAAGGAGAAATGAGAGAGAAAGTGAATAGTGAAAATGCAGTGTAATCATGCTTAAATAGTAAAATATCTCGTACATTGTTTTCACACTTTTTCTTCAATTCTTTTGCTCAAACAACTCAAAAATACTAAGAAATTGCTCATAATTCTTTAAATAATATTTAAACACGTATTTATAAATTATTGAAGCCATTATTAATAGATAAATATATCCGATTCAAAAATTCATACGTTTCTAATTTTAAACTCGCTTCTAATCAATCGCCCCAACTTGCTATTCGATTTTAAAATTCAATACTGGATTATAAACATCAAAATTTGATTATTAAAACATTTTTTATCTCAAAACTATTTTGATATTTTGCTCTTGATCCGGGTTTATTTAGCAAACACAGATATAAAAAGAGCAAAGACTCAAATTCTACGACTCTCGACTCAAGACTTCTATGAACACATATTTATCATCTCAAAATTCTTGAAATCTAAATCTTCTAATTCTAAGCAAGATCTAAGAATCTTATCTCAGATTCTATCTCATGCTCTATCTTCTCGACATATAACTTAACATAAAAGTTTCTAGCTTAAACAACTCTTTCTTAAGGATGCAATGCCCTTCTTATAAGCTCTTAGCCAAGAACTAAACTCTGCTACATGAGTATGGGTTATTACATTTCGCTACAGTAAGTGCAGCAAGTAATTTGATTTGTTATATGATATAAGAAAATAAAACATACATATTGTTATACACTACATACTAATGGACATAAGGTTGCATAATATTGAACACAAAATGCACATAAGATTGATTTCTCTATAATTTCTTTCTAATTTAGATCGCTTACTTATAGCTTTATAATTCTAAAAAAAATGATCGATAAGAAATAAAGCAAAGAGTTAGCAAGAAAAATATTTGCCTATTAGAAAGAGAGAAAAAGATATATCAAGAATGAGAAACCTGTGAGTTTCTGTTTTAATCTATGCATGTTTCTATTTAGTAATTACATGTTTTTGTTTCGTAATATGTATGTTTTTGTTTGCAAATATACAGGTCTATATTTTGTAGTATGTATGTTTACGTTTTGTAAGATTTCTGTTTACATTTCGACAGCAATTTCCTCTCCCATCTTGCTCCACAAGTTCCACCGGGTACGTCGAACTCCACCGTAAACCACCGTTTCTTTCTTCGATTTTGACGAACTTTAACGTAAACACTGTCATAGCAGCCATCATCTCCCTCGATCCCTCCATCTTCTCTCAAAATCTTTTTCTTTTTTTCTTCAATTCCGATGCAACTATCTCCACCACGCCATCGTTGCCTCATACTTCTCTTTCTTCTCATGCGAACATTAATAATCTAAGAAGAAGAATAAATTACTATTTTGCCCCTAAATAAATATTTTTAATAAAAATATTTTGCCACATGTTACTTATCTAGGTTATCCACATGAACATAATGTGTGGTCCAAATTGAGTACCACATACTATCCAAGGACATGGAGCTATCGAAACTCAACCCTATATATATATATATATATATATGAGTAGGTTCAAATAAAAACCTTATTTAAAGTGAGAACGTGAGAACCAACTTCAACAATTAGATCACGAAAATCTACGGTGATGTATTACTTTGCTGGATGAGTGCATTGTGCACCACCCGGATTCGAATCCCATGAGGAGCGAAAATTCAAATATTTTGTTTAGTTCACCATTTTTAAGGAGAATGCATTGTTCTCACGCTTGTAGGATAACAAAGTTTTATAATAACACACACACACACACACACACATATATATATATATATATATGAAGTTGATCAAATAAGAACCACATTTTTTATATGTAAAGATAATGTACAAAAGGTATAAAGTTGTGAACAACGAAAACTTTCTAAAATTATTTCATTGTGCAACAATTTTAGAATGTTTTCATTGTGCACAACTTTATAGATTTTATTCATCAATTTTATACGCTTGTGCATAGTTCTCAAAAATATGAGTTATCATTGATCCAACCCCTATATATATATATAAAGAGAGAGTTGGGTTCGAGATAAAATCATTTTTAATATGATAACTAAGAACCATGAAAATTGCCAGAATAAAATTAAATTTTACTTAATCCATCCGTTGTGAAAATTGCTGAGAGATAGTAAATGCATCCGTTGGAAAATTACTTAATCCAAAAATTCAAAATTTTCACTCAGGATTCGAATCCCATGAGAGACGAAAATTCTATTTTTTTGGATTCAATAATTTTTCCAACGAATACATCAATTTTCACTCAGAATTCATTATTTTTGGATTTTCACGATAAAAATGATTCTCACTTTAACCTTCCCCTATCTATATGTATCGATTACCATGAGAACTACATCTTACGTGAGAACGATATATTGAAAGTATAACTAAGTCACTGCATTCACCATGAAATCATGTATTAAAAAAAAATTGACCCTCATGGGATTAGAATCCAGGTGATGCATTTACCGTATATCTTCATAATCGAAAGGCTAAAAGTGTGTGTGTGTGTGTGTTTATTAATGCCTTCTTAATTTTACTATGTTCTGCCTTTTATGTTGTGATGTTTTGCTTAACAGTAACACATTAGAATTAGCTTCCCCGAAAAGGTTTTAACATTCCATAGTGTACTATGCTTTTCTACTGAAATCTGGAACCCTGCAACAAATGTCAGTTAAGAAACTCATCAAAATGCATTTTGAGCTCCTCTCTAGTTTTCTGGTCTGCTGATCATCGAATATTGGTTATGGTACATTATCAGCATGCAGTGGTTTTCATTTCTTCCTGCATGTAAACTTTACATTGGTTAGATTTCCATCATTGTATTGCATCAGAAATAAGACTCCATCAATCAATCGAGCATATATGACATATTAGCTTCAGGGAATTAATTTCATGTTGCATTTTTATTCCAACGTATACTTCACAACGTAAAATACATTTTGATATTCTCTGGTGGTTATGCTATTGGTTCCTGTTCCTTTCTTATTGCAGCTAACCAAATTGAAGGCAAAATATCTACAAGCTTTTTGTGCAAAGAGGGCGGCTTGGCTTGGCTCCAGAAGCATAGGACTCTGCTAAGGTTCCCCTGCACCACTAGATTAGTTGCTCAGAAAGGCCTTCATTTGATAACAAATGCAATCAGACATGTAGAAGACCTCGTAAGTCCCTCCCTCCCTCTCGACGCAACTTCTTATCCGGTATGGTTTCCTTCATTGTTACATGTGTCATGACATTTTAGCATCCATACCTCAGCACTGCTGCTGAACATGTAATCTTGTGGAATCCTTTTGTTTTTAATGGAAAGAGAGTATCTCTTTCTAAAAAAATACCAAAGACCATGGCAAGTACTAATTAATGGGTTATGCTATGCATGACTTCTAATATAAGTTTTTGTTACATGATATCCTGAACATTTGGGTCACAACACTTTGGGTAATAACTTGCATGGATTCTTGCGAAGGAAATCACAATTTTCATTTAAGCTATAAGTCGATGAACTTAGGTTGTAGATTTCACCGTCCATCCATTCTTTTCAGGCTAGCAAGAGCGTGGCTCCAAAAAGAGAGGAAGTTGAAAATTTTTAATGTATTTGCACGTAGAGAAAAAGGCCAGAGGCTGCATAAAGAGAAGAAGTTGGGAATTTTTAATAACATAAAGGAAATGTAGCCTATAATGTAAATACCCTTAGGACCTATTAAACGAATACAGGAAAGGAAAGAGACTATCCTTATGCAAATAGGATCCTGAAAGGTGGATTGTTGTTAATAGTTACTCTCTCCTTACCCGCTAATGTGGCTCGTATACTACTTTGGACTGTTCCACTATTGTTGGCACATACCAGAAAATAAAATAATTTTACACTAAAAAGTACCTTGAATTTCGTACAACACACTACTTTACACACAAAACACAATTCCCTTAACTACATCCAAAAGCAATGAGTTAACATTAAGGGGACGGAAGGAGTATAATTTTTAAATCTTGCTGAAAAGATTTTCCTAAGGCTAGATATATTTTCTTATAAAAATATTTCTAAGATTGTTGTGAGCATATTCAGCATCCAAGTCTTCTTGCCACGGATTAGGATGCATTTTTATATGTTTTCTCATCCCTTTTCTTTGAGTTGGCGGTGTATCATCATACCTGACTTCTTAAATGAACTCTTCGTAATTCAGCCCTAGATTCACGAATCATTATACTGTGCATCTAATGGTGCTATTTCCCTTTATTTTGTGAGCGGTGTAAGATATATTTTCATTGCTTGGAAATTGTTACGACGCAATGCACATGAATAGAAAATACAGACGAGCTGAAGAGAAAGGAGCAAGTGCAGAAAGAGAAGGAGGCTAGGAGAGATAACTAACTCAGAACAGAATTGTAACAGCTATAACAGCTCAACCGTATGTTAACCGTGAAGTAAGGAGAAGGTTACACGTGGACTATACAGTTATGAAGGTTATAACAAACATGCAGCGGGAAGAAGGGAATTACAGCATGCATGCAAGCGCATCTATAAAAAGGAGAGAAGTTAGCTAGTGAAGGATTATTGAAAATCTTATCTTTGTATCACGCTACTCGTGCAAAATCTTAATAAACTCATTCCTTCCTATTGTCTCAATCTTCTTTCAAGTGAATTCACTTCATTTACGTAAAGAAGAGCGATCGATATAGTTTGAAAATTATCAACGACATTACATTTGGTATCAGAGCCTTCACACGCTTCGCCATATGCCACGAAAGACAAAGATGGAGAGCCGAGTTGTGAATGTAGAAGCGCAACTAACCCAACTACAACAACAACAAACGCAGTTACAACAGCAGCAAGTGGAGCTTAACCAGTCAATGATGGCCGCAATACAGATGCAGTTTGAAGAATTGAGGAAAGAAATGAAGGAAGAAAGGAATAAACCGCAGAAAGAATGGGAGCATTATGAGAAATCCAGTGCATCCAATGACAGAGGTAAATCGCATAACTCTAGTACTTTGAGCTCGCGAATGCCTAGGATTGAGTTTCCAAAATTCTCGGGGGATAATCCAATGCAATGGATTAGAAAATGTGGTAAATTCTTTGCGGTAAATCCAATGAAAGATCACGAGAAAATTTTTACGGCCGTAATGCATATGGAAGGGAAGGCCGACTTATGGTATTTGGAGTACATTGAAGAGGTGGGAGAGATTTAATGGCAAGAATTTGGGAAGCTCGTAGTAGATCGGTTCGTGAACGAGGAAGGTAAGAGTATAGTGGCACAATTCAATCAACTACGACAAACCAGTGATGTGCCCTCATATAGAAGCAAGTTCGAATAGCTCAAAACATATATGGCCGTAGAAAATAGGAGTTTAAAGGAGAAATATTTCGTACAATGCTATATTGGAGGACTCAAAGATGAAATAGCAAGTACGGTTGAAATGTTCAACCCACAAACCATGAGTCAGGTTATCAAATTGGCCAAGAAATAAGAGCTTCAGATAATAGCATTGGGGAGGGGGCCAAAACATTTCTTCAAACCAACTGATGGAATGAATAAGAAGATAGGGGATGATCAGTGAAGCACAACCGCAACCAGCATTGAACCGAAACCAACGGGCTTCAAGAGACTAACACATGCAGAAATCAAAGAAATGAGAAAGAAGAAGTTATGCTTCAACTGTGATGAGCCATATCAAATAGGCCATAGATGCAAGAAGTTGTTCACAATCATATGCGAAGAAGAAGAAGAAGAAGAAGAAGAAGAAGAAGAAGAAGAAGAAGAAGAAGAAGAAGAAGAAGAAGAAGAAGAAGAAGAAGAAGAAGAAGAAGAAACTGAACTAGTATTACAGGAGGTGGAAAGCGAAGGGGATGAGTTTCAAATATCGTTGAGTGCTCTAGCTGGACAAGTGGTTTCAGACACTATTAGACTCGCGGGAAAAGTAAACAAGAACGTTATAATAGTGCTATTAGACACGGGCAGACGCATGCTTTCTTGATGAAGAGACGCCGAAAACTTGGATGCAAAGTCGAATGCACGAACCCGTTACTTATAATGATTGCGAGACGGAGGTAAAGTAGAATGTAACACCAAATGCCCAAGAATGGAGTGGGAAATGGAAGTCAGAATTCAAGATTGATGAGGTTATTACAATTGGGAGGTTGTGACATGGTATTGGGGGTAGACCTCCTTAAATAGTTGGGTCCAGTCATATTTGATTTTAACAAGTAGTGCATAAGCTTCAACAAGGAAGAGAAGACAGTGGTGCTGCAAGGGATCAAACCAGAGGTCACATTGAAGATTATCACAGGGAAGAAATTCAAAAGAACTATAAGAAAAGGAAAATGTACACTGTTCAGCTGCTTGTCCATGGTTTCAGCAGAAAAAGTGATACAAGATTGTAAACCAAACTCTCAATCACACCATTACTCATCAAATATATGCAGAGTTTTGATACCCCTCATCAATTGCCACCACACCGATCCCACAAGCACAAGATACCACTTAAACCCAATGCCGCCCCCTTTAAACAGAACCCATACCGATACCCCTACATATAAAGACGTGAGATTAAGAAGTTGGTTCAAGAAATGCTCGACGTAGGGGTTATACGCCCGAGTACTAGTCCCTTTTCATCCCTAGTGCTCTTAGTGAAGAAAAAAGATGGGAGCTGGAGATTTTGTATAGACTATAGGAAGCTCAATTCGCTCACGGTAAAGGATAGCTTCCCTATACCACTGATTGACGACTTATTGGATGAGTTGGGGGTGCTAAGATATTCTCAAAAATTGACTTACGAGCAGGCTATCACCAGATAAGAATGCAAGAAAGTGATATATATATATATAGAAGGGATCAAATAGTACCCGGGCCTGAGATAGTATGTAGTACTCAATCTCATCTAATAGATCCTATGGTTCAGATTTTTTCGGACTTTTTAAGCTTAATTTCGCTAATTTTCGCTTCATTAAGGGTAGATTAGTAATTTGATTTGTTATGTGATTGCGAAAAACAAACAATGCATAAATGCATTTAGTTGAACTGGATAATGCATTAAAATGAACAAAAAATGCATGCAGTTGAAGAGAATAATACATGTGATTGGAAGCTCGCTGGGCGTGCCCGCGCCCAACGTGCGCTCGTGCTAGTGCGAAAACACACTCCAGCGCTCGCTTGCTCGCACCCAGCGTCGGTTGGACGCGATGCAGTTTTATGTTAAAGTGAATGCAGTGTTATGCTATTTCATATGCATTTTTTATGTTTTATTACGGCTTTTCCAAACCCAAAGATCTCTACCCAACGCCGGCATACACCCGCCTTACCCAATCATTGCCGAGCTCACCCGCCGCTTGCTCGAACCCAGCGCCGGTTGGGCGCGATGCAGTTTTATGTTCATTTAAATGCATTGTCATGTTATTCTGTATGCATTATCTGTGTTTTGTTGCGCCTCAACCCAATCTCGGCGCCCGCGGAGACCCCAACGCCCGCGGACTCCCACTTGCCGGCCGGGCACCCGGCCACTGGTGCCTTCCTATTTTGCCCCTGGGTGAAAAATGGGTTGCCACGTGTCAAATTTTGGTGCGTCCACGTGTTCGAAATAGATGGTCTAGATTGAGTACTACATACTATCTGGGGATCGGGTACTACGGAAACCCAACCCTATATATATATATATATATATATATATACCACACATTTTGAACACGTGACGCACCAAAATTTGACGCGGCAACCCATTTTCGCTCAGGAAAAAATGGGAAGGTACCACGGGCGCTGGGTGCCCGTCCGCACAACAGTAGAGTCCGCGAAGCTGAGGTCTCCGCAGCGCTGAGTTTGGGGAAAGACACTACAAAACACGATAATGCATAGAGAATAACGAACAATGCATAGATAATAACATAACAATGCATTCAAAATAACATAATAATGCATCGCACACAACCGTGTTGGGCGTGTTTTATCTTGCGCCAACGCCGGATAGGGACGCCGCGCGCGCCGACGTTGGGTAGGATGCCGGGTGGGCTCGACGGCCGGTAGGGCGCTGCGCGCGTCGGCGCTAGATTTGGGAAGAGCCACAACAAAACATAAATAATGCATATGAAATAACATGTCACCGCATTTAAAACAACTAAATCGCATTTAAAACAACATAACATCGCATCGCACCCAACCGGGCGTTGGGTGCATGCGGCGCGGCGTTAGGTGGCACCGTGTGCGCGAGTGGGCGGGTGCGTAAGCGGGCGCTGCGTGCGTCTGGCGGGCGGTGCGTCGAACAGGCGGCTGGATGCTTGCGAACGAGCATTGGGAGCGCGTTCTGCATGCATTAAAATTGAAACTCATATGCATGTTTGTGTTCAAGTGAATGCATTTTGTGTTCATTTGAATGCATTGTTCAATTCAACTAAATGCAAGTTTGTTTTCGCAATCACATAACAAATCAAATTACTAATCTACCCTTAATGAAGCGATAATTAGCGAAATTAAGCTTAAAAAGTCCGAAAAAATCTAAACCATCGGATCTATTAGATGAGTGGATGAGATTGAGTACTACATACTATCTAGGGACCGGGTACTATTTGATCCCTTCTCTCTCTCTCTCTCTCTCTATATATATATATATATATATATATATATATATAACAGCATTTGCCACCTCTAGCGGGTTGTATGAGTTTAAGGTGATGCCGTTTGGACTCACCAATGCGTCGGCTACCTTTCAAGCTCTAATGAATTCTATTTTTAGACCTTACCTCAGCATGTTTGTATTGGTTTTCTTCGATGATATATTGGTTTACAGCTCCAATATAAATGAACACCTGGTACATTTGGAAACGGTGTTTCAGGTCTTGCAGCCACAACAATTATACGCCAAAGCTTCTAAATGTATCTTTGGCCAATCTCAAGTTGAGTATCTTGGTCACATTATCAGTGAACGAGGTGTAGCGGTAGATCCGAGCAAAATACAAGCCATGGTCGGATGGGCTCAACCAAGAACTCTGAAAAGCCTAAGAGGATTCTTGGGTTTGACGAGGTATTACAGAAAGTTCATAAAGAATTATGGAACGATAGCAAGGCCATTAAATGATCTCATGAAGAAATGCAGTTTTAAATGGAACGCGGCAGCCACAACGGCATTTGAAGATTTAAAGAAGACGATGGTATCGGCTCTAGTACTCAATTGCATTTCTCAGCAAATCACTAGCTCTCAACAGTAAGGGACTTTCAACGTATGAAAAGGAATTTCTTGCTATCATTATGGCGACTGAAAAATGGCGATCTTATTTCCTCCACAATCAGTTCATCATCAAGACCGATCATCAGAGCTAAAATACTTGCTTTGAGCGAAAATATCAACACATGTACAACACAAGTACCTCACTAAATTGTTGGGGTTCACTATCGGATTGAGTATAAAAAGGAAATGAGAATCGGTAGGCGATGCTCGTCGGTAAGAGAAAACACGACACCGTAAGCAAAGGAGAATTACAGGCGCTATCCATTTGTGTTCCAGAATGGATGACATAATTGATGAGAAGCTATATCAACGATGAAATGGCACAAGCAACGATGAGTGAGTGTAGCACCATTCCTTATAATCTCTCCTTATATTCGTATAAAGATGGGTTGTTGCATTATAAGGAAAGTTATACGTCGGTAGTGGTGAAGGCTTACGCGTAAAATTTTGGAGTATTTGCATAGCTCAAATTATGAGGGCATTCGGTATTAATGCCACGCATCAGCGGTTAAGGCCACATTTTTATGGCCCATCCTAAGAACTGAAGTACAGCAGCTAATCACCCAATGCCATCAATGCCAAACTTGTAAGCATGAGAATACAAGAGCAACTGGTTTATTACAGCCCCTAACAATTCTGACTAATGCATGGCAACACATTACTATGGATTTTATTGAGGGTATGCCTTCGTCCAACAACAAGAACACGATTTGGGTCGTAGTGGATCGTTTCACCAAGTACGCTCACTTTCAATCGTTGAGGCATCATTTCAAAGCGTCGGATTGCGCACACATCTTCTTAGATGTATTCTATAAGTTGCATGGGCTTCCCCTCAGCATAGTTAGTGATCGTGATAGAATCTTCACGAGTCACTTCTGGAAAGAATTATTTCGGATTATCGGCGTCACGCAACATCTCAGTTCAGCGTACCATGCACAGTCCGATGGCCAAAGTGAGCATGTTAATCAATGCCTTGAAATGTACCTAAATGTATGTGTAGCCACAATCAAGAAGTGGGCGCGATGGTTTCCATTAGTCAATTCGTATAACACATCACATCACTCTACCATTAATACAACTTCATTCGAAGCTTTATATGGCTATAAGCCTACCCCTTGGCCCTCGATTCATATGTTCAGCCAAAGGTAATAGGTGTTGAAACTACACTTAATGAAAGAAAGGAGATTCAAGTGTACGTGAAGAAAGCTTTACTACAAGCTCGTGAGTCGATGCGAATTACAAGGATGAAAGAGATGTCACCGCGAGTTCGAGGTGCAAGACTGGGTTTTTCTTAAGCTCAAGCCTTATAAACTCCACTCCCTTCGATTACAAAAGATTTGGAAAATTAGCCCAAGGTACGCTGGGCCTTTTCAAATAATTCGACGTGTCGGACCCATCGCCTATGAGCTACAGCTTTCAGCAACTTCCAAAATCCATCCAGTGTTCCATGTCAGTCTGCTTAAAAGCAGCATGAAGACCGCCCAATCTGTGTCCACCACCTTACCGGACTTCGATGAGGATGGAAAAATCTTATTACAGCCAGTGAAGATTTTGGCACGACATTTCATTAAGAAAACAATTCACCGAGCACGAAAGTCTTGGTGCAATGGGCTCATTTTCCGCGAGCGGCGTGGGAAGATTACTCAACAATGGAAGAAAAGTATCTGTCATTTTTACCTTGAGGACAAGTCAAATGTAAGGAGGGGAAATGTTACGACGCAATGCACAGCAATAGGAAATACAGATGAGCTGAAGAGAAAGGAGCAAGTGCAGGAAGAGAAGGAGGCTAGGAGAGATAACTAACTCAGAACAGAATTGTAACAGCTATAACAGCTCAACTGCCTGTTAACCGTGTAAGGAGAAGGTTACACGTGGGCTATACAGTTACGAAGGTTATAACAAACATGCAGCGGGAAGAAGGGAATTACAGCATGCATGCAAGCGCATCTATAAAAAGGAGAGAAGTTAGCTAGTGAAGGATTATTGAAAATCTTATCTTTGTATCACGTTATTCATGCAAAATCTTACTAAACTCATTCCTTCCTATTGTCTCAATCTTCCTTCAAGTGAATTCACTTCATTTACGTAAAGAAGAGCGATCGATATAGTTTGGAAATTATCAACGACATTACAGAAATGACCTCTTGGATAGTATGTGACCTTCTGAAAGTTTCAATTTTCGGTGAACAGAATCTGAGGATCCTGCTTAATACTTCATGCAAACTACATAAGTGTCTCTAGAATCTTCTTTCAGATTGCAACAGTTGTTCTATATAGTTATATTTATGTATAAATATATTTCTGTTTTGGTGTTGAAATGAGATTTAACATCATTTGGAGATATGTTGATTGGGTGCTGTTTTAGGGTGGACAAATGGTTATTTTGGGGACTGCTCCAGATTTCAGGTTGGATGCGAATTCGAAGGTCTTGCTCAACTAGTAATGCAAATTTCCTTCTCTATTCAAGTATCTTATTTTGATGTGTGAAGTTTGGATTAAGTTTAGTATTTAGTAACACAATGATCTTGTTCAATTCCAAATCAAAAAGATATTTTCCCTTTTTAACTAGAGTTGAAACAAACAAGTTTAATCCGCAAGATGCACTTATTAGTTGGCATATCATTCTTTGTGGGGAAACAAACTTTTTAAAATTTACCTATAGTAGTCAATACTTATGTGTAGTGAACCAGGCTGACTTCATTTCTTCTTCTAGCACAACCAAGGACCTAGCATTCGGATTCTTCTGATGTATATGTCATTCTTCTTTCTTAATATCTGTGCCTTTTAGCATGTGGAAATCATTTAGCATCACAGAGACGACCTGTTATATGACCTCCCATTTTTGTTGTGTGGATTATGCAGCGAGTAGCTGTCCCACATGCTCTATGTGGCTACCGACATTGTCTTGGTTCCATCTATATTGAGCCATGTGGTCTTTCTCAAATGATTATGTCACAGCCCGACTAATTATTTATGGATTTACTAACTAACCGGATTGCGACTAGGGGAAAGAAATAAGATAACTAACTAGTTTCAGAGGTTCGTAGGGATAAACAATTAACATTCTAAAGAAAGATAAGTCATTGAACTTGTGATTAACTAAACAATCAAAAGTCGAATATTAATTAATCACTATTTAGGAAGTTGATACAACAATCTTCGACTTGAGTTTATACTTGTTTATCAAATGTCTAACCCATTAAGACTCTGAACGCATAACATCTTACAATCCATAAAAAGGGTTGGCAGCAAAAGAGTAGTTGAGTTTATGTGTGAAGACATAAACCCGGGGCAAAACATATTACATGACGAGACAAGTCTTCGCTCAGCATTCAATTCCCGTCATCAGCTCCTACACAACCTGCACATTTAGAAATACATGCAGGGCGTGAGTACTTAATGCACTCAGTGGACACTTGCCGAAAGCAACTAAAAACATGCTCTTAGGTGCTGGCTGGTATGCAGGAATGGAATGGTGATTCCTGCGTCCATTCCCATTCTAATGGTTGGTAAGATTTTTACATCAGGAATCACCATTCCCGAAGGAATGCTTATTCCCATGAACATGGGATTAGTCATTCCTCCCCTTCCCCATGGTATTAGCTATTCCCATAAATATGGGATTAGCCAAATTTATTTATTTATTTACAAAAAAATGTTTTTTATTTATTTTTTATCTAGTAAAATTAATAATAATAAAATAATAATAATATTTATGATAATAAATAAATAGTTATTAATAATAAATATTTTAATATAATAATAGTGATAAAAATATAATTATTGCCAATAAATATTATATTAAAATATTATTAATTAATTAATTAATTATGACAATAAATAAACAAATAGCTATTAATAATAAATAGTTCTAATATAATAATAGTGATAAAAATTATAGTTATTAATAATATTAACATAATAAATAACAATAATACAATAAATAATTATACTAAAATAATAATAATAATAATAATAATAATAATAATAATAAATACTAGTAATAAAAATATTAATAATATTCATAAGTAATAATATTAAAATAATATTCCTAAGTAATTATAGAAATTAAAATAATATAATTATGAATATTAATTAATTAATAATAATAGTAATAATATTCCTAACTAACAATAATAATAATTATTATTAATAATAATTATTATTATTGATATTATTATTATTAATAGTATTAATAATATTCCTAAATATTAATACTAATTATTATTATTATTATTATTATTATTATTATTATAAAATCATAATTTTTATTTGTTTTATTTCATTCATATTCGTTCATTCCTTGTACATACCAGCCATAGGAATCACATATTTCATTCCTATCATCATTCCATTCCAAAGTCCATTCTATTCCTATCCAATTTCATTCCTACGTACCAGCCGCCTCCTTAGAGCTATATAATCGACTAGTTACTAAATAGATTCACGGGGTTTTAAGAAAATCCTATGAATCTAACTTTATGAAATCACTTACTTCATGATTAATGCACGTGCTAACAAGTCTAGTTATAATATGTCCGCAAACAATCATCAATAAACACCATATCTACAAGACAAACGTGTTGAAAGAGGTCTCTCCTCAACACCTCGCCAAAGGCCACTGTGTACACATATCCTTACTTGCAGCTCGTCTAGCATAGGACCGATATCGCTATTCTCTCGTAGATAGGCAATATGCAATGTGCTCAAAACAGAAAGTCAATTAACTTTTGCAAAAGAAGCATATACTCTTTATCATAAACTAGTGCACACACATTTTAGTTTAGAAAGCCCACCTGGATATCTTGCTTATTCGAGACTTTCGACTTTTCCTTTCTTGATCTCTATCTCGTTCCCACTAGCTCCTAAAATAAAATAAGAAGAATTAACACGGGAAAGAGAAAACTAAGAGTTTCTAACTCTCGAGCCTCTACTAAAGTCTCTTGGTATACTAAGGTCGGCTATGCTATGCGAGGTCAATGCTGTACGGAAAACTAGGTTTAGCCCTCAGCCGAGGATCTATCTTGGATGTTTAATTCACCATATATTGATTATATTCCTAGCATGCGTCTATATAATTAATTGCAACACGTAGGGTTTTCTCGTGTTTACCTTTGAATCAGCGAGGTGGATCGGATGAACGGATCGAGACTGCGTGCTTTGACCTTCCTGGATCAGATCCCTGTTGCCCAATCTCCAACGTCGAGTGAGGACGATCTATGGAGAATGCTACAAAATCACCCTCAAACCACTCTTGATATTTTCGAAAATTTCTTCCCAAGTATACTATGGATGGACGAAAATATGGCTAGGTCAAATATGAGGATTAGCCTTGATCTTATCTCTACCTTATATTTATAATGCATTACCATAATCCCATATGAAAGGATCCATGCATATCCCATAAATATAATAATATCCTTATGGATAAAGAGGATCAAATCATTACCATGGAGAGGATAGGGACGCCGATTTCTATAAGCTCCGGCCCTGATGGGCCACCAGGATCAAATGCAAGGAATAAAGATGGGCCTCAAATAAATTAATTATCTTATGTTCAAATTGAACATAAATTAATTTATAAACATTTATTCATGCCACTAGAGAATAAATCTTGACTTACCCTTTATTACCGGGTGAGTCGGCTTGCACTTAGACATTACGAATCCCGTATTTAAGATATCACACGTCCATTAATTATTTAGAGCATTCTGATCGCTTAAAATAATTAATATCTTTAATTCCTAAGTGGTACCACTCAACCTTATTATTGTACTTGAGCTAACTCAACCCGCGGGGTTTAGTACAATAAACCTTTGAGCTCCTTAAGGGATCGCCATCATCCTAAACGGATACGGTGACTGATATAGATAACTAGCATGACATTAAAGCACCGCCACCACCCAAGATGCGAGAATATTGGGTAGAACATATAACCTCACCCATAACAAGTCAAAGTGATGGTCAAGAACTCATACTCACCTAATACCTTATCGAGGTTTAGATCATCGTAAGTCACCGAGATCTAGGTTCTTCACGACGGTCGATAGAAGAACTCATCTCACTGTGATCCATCAATACGCCGAGACGCATCAAGATAGACAAGCAACCAAGTCAAGTCACTTCTTATCTATACATAGCCTATACCGACAACTCATCCTCAAGTTGTCTCACCAGTGATTCTTTTATATCTCATTAAGCTCGACCAATCATACAGACTTCGTGATCTTCTACACATTGCATGATCTAACTTAAATATGAGATAAGGGGACACATATATATGCAATCAAGTAATCAAATCGATAGGAGATTGCAATAGCGGTAACAGGAAACATTGTATACAAGCTCAACCAAAACTGCTTTCAGTATACAAATCCAACAATCTCCCACTTATACTAAAGCAAACTTTTAGTATACAATGTGTCTCTACTAGCTATTACAAACAAAACCATCACTTTGCTTCTCCCACTTATACAAAAGTTTCCTTTCTAAGTGGGTGTCATCTAGCGCAATCCAAGTCCTCGAATGTGCACTTCGTAGACTTTTTATGGAGGTGCTTTGTGAATGGATCGCTAGGTTATCCGTCGATCAATCTTTTCAATCAAGACGTCCCCTCGTCTCACGATTTCTCGATGACATGGTACTTTCTCTCTATGTGTTTGTTCGCCTTGTGGGTCCGTGGTTCCTTCGAGTTTGCCACATCGCACCGAGTTATCACAAGAAACTATGATACTCTTGGGCAAACCAGTACCACACCTAGATCCATGAGGTAGTTCTTGAACCATCACACCTCCTTATCGCCCTCCGCGGCTACATATTCGCTTCCATGGTAGAGTCCGCAATGCATCGCTTTGCACTCCGCCAGATACGGCTCCACCTCCCAAGGTAAACACATAGCCCGAGGTAGACTTTTTTCATCACGGTCGACTTGGAAATCGAGTGCAGATAACCCAAATGCATTAGACTATCTCGCATGGTAACCCAAAATTTATAATCTCGAGTCCTTTCGGTACTTGAGTATATGCTTCTTGCGCACCCAATGAGCTTGTCCAGGTTAGATCGATATCTTGCTACTATGCCTACCGTGACAGCGATATCGGACCTCGTACATAGCATTGCGTACATGAGACTTCCTACGCGGAAGCGTAAGGAACTTGTCTCATTTCTCTATCTCCTTTGCAACATAGGTGATTGCTCCTTAGATAAAGGAATGCCATGCACGAAAGGTAGCAATCCTTTCTTGGTGGTCGCATAATAAAGCGAGTAATCACGGATCAATGTAAGACCGAGATAAGCTCAATATTTTCCTCTTGCGATCTCGGTAAACCTTGATCCCAAGAATGTGCACGCATCTCCTAAGTCTTTCATTTGAAACCGATCGGATAACCAACTCTTTACGCCCGATAACAACTTCACATTGTTGCCAACTAGAAGAATGTCATCTACATAAAGTGCAAGAAATACCACATCACCGTTGACATCTAAACGATACACACAACTCTCGCTAGGCAACTGGGTAAATCCGTAGGACTTTACCACCTCGTCAAAGCGTAAGTTCCGTGATCGTGAGGCTTGCTTAAGCCCATAAATGGACTTCTTAATCTTCCATACTAGATGCTCTTCACCCTTCACCACATAACCTTTGGGTTGTCGCACATAGATGTCTCTACCTTCCTCAAGGTAACCGTTTAGAAAAGCGGTTTTCACATCCATTTGCCAAACCTCAAGATTGAGTGGGCTGCTATGGCCGAAGAATTCTAATGGACTAGAGCATTGCTACGGTAAAAGGTCTCATCGAAATCGATGCCCTCAACTGAGTGTACCCTTCGCCACAAGCACGGCTTTAAAAGCGAAACCTCTCCATCTGAATCTCTCTCCTCTTGTATACCCACTTACTACCTATGGCTTCCTTGCCATCCGGTAGAGGTGTCTTTCAGATACATCCATAGTCTGTTATGGACTCAATTTCTAAGTCCATAGCGGTGTGCCATGATCTTGCATCAATGTCTTGTATCGCCTCATTTGACGTCCATGGGTCGATTCTGTTCGCTTCCGGGACTAAACCAAGATTCACCCACGAACATAAATCGCTCGAGTTGACGAACAACCTCCCACTACGACGAGGCGCCATCGGCACAATGGCAACGGTGGGTGCGGAATTGTGGTTCTCTATCTTGCACAACTTCTTGGATAGGAGCCACTTGTACGGCCGGTATCTCGGTGGAACTCGACCCACTTCAATTTCTTGAAGTATCCGTGTCGATCCTCCCACTAGACACGACATCTCATACCTTTGCTTAATAGGTGGTGGAAACGATCATCTTCTAATTCTCAAGAATGATTTCAACTTTGGATTTATGGTTTGTCATATAATCCTCTTCTAAGAATCCGGCATTAGTGCTATTAATGACCTTCTGATCCTTAGGACAATAGAATAAACCACCTTTCGTCCCTCTAGGGTAGCCAATAAACAACCTTGCATCGGATCTAGCCTCCAACTTGTCAGCCTTTTGTTCAGCACATGTGCTGGACTGCCCCATATCCTTATGTGGCTTAAACTAGGCTTGCGCCCAAACCACAACTCGAAAGGCGTCTTTTCGACTGACTTAGATGGTACTAGATTTAGCAAGTATGCCGCCGCTTCTAAGGCATACCCCGAATCTAAATAGGCAATGTTGCATAACTCATCATTGATCTAACCATTTCTAAAAGAGTCCTATTTCTTCGCCTCGACACACCATTTTGTTGTGGTGTGCACGGTGTAGTGAGTGGAGGTAATCCCACACCGCACCAAATAGTCCATAAACTCGTTATCGAGGTATTCGCCACCGCGATCAGAACGCAGTGACTTGGTACTCTTACCAAGCTTCGTCTCCACTTCCCTCGAACTCTTTGAATTTCTCAAATCATTCAGACTTGCGGTGAAGCAGGTATACGTATCCGCACCTTGAGTAATCGTCAACGAAAGTGACAAAATACTGCACCCTCCACGAGCTTGTTGTTGGATTTGTATCTTGGCGCTTTGGTTAAGCTTGTATACAATGTTTCCTGTTACCACTATTACAATCTCCTATCTGAAATGAATACTTGATTGCATATATCTGTGTCCCCTTATCTCATATATAAGTTAGATCATACAGTGTGTAGAAGATCACGAAGCCTCTGTATGATTGGTCAAGCTTAATGAGATATAAAAAGTTTCACAGCTGAGACAACTTGAGGATGAGTTGTCGGTATAGGCTGCGGTATAGATAAGAAGTGACTTGACTTGGTTGCTTGTCAATGCTGGTACGTCTCTGACGTATTGAAGGATCACAGTGAGATGAGTTCTTCTATCTGACCGTCGTGAAGAGAACCAAGATCTCGGTGACTTACGATGATCTAAACCTCGATAAGGTATTAGATGAGTATGAGTTGCTGACCATCACTTTGACTTGTTATGGGTGAGGGTTATATGTTCTAACCCAATATTCTCCGCATCTTGGGTGGTGGCGATGCTTGTATGTCATGCTAGTTATCTCAGACGAGTCACCGTATCCGCTTAGGATGATGACGTCCCTTAAGGAGCTCAAAGGTTTATTGTACTAAACCCCGCAGTTGAGTTAGCTCAAGTATAATAATAAGGTTGAGTGGTACTACTTAAGAATTAAAGATATTAATTATTTTAAGCGATCGAATGCTATAAATAATTAATGGACGCTCGATATCTTAAATACGGGATTCGTAATGTCTAAGTGCAAGCCCGACTCAACTTCGGTAATAAAGGGTAAGTCAAGATTTATTCTCTAGTGGCATGAATAAATGTTTATAAATTAATTTATGTTCGGCCGAACATAAGATAATTAATTTATTTGAGGCCCATCTTTATTCCTTGCATTTGATCCCTGGGCTGGCCCATCCAGGCCCGTAAGCTAGGCAAAATCGACGCCCCTATGCTCTACAAGGCAAGGATTTGATTCTCTTTATCCTATAAGGATATTATTATATTTATGGGATATGCATAGATCCTTTCCATATAAGATTATGGTAATAATCCTTTCCATAAAGGTTTATGGTAATTTCCATATAGGATTATGGTAATTTCCATATGGGATTATGGTAATTTCCATATAGGATTATGGTAATGCATTATAAATATGAGGTAAGAGATTAAATCTAGGTCAATGATTAATAATCATCATCATTATTTTCGAGAATTTGAGGTTCATCCTTTGAGAGATTTTCAAATTTCTTGAGAGCTTGAGGGTGATTTTCCAAGCATTCTCCATAGATCGTCCTCACCGACGTTGGAGATTGTGCAACCGGATCTGATCCGTAAGGTCAAAGCACGAGTCTCGATCCATTCCGCCTCGATGATTCAAAGGTAAACACGAGAAAACCACTACGTGTTGCAATTAATTATATAGGTGCATGTTAGGTATATAATCAATGTATGGTGAATTAAACATCCAAGATAGATCCTCGGGAGAGGCTAAACATGGTTTTCCCAACAATTGGTATCGAGCCGTGTTCGTATCTTCGCTCTGCTGGATTAATTCACGTTTGATTATTACGCGCAATATATTAATTGTTGAACTGCCGCTCATCGTGGCTCGCTTTTATTTTGTCGGATTTTGTTTTCACCACGAAAATATCCGTGGTTAGATTAGATTTATTTTTCGTAAATCTTATCCGTAAAAGTAAAACGAAGACGAAGCGGCCAGATCGAGACGACGGAAAACGGGTCGCGCCGGCGGGCGGGCGACGGCACGCAAGACGTGCCGCGGCGCTCGCGGACGCGCGCGTGACGGGCCGAGCCCGCATCCGCTTTTCCACCGAATCTGTTTTGACGAGTCCGGTCCGTGCCGCACGCGAGGCCCGTTTCAAGATTATAAAGATCATGCTTTGCAATTCTATGTAATAGATTAGGCGAGAAAGTGCGATTCCACGAGTGAGCCACGATGAACGTTTTTATTTTATTTTTATCGCTCATTGCATGTCGTGGATGTTTAAATAATGCGATAGCATGCTATGTATGTTTAAATTACGCTGACAAACCTTTACGTGTTTTCGTAATTGAATGCGCATAGTAAGCATGCGAGGTTTATCGCGTTTTCAAGCATATTTTAGAATTACTGAGCATGTTTTACATGTCGAGTTCTATAGACAAGCATGTTAGATTACGTGATCCGCATGGACAAACCTTTTGAACAAAAGACTAAGCAAGCAACCCGACAAATTAATTTTAAAATTAAAATGTCAAGACCTCCACTTTTGATCTCTAAACAAAGTGAGACGACTTGTGAGTAAACGTCCACACGCGTGGCTTGCTTGCCTTTGCTTATCATAAGTTTGTTAGACGAGATTTCTAAATAAAACTTTTAAATCTATTGAGAAGTGGGAGTTTCATGTAAACGCCCACACGCCGGCTTGCATGTGCGATTTTCATAAGTTCGTAGAGATAGATATAAAATGAGATAACAAAAGAATTTGAATTGGGCGGTATGGTCCGAGTGAGTATGCCAATTCTAAGAATTCATTTTCTGTTGTTAAAATTGTGGTCATTGCTTAGACATCACCTCAGTACAACTTCCGCCAAGTCCTTCTTGCGATAGTGATGTGGTCTAGAAAGGTCCAATCGTTAATTTCATTTGTCATAAGGATAAGTTAACATGGATTGAAATTAAACGACTAAAAGGTATATTTTAGTCCAGTCGAGGGGTTCATGTAAACGCCCACACGCGTGGCTTGCATGTGGGATTCCTTGGCGATTGGAGGTTTCAATTAATATTGTTTTATCAAAAGGTTACAATATTATTGTTACGAATTATGTGCGATCGTATGCTTATGTGTTTACATTATCGCTTTAGATATGTCTCTTACACCGATTATCAATATGCTCGCACAAAATCCCTTATCCGTCCAAATTTTATCGAGTGGAAGCGAAACATGGAATATGTTCTTATCATTGAAGAACACATGTTTGTTCTCACTACTCCTAAACCCGATGCTTTATCGACGATCGACTAATGAGCAATGAGGTCAAGGACTTTGGAATAAGTCAAACAATATGGCTAAATGCTATATGATGACTACTATGTCCAAAGGCTTGCACAGCAAGATCATCGATCGATGGTAGACGCGATTGATATTTGGTCAAGTCTCGAGTGTAAGTTTGGGCAATGGATCGGACGATCCGCTTCCACACAATGAGAGAAATCTTGGCGTGTAAGATGGAAGAAGGAAGTTCGGTCCATGAACATGTCTCCCATGACTCATCTCATGGATAGTCTTGATCAGTTGGGAGGAGGTATTGACGGCGGAGCCAAGGTCGATATCATCCTCAATACACTGCCCAAGTCTTTTGAGAACTTTCGCGTGAAGGCGATCATGAGCAAGACTGAGTATACACTTAGTCAGTTGCTCAATGATCTCGTGGTCATGGAAGGAGTTATGGGAAAAGAGCACATGCTCTTGCTAGCACATCTAAGGGCCCAAATTTTCCGTTGCAAAATGGAAAAAGAAAAAGGGGCACCAAAGGTGGTAGAGGCAAGGGAAATAGTGGGAGTAATGGGAACAAGAACATGGCTGCCACCGGAGGCTTGAAGAAGCCAAAGGAGAAGGGCAAGTGCTTCAAGTGCGGTAAGATCGGGCATTGGAAGGCTAAGTGCCCTATGCTCAAGGCTCAAGTGCGCCGTTTGCTTTAGTAACGGAAACATGTTTAGCAACTTGTTCTTCCCATTCTTGGGTAGTAGACACGGTGCGATCGATCATGTTTGTTACACCTGCGGGGTTCCCGCGACAAGGAGGCGAGTAATGGCGAGATAACGATCTCCATGGGCAACGCGCGAAAGTCGAGGCCGTTGCGGTCGGAGGTGTTACTTTATGTTTTGAGAGTACTGCTTTAGTTTTAAAAGACGTTTTATATGTGCCGGATTTTCGGTGGAACCTTGTTTCTGCTTTCAAACTATTTACTCATGGATATTACGTTATTTTTGATAGTGGTGTTTCTATCATAAGAAATGACGGTTATCTGTGTTGGCACTTTATATAATTCGCTTTATATACTATTTCTGCAAAACATAATACATATAACTATGTTACATCTTCTTCAAACCCTAGAAAGAGAAAGTTTTCTTCAAGAAGATGACACCACATTTCTCTCGGCATCTTAGATTAGGTCACATCAATCTAAATAGGATCCAAAGACCTGCTAAGAATGGGCGTTGGGTAATCTCACGCTTACTCCATTCCCACCGCGAATCTGTATAGAAGGTAAGATGTCGACTGCACCTTCAAAGCGAAGGGTTATAGAGCCAAAGAAATGTTAGAGTTAGTCCATTTCGACTGTGTGGACCGATGTCCACACAAGCTCGTGGAGGGTACTAGTATTTTGTCACTTTCATCAAGATTACTCAAGGTGCAGACACGATACCGCTTCACCGCAAGTCCGAATGCTTTGAGAAATTCAAAGAGTTTAAGGCGGAAGTGGAGACGAAGCTTGGTAAGAGTATCAAGTCATCATGGTCTGATCGCAGATGGCGAATACCTCAAGAACGAGTTCATGGACTATCTAGTGAAGTATGGGATTACCTCCCAACAAGATTTCACCGGGCACACCACAAAATGGTGGTGTCGTCGAGCCAAGAAATATGACTCTTTTGGAAATGGTTAGATCAATGATGAGTTATGCAACATTGCCTATTTCGCTTTGGGGTATGCCTTAGAAACAGCGACATACTTGCTAAATCTAGTACCTTCCAAGTCATCGAAAAGACCCTTCGAAGTTGTGGTCCGGCGCGAAGCCCGCTTAAGCCACATAAGGATATGGGGCAGTCCAAAGACACGGTTTGAACAAGAAGGTCGACAAATTGGAGGCTAGATCCGACGCAAGGTCTGTTTATTGGATATCCTAGAGGAACGAAGGTGGTTTATTCTAAAGTCATAAGGATCGGCGGTCATTATTAGACTAATGCCCGATTCTTAGAAGAGGATTATATGAAGAATCATAAGTCCAAAGTTGAAATCATTCTTCAAGAATTAGAAGATGATCGTATTCCACCACCGATTAGGCCAAAGGTACGAGATGTCGAGTCTAGTGGGAGGGATCGACACCAGATACTTCAAGAAATTGAAGTGGGTCGAGTTCCATTGGAGATACCGACCGCATGTGGTACCTACCCAAAGAAGTTGTGCAAGATAGAGAACCACAAGTTTCGCACCCCACCGCTGCCATAGTGCCCAGAGAACCTCGTCAGTAGTGGGAGGGTTGTTCGTCAACCCGAGCGATTTATGTTCGTGGGAGAATCTTCGGATTTAGTCCCAGGAAACGAACAGGCAATAATCGACCCATGGACATACAAGGAGGCGATACAAGACATTGATGCAAGATCATGGCACACCGCTATGGACTTAGAAATGGAGTCCATAACGGCTATGGATGTATATGAAAAGACACCTCTACCAGATGGCAAGGAAGCCATAGGCAGTAAGTGGATATATAAAAGGAAGAGAGATTCCGATGGAGAGGTTTCGGCTTTTAAAGCCAGGCTTGTGGCGAAAGGTACACTCGATTGAGGGCATCGATTTCGATGAGACCTTTTCGCCAGTAGCAATGCTCAAGTCCATCGAATTCTTCCGCCATAGCAGCCCACTTGAACCCAGAGGTTTGGCAATGGATGTTAAAACCGCTTTTCTAAACGGTTACCTTGAGGAAGGTAGAGATATCATATGCAAAGAACCCAAGGTTATGTGGTAAAGGGTGAAGAGCATCTAGTATGGAAGCTTAAGAAGTCCATTTATGGACTTAAGCAGCCTCCCGATCATGGAACTTACGCTGACGAGGTGGTAAAGTCCCATGGATTTACCCACCGCTCAGCGAGAGTTGTGTGTATCGGTTAGACGTCAACGGTGATGTGGTATTTCTTGACTTTATGTAGATGACATTCTTCTAGTTGGCAACAACGTGAAGTCATATCGACGTAAAGAGTTGGCTATCCGATCGCTTTCAAATGAAAGACTTAGGAGATGCAACAGACATTATTGGGATCAAGGTTTACCGAGATCGCAAGAAGAAAATGTTGAGCTTATCTCGTGTGTCTTACATTGATACCGTGATTACTCGCTTTAGTATGCGCACCACCAAGAAAGGATTGCTACCTTCGGACATGGCGTTCCTTTATCTAGACAAAGCAATCACCTATGACTACGAAGGAGATAGAAGAAATGAGACAAGTTCCTTACGCTCGCCGTAGGAAATCTCATGTACGCAATGCTATGCACGAGGCCCGATATCTCGCTGTGCGGTGAGCATAGTAGCTAGATATCAATCTAACCTGGACAAGCTCATTGGACTGCGATAAAGAAGCATATACCAAGCACCGAAAAGGACTCGAGATTATGGGCTAGTTTACCATGCGAGATAGTCTAATGCATTTGGGTTATCTGCACTCGGATTTCCAAGCCGACCGTGATGAGAAAAAGTCTACCTCGGCTATGTGTTTACCTTGGGAGGTGGAGCCGATCCTGGCGGAGTGCAAAGCAATATGCATCATGGACTCTACCATGGAAGCGAATATGTAGCCGCTTGAGAGGCTTCTAAGGAGGTCAGATGGTTCAAGAACTACCTCATGGATCTAGGTGTGGTACCGGTTTGCCCAAGAGTATCATAGTTTATCGTGATAACTCAAGTGCAATGCAGCAAACTCGAAGGAACCACGGACCCACAAGGCGACCAAACACATAGAGAGAAAGTACCATGTCATACGAGAAATCGTTAGATGAGGTGACGTGCTGATTGCAAAGATTGATACGACGGATAACCTAGCGGATCCATTCACGAAAGCTCGCCGCTATAAGTCTACGCTTGGGCATGTTAGAGGACTTGAATTGCGCTTAGATGGCACCCGCTAAAGCTGCCAAGAATAAGTCTACGTCGGGACGTTAGAGGACTTGAATTGCGCTTAGATGGCACCCACTTAGAAAGGAAACTTTTGTATAAGTGGGAGAAGCAAAGTGATGGTTTTGTTTGTAATAGCTAGTAGAGAGACACATTGTATACTAAAAGTTTGCTTTAGTATAAGTGGGAGATTGTTGATTGTATCTTGGAAGCGCTTTGGTTAAGCTTGTATACAATGTTTCGTTACCACTATTACAATCTCCTATCCGAAATGAATACTTGATTGCATATATCGTGTCCCTTATCTCATATATAAGTTAGATCATACAGGTGAAGAATATCACGTAAGTCCGTATGATTGGTCAAGCTTAACGAGATATAAAAGTTTCACAACCGAGAAAACTTGAGGACGAGTTGTTGGTATAGTCATGTATAGATAAGAAGTGACTTGACTTGGTTGCTTGTCTATGCCGGTACGGCTCGACGTATTGAAGGATCACATTGAGATGAGTTCTTCTATCCGACCGTCGTGAAAAACCAAGATCTCGGTGATTTACGATGATCTAAACCTCGATAAGGTATTAGATGAGTATGAGTTGTCACCATCACTTTGACTTGTTATGGGTGAGGTTATATGTTCTAACCCAATATTCTCCGCATCTTGGGTGGTGGCGGTGCTTGTATGTCATGCTAGTTATCTCAGACGAGTCACCGTATCCGCTAGGATGATGACGCCCCTTAAGGAGCTCAAAGGTTTATTGTACTAAACCCCGCAGTTGAGTTAGCTCAAGTACAATAATAAGGTCGAGTGGTACTACTTAAGGAATTAAAGATATTAATTATTTTAAGCGAATCGTAATGCTATAAATAATTAATGGACGCTCGATATCTTAAATACGGGATTCAGAATGTCTAAGTGCAAGCCCGACTCAACTTTGGTAATAAAGGGGTAAGTCAAGATTTATTCTCTAGTGGCATGAATAAATGTTTATAAATTAATTTATGTTCGGCCGAACATAAGATAATTAATTTATTTGAGGCCCATCTTTATTCCTTGCATTTGATCCCTGGGCTAGCCCATCCAGGCCCGTAAGTTAGGTAAAATCGGCGCCCCTATGCTCTACAAGGCAAGGATTTGATTCTCTTTATCCTATAAGGATATTATTATATTTATGGGATATGCATAGATCCTTTCCATATAAGATTATGGTAATAATCCTTTTCCATAAAGGTTTATGGTAATTTCCATATGGGATTATGGTAATTTCCATAAAGGATTATGGTAATTTCCATATGGGATTATGGTAATTTTCATATAGGATTATGGTAATTTCCATATGGGATTATGGTAATTTCCATATAGGATTATGGTAATGCATTATAAATATGATGTAAGAGATTAAATCTAGGTCAATGATTAATAATCATCATCATTATTTTCGAGAATTTGAGGGTTCATCCTTTGAGAGATTTTTGAAAATTCTTGAGAGCTTGAGGGTGATTTTCCGAAGCATTCTCCAGATCGTCCTCACTCGACGTTGGAGATTGGGCAACCGGGATACAGTCCAGAAGGTTAAAGCACGAGTCTCGATCCATTCCACCTCGATAGATTCAAAGGTAAACACGAGAAAACCCATACGTGTTGCATTAATTATATAGGTGCATGCTTGGTATATAATCAATGTATGGTGAATTAAACATCCAAGATAGATCCTCGGGAGAGGGCTAAACATGGTTTTCCCTACACTTGTGTGGACATCGGTCCACACAGGTCAGAATGGACTAGCTCCTACACTTCTTTGGCTCTATAACCCTTCGCTTTGAAGGGTCTAGTCGACATCTTACCTTCTATACGTGATTCGCAGATCGGGAACAGAGTAATCATAGATTACCCAACGCCCATTCTTAGCCGCCTTTGGATCCTATTTAGATTGATGTGACCTAATCTAAGATGCCAGAGAAATGTGGTGTCATCTTGCGAAGAAAACTTTCTTTTAAGGTTTGATGTAGATGCAACATAGTTATAGGTATTATGTTTTGCGTAAATAGTATAAAGCTTAATTATATAATGTGCCAACACAGATAACTTCGCCATTTCTTATGATAGAAACACCACTATCAAAATAATGTAATATCCATGAATGAATAATTTCAAACGAAACAAGGTTCCTACCGAAAATCCGCACATATAAACGCCTTTTAGAACTAAAGCCGTTGTCTCAAAACATAAAGTAACATCTCCGACCGCAACGGCCTCGACTTTCACCGCGTTGCCTATGGAGATCGTTATCTCTCCATCATGCAGCTCCTTTGTCCGCAGGAACCCCGCAGGTGTAACAAACATGATCATCGCACCGTGTCTACTACCCAAGAATGGGTAGAACAAGTCGCTAAACATGTTTCACATTAAAGCAAATGGCGCCTTGAGCCTTGAGCATAGGGCACTTGGCCTTCCAATGCCCGCCTTGCCGCACTCAAGCACTTGCCTTCTCCTTCGCTTCTTTAAGCCTCCGTGGCGCCATGTTCTTGCTCCCATTACTCCCACTATTTCCTCGCCCGCCACCTTTGGTGCCTTTTTCTTTTCCATTTTGCAACGGAAAATTTGGGCCCCTAGATGTGCTAGCAAGAGCATGTGCCCTTTACCCATGACTCCTTCTGCTGCCACGAGATCATTAAGCAACTGACTAAGTGTATACTCGGACTTGCTCATGATCGTGTTCACGCGAAAATTCTCAAAAGACTTGGGCAGTGTATTGAGGATGATATCGACCTTGGCTTCGCCGTCAATACCTCATCCCAACCGATCAAGACTATCCATGAGATTAGTCATGTGGGAGACATGTTCATGGACCGAACTTCCTTCTTCCATCTTACACGCCAAGATTTCTCTCATTGTGTGGAAGTCGACTGCTCGATCCGATCGCCCAAACTTACTCTCGAGATTTGACCATATTTCGGTCGCGCTCACCATCCATCGATGTCGCAATGCAAGCCTTTGACATAGTAGTCATCATATAGCATTTTGCCATATTGTTCGACTTATGCCAAAGTCTGCTTGACTCTCGCTGCTCATTAGTCGCTGCGTCTGTAAGGGCATCGGGTTTAGGAGTAGTGAGAACAAACATGTGTTCTTCAGCGATAATAACATATTCCAGGTTTCGTTTCCACTCGATAAAATTCGGACCGGATAAGGGATTTTGTGCGAGCATATTGATAATCGGTGTAAGAGACATTAAGCATACGATCGCACATAATTCGTAATAATAATATTGTAACCTTTTGATAAAACAATATTAATTGAAACCTCCAATCGCCCAAGGAATTCCACATGCAAGCCACGCGTGGACGCGTATACATGAACCCCCACTGCACTAAAATATACCTTTAGTCGCTTAATTTCAATCCATGTCAACTTATCCTTATGACAAATGAAATTAATGATTGGACCTTACTGACCACATCACTATCACAAGAAGGGACTTCACGGGAAGTTGTACTCGAGGTGATGTCTAAGCAATGACCACAGCTTTTAACAAAGTAAAATGAATTCTTAGAATTGGCATACCACTAGACCATACCGCCCAATCCAAATTCTTTTGTTATCTCATTTTATATCCATCTCTAGAGAACTTATGAAAATCGCACATGCAAGCCACGCTGTGTGGGCGTTTACATGAAACTCCCACTTCTCAATAGATTTAAAATGTTTTATTTAGAAATCTCATCTAACAAACTTATGATAAACAAGGCAAGCAAGCCAACGCGTGTGGATCGCCACTCACAAGGCCTCACTTTGTTTAGAGATCAAAAGTGGAGGTCTTGACATTTTAATTTTAAAATTAATATGTCGGATTACTTGCTTAGTCTTTTGTTCAAAAGGTTTGTCCATTCAGATCACGTAATCCTAGCATGCTTTTCTATAGAACTCACCATGTAAAACATGCTCGCAGAATTTTAAAATATGCTTGAAAACGCGATAAACCTATCATGTTTACTATGCGATCCAATCACGAAAACATATAATATGTTTGTCTACGTAATTTAAACATACATAGCATGCTTCTGTATAATTTAAACATCCACGACAAGCAATGAACGATTAAAATAAAATAAAATGTTCATCGTGGCCCACTCGTGGAACCCGCACTTTCTTGCCTAATCTATTACCTAGAATTGCAGCATGCATCTTCTTAAACTTTGAAAACAGGCCTCGCGTGCAGGCACGGACCGGATTCACAAACCGGATTCGGTCTAAAAATCGGGTTCGGCCGGAAAGCGGATCCGGGCCGGTCGGCCCAAAGACGGGTCGAGCCGCTGCGTTAGCACGACCCATGCGCGCCACCGCCGCCGCCCGCCTCTCGTGCGTGCCGCGTCGCGTCTCCTCGCGGCTATCTCACGGTCGCGAAGACGATCACGACCCGTCGAAAGCACGCTGCGGCGCTGCCATGCGCCGCGCGCCGCTTCGGCGCGTGCTGTTGCCTCATGATCGACCGTGATCCCGCCGTGAAGCGCCGGGATCTCGCGCGACAAACACGCGCCCCATCGCCTGCCGGGAATTCGCGTGCATCCCGCGCGATGCGGCGCTGCGAACCGCGACGAGCACCACGAGCACGCACGCCGCCGGGCGGCGGTGTCGAGGCATCCGCGCGTGAAGCGCGCGCCCGCATCGCCCGCCTGCCGAGCCGCGCGCCCGCATCACCCTCCCGCCGAAAACGTGCTCAGCGATCGGGCGTCTTTAAGCATCGAGCATGCCTTGCGTGCCGCCGCCCGCACGCCCTTTGCGCTGTGTGTTCGGTTTCTCCGACGTGTCTTCCGCTATCTCGCTCTTCGTGTTGCTTCGTTTCTTTACGATAAGATTTACAGGAAAAATCTAATCTAACCACGGATTTTCTCGTGTGAAAAACAAAATCCGATAAAAATAAAACGAGCCACGATGAACGACGGATCCAACAATTAATATATTGCGCGTAATAATCTAACGTGAATTAATCCAACAGAGCCAAGATATCGATCCTGTGCTCGATACCAATTGTAGGGAAAACTAGGTTTAGCCCTCACCCGATGATCTATCTTGGATGTTTAATTCACCATACATTGATTATATCCATAGCATGCGTCTATATAATTAATTGCAACACGTAGGGATTTTTTGGTGTTTACCTTTGAATCTGTCGAGGTGGATCGGGATGAACGAATCGAGACTCGTGCTTTGACCTTCCGGATCAGATCCCTGTTGCCCAATCTCCAACGCCGAGTGAGGACGATCTATGAAGAATGCTACAAAATCACCCTCAAACCACTCTTGATATTTTCAAAATTTCTTCCCAAGTATACTATGGGATGGACGAAAATATGGCTAGGTCAAATATGAGGATTAGCCTCGATCTTATCTCTTTACCTTATATTTATAATGCATTACCATAATCCCATAAGGAATGGATCCATGCATATCCCATAAATATAATAATATCCTTATGGATAAAGAGGATCAAATCCTTACCATGGAGAGGATAGGGGCGCCGATTTCTATAAGCTCCGGCCCTGACGGGCCACCTGTGGATCAAATGCAAGGAATAAAGATGAGCCTCAAATAAATTAATTATCTTATGTTCACCCGTAACATAAATTAATTTATAAACGCTTATTCATGCCACTAGAGAATAAATGCTGACTTACCCTTTATTACTGAAGGTGAGTCGGGCTTGCATCGCCATCGCCCAAGACGCGAGAATATTGGGTTAGAACATATAACCTCACCCATAACAAGTCAAAGTGATGGTCAAGAACTCATACTCACCTAATACCTTATCGAGGTTTAGATCATCGTAAGTCACCGAGATCTAGGTTCTTCACGACGGTCGATAGAAGAACTCATCTCACCGTGATCCATCAATATGTCGAGGCGCATCAAAGATAGACAAGAAACCAAGTCAAGTCACTTCTTATCTATACCAAGAAATTTATACCGACAACTCGTCCTCAAGTTGTCTCACCGTGATTCTTTTATATCTCATTAAGCTTGACCAATCATACGCACTTCGTGATATTCTACACATTTGCATGATCTAACTTATATATGAGATAAGAGGACACATATATATGCAATCAAGTAATCAAATCGATAGGAGATTGTAATAGTGGTAATGCGAAACATCAGATACAAGCTCAACCAAAACGCTTTCAAAGATACAAATCCAACAAATGCATCCATAACTCAATTATGCATATCATATTATTATAAAAGTAAATTAGTAGAAACTTTAGTCTTGCACTTTCTTATATATATATATATATATATATATAAATATATATAAGTAATACCTTTAAAGATAGAAGATAAGTTAGCTTATTAATCTTTTCAATTAGAATCTTTGATCAAGTTAGTTTTGATCAAGCTACAACATCATGAAAATCCATATTTTGAAATCAAATCTCAAATATCAAACCATAATCATAATGTCCTTTGTAATTATACAAACTAACAAAATCCAACTTTTACATACTAGTATAAAAAAATTTCAATAAATCAAAATAAGCTAATTTCATATACTAGATCACAATTATGAAATCAAGCTAATCAAATAAAATCAAAAACAATAACTCAAGATAAGAATTAGGGTTCTAGCAAAGTTGGGGGTTTTTGAAGATAATCAAATTAAACCATAATCCAAGCATAAAACACTTGTTTAAACTTGATTTAGCATCAATTGATCAATAACATCAAAGATCAAAGTTTTTCCCAATTTGAGCCCAAAAGGGGCGAAATTTATAGGGTTCATAGAGGGGGTTTTTCTTTATTTTCTCAACACAAAATCACTCATAAAGGGTAGATCATGCATAAATGATCTAAAAATGAAGAACAAAACTTGTAGGAAAAAGGCCCATAATGGCCGAAAATTTTGGGGGTGTTGGGGAGGGTTTTATTTTGAAATTTTCACTTCAAAACCTAGCTAAAGTTAGTAATTTACCTCTTTGAAATGTCAATCTACTAATTTGAGATGCAATTGAAGCTTGAATCTTAAGCTTGATGGAAGAAAAATCAAAGTGTGTGAGTGCGTGTGTGTGTGTTTCGAAAATAGAGAGAGAGAAGGAAGAAGATGATGAATGATGGGGTGTCTTGGAAGCTAAATGGTATATACATATATATAAATCATCTTCTCACTATTTCACTCTTCCTTGAGAAGCCATTGACTTTCTATCATTTTCTAGAGAATTCTTAGCAGATAACATAAGCTTTGGTTACTAATTGGGCCTATTACTACATATTGGTGCTAGGCCCAATTTATTGTAGACGTTATGTCCTCATCCGGATATATTTATCCGAAAAAAAATATAATGATATAATGTATCCTTTGAACTTAATAAATCAAATTATAAATCAAATAGAGATACATAAATTGTTAGTAAGTTGAAATTTTTCATAAATCCCTCTTTCTAAAATAAACGCTGAAATAAAACAATAAATTAAAATTTGTTGTTAAATCAAACCAACTTTAGAATTCTAAAATAAATATTTGAGATAGAACTTTATATTATCTTATCTGATGATGCATTGTCACTAATCAATTACGTAATTAATTTCTAATTAATCACGTAATTAGTGCCTAATTAATGCTGAGGAAATCTGGGGAATTACATTCCCTCCCCCTTAAAGAAATTTCATCCCGAAATTTAGTACCTCAGAAAATAGCTCGGGATACTTCTCTCTCATCTTCTCTTCTAATTCCCAAGTCGCTTCTTCTAAGCCATGATGTCTCCATAATACCTTAACTAAAGGAATCGACTTATTCCTTAGTTGTTGCTTCTTTCGATCTAGAATACGTTTTGATTTCTCTTCATAGCTTAGGTCAGACTCAGGAACTATGTCTTCTTGGTTGATTATATGGTTCGGATCGTAGACGTATTTTCGTAACTGAGACACATGAAACAAGTTATGAACATTACAGAAATGGGGTGGCAATGCCAACCTGTACGCAACAGGTCCAATCTTCTCTAAAATCTCGTACGGTCCGATGAATCCCGACTTAAGTTTTCCTTTGATTCCGAATCTGTACACTCCTTTTATCACGCCTCTAATCCAAAGGATGATTGAGAGAATCTGGAGCTTGAAACAGTGATTACAACACATTTAATAAGAATAATCAAAGACTTCAAAATAATACTTATCGAACTTCGATAATCAACCTTATTTACAAGGCAAAAGTAATTTCATCGATATAAGGCTACAAGTCCTTAAATGTATGTTCGATAATTTGATGATTCAATCACAATATCAACATACAATAATATCCAAAATATGCAGCGGAAAGCATGTGAATGCATATATGACGATATGCACCCAAGGGTTCTTTCTTTCAAACATAATAAATACCAAAAAGACTTCTGACTACTCAACATCTCTTCTCCATCACCATCATCACCAATCGCACATTTAAAACAACATGCGTGGTCGAGTACAAGAATGCACTCAGTGGCTCATGCCAAAATAATTTATCAATTTTGAATTACTCGGCCCTATTCACAGTAACACACGAGGTTTTAATTTGAAATACTCGTGTTTACTAAATATTTTCTGTCATTTTCCATAAATATCGCTTGCCAAGCATTTTTCCACGTATGTATGATCCATATCCACCACAATACTTCAGACCTGGAGGAGGCCTCCTCTCACGCACGCCACGACCGCCGAAAGCACCCTTTCAAAGATACAATACAAATAATCACAGTCTGAAAATCCTTGCCATCTCGGCATAGGATACTAATTCTCCATCATCATTGTGGGTACTTACAAGCATACGAATTCAAGCATGTCATAAAGTTGGAGTTACCCAACATTATGCATCAAATATCATGGATTTGATACATACATAAAACATAAACATTTTGGGCAGGTAATTAAATAAATCATTTCATAAATATTGCTTGCAATAAAGCATCATAAATAAATCATTTGACAAAGATTTGTCAGTTCGAGTATAGTAAAGCCCACCTCTACTTTTGAACATCAATTCTTGATATGCGTGTTCTTTCCTCGTTGCTTGTAAGCGTTCACGTCCCATCTTTACGCAAAATTTACGTTTAGTACGTTGGCACGCTTTTCAAGATTTTCAAAGTTAATTCAACTTTGATAAATAATATAATAATTCAAGTCTTAATAAATCTTAATACGCCGCTTCAACGCGTATTTCAAGAAAAATAATTCTCGTACTTCGAGAGAGACGTAATATGATCTACAGTCTCATATTAACCTTTTAGGTTAAATAATTAACGTATACTAACGTTATTCGATAAAATGATTTCAATTATGAAATCTTTTCTCACAATTGAGATATTCTCATAAAGGTAATACGCTTTTCACGACAGCGTATTTAACTAACGATTTCAGAAGCCAATTTCGAAGTCAACCATTTTGACTTTTCTTAATAATTCTTTAATAAATCACATTTGTAATATCTAATTAATATAAATCGATTTTCAATCGATTTCTTTTCATAAAGCTTTAATTTCGATTTTTCACGAATCGATAAACTTGATTAATATTTTCTTTCAATATTAATCTTTTAATACTTTAAGCATTATTTTATGCTTCTAGCGTTATTTAATATAACGTTTCGTAAAAACATAATATACTATGTTTAATAATTCTCGAATTTCAATTATGTCTAAAATAATTTTGACATATAATATATTATTATTCTTGATTAAAAAGGAATTTAAAATTCCTTATTTTCAACATATAGCTCACGGTTATAACACTAATTTCTCAAACTTTGTTCCAAAAATTCCTCTAAGTTCATATAGTGTATTATTTTACACTATGATCATTAATATGTATTAATATCACTCTAGAAAAATTTGGAACACACATATATCAATACTATAGCCCTCGTTATTTTCAAAAATCAACCAATAAATTTTCTAAAATTCAATAAATTCCTATAACACTTAAACATTATCCTACAACATTATTCAACCATAATACACAACCTAATCAAACTATACACCAAAGAATAAAACCATGAAGCTCACGGTTATCATCAAGATCATACCAAACAATTTTATAAAATCCTATAAAATTACACTATGCTTAAATACTATCATGTAGCACTAATACATCATAATATTATACTATAAAAATTTACAAACCATTAAACCTATGACATTAGGTCTCGGCTATTTTGGGTAAAAATAGCTATATAAATCCAAAAATTCTAATAAATTCCAATATCACATAATTAATACCCTAGATCAACAATATGCTATTATATCGTTCAAATTAAAATTGTACATCAACCTAGCATTTCTTATGCATTTTCGGTAATTATACATTTATTAGTATAAGATCTTTAAAAATTCTAATTTAATCACTATGAACTCTACTAACCACATATATCATAATTCCATCATCAAATCAATATTAGATCAAACCCTAGAATTTTCGACTATTTTCAAATAATTCATAACATAGCTTAACTTCAATTATAACATCATATATGATCATATAATCATATGTAGCACAGTTATTAAAAAATAAGACATGCTTGCAAGATTTTAATCTTAAGAACACATACATATAAAATAAAATCGAACCATTAGATTTTAAAAATTTAACGATAATCAAGCTCGCTCGATATCTAACCTCTTTATCGGGTTGGATTGATTTCTTAAGGATTTAGTGATCAAGGTTTTGGTGATAGAAGTCAAGAACACACAAAGGTTTTCCTCTTTTGCTCACGGTATCCTTAAGTCAAAGAGAAAATGTGATGTTTAAAAGCATTTACTTCACTTAAGTAATTGAATTAGACATTGTATATCTCTTTCTCACTCTCTCTCGGTTCTCCTCACTCACAAAGGATTGGGAGCCTTTTTCAAAGCTTATGACTCACCATATTATTACATCACCAAAGTTACTACTTCTTACACAAATTCTTTTTGAACAAAACAAATTCATGGACTTTGGATCAAATCACCGTCGGCTATCTCTCTCTCAATTAGCTAAGGAAGCCTTTTAATTAATCATATATCATGTACATAAAGTCTTGTACAAAGCCATATGCACAAAGAGTTGTGTTGATTCATCTTTCCTCAATTTGAACATTAATACACGGCTATAAGCCTTCCACCATGCATCCACTTGTTTGATCACTAAGTTTACTTGATAAGAGTGCAATTATAATACTTGTATCACCAATTTAATCAACAAGCAAAGCCAAAGACCAAAACTTATGTAAAGACTTTGTTACAAGTGATGTTCACGGCATTTTCATTTCACAAGTACCAAATTTTTGATTTTGATACTATATATATATATATATATATATATATATATATATATATATATATCATAATACATGTCTTATAAGATAAATTATATCATAGAAAAATTATTGGAATTAATCCATAGGTAGAAAACCCTAATTCTCGATTTAGGGTTTTCGAGAATTACTATTGCTCAAAATATTATTCCTAAATTTTCTAGCATTATCTCAATGCTAAATAATATTCTAATTATTTAAAATAATCATAGGAATTTTAATATCATAATTCCTTGATCATTAGACTTGATTCTCAAGTCATCTCTAAACGTTAACGTTTGAAATGTCTCAAAACGTTAATTATCGACTCATCTCAAAATGGTCGTAATAAAGCCGTAATCACTTTATTAAATTATTCCAATAATAATGGAATTAAATCCTAAGCTTAAAAACTTAGAAATTATCACGAGCATTTAATTATCGATACGTAATCGACGTAGAAATAATACCGCTGAAATACGTTACGTATTCGTATTTCTCAATTCACACTCACTTGTGAATAAAACATAGGAATTTTATTCCAACAATAATCGAAATCATTATTCGATATATTAATAATCAAATTATCATAATAATAATATTCTAATTTACGAAATTATTATCGTAATTAGGCTTTTAAATAATCGGGGTATTACATTCCACCCCCCTTAAAGAAATTTCGTCCCGAAATTTACATACCCTCGAAAAGATCGTGGTATTTTCTTTCATCGCATCCTCAAGCTCCCACGTGGCTTCCTCTTGTTCATGATGTTTCCACAAAGACTGACTAGTGGAATCGACTTGTTTCTCAATTGATGAACCTTGTGGTCTAGAATAGCCGTAGGTTCTTCATTATAGCTCATATCCGGATTGAGGATCACGTCGCCTTGACGGATCACATGCTTCGGATCGCATACGTATTTCGGAGTTGTGACACGTGAAAACATTGTGTACCGATCGCTATATTTCTTACCAAATAAATGATAATAAAACAAAAGTATATATATCGTATCCACGTGGATCATGACTCGAGAACACAAAGAAATAATCCACACGTAATCTTGATTATTATCCGTGCAACAAAATCAAGAGAGGATATTATAAAACTAGACTCGTAAAATAAATAAGGAATAAACCAGATATGAAAGACTCGATCCTAGGGATGTACTTAACCCAACCAAATTCACACAATTAACCGATTAACTGCTTACCAATTTAATCCACATTCGTATGAAGGATCACTAATGTAACTATAGTTTCCGCCAGACATGCCTATAGTAGTAGGTTAGCCTAAACTCTATCTCCGCTTGGTCTCAAGAGAAGTAAGCTAATTACCAAAAGCACACAAAGATTTAACCTCCTACAGCTCACCTATCTCCGCTGGGTCTCAAGGCAAAATCAGATTATAAACTCAGATATCGATTATGCAATTAATTCCGCAGACATTAATCACATAACTAGCATGCATAGATATTGATCAGATACCAACACATGAGAATTAAAGCCAAGATTTATAAATCATGAAGGGACGGCAAAACAGTATCAACAGATTAATCATATAAATCTAGTCAGACATACAAACCCTAGGATCAATACGGAATTTAGCTACGCATAATTAAAATAACAAAACAATAATTAAATAAATAAAGCATAAATTGAGATAGATAGATAGATAAAACCGTAAGGATCCACGAAGAACAATTGGTGCAACCGAATCAAATTAAACTGAATCTTGAATAAAACCGAACTAATAAAACTGAAATTAAAATATAACTGAAAGCCGGAATTAAAAAACTGGAATCAGAAGGAATAGAAAAACTAAGCTATTTAATCTATTCTGGAAAAAACAAACGCGCAAAAGAAAACAAGAAGAAAAAAAGTGTTCTGTTTTGTTTGGTGAATGAAAAGCTCTAATGTGTCTCCCCTCCTCTCTGCGTGTGATATGCGATATATATAAATATATTACGCAACCTAAGCCTCGCAATACACGTTATCAATTGCTTCTCGCGAAGACGCCTCGCGAGCTTCCAAATCGCGGCCAATCTGCTCTTCCTCGCGACCCGGCATCGCGACCAAAGGTCGCGAGCTCGGTTCGCGAGGCGTGATTCCTGCGCGACTTCGCTGCTTCGCTCCGCTCTCTCTCGTCCGGACCAATTACGATCCGCTTGCGCCACGGACTCCTATCGAGATGCTCTTTAACATAGTAAACTTTTCAAATCCATCCTTGTCAGATCCATTACGTCATATTCAACGTCGTTTTCAAACAGTTCTTCTTCGCACGAGCTCGCGACTGGGCTATTGATTCCTCTTTATCATGATCCACCTCTTTGACATCAAAACCTGTACTAAAATGACATGAAACACACACGGCATAATATCTTCCAAGGTAAACATAAATATATCAAAAGACAGCTCAAAAGATCACTTATCAAATAGAAACAAGATAAATATAGCCATAAAAATCGTGTAAAACGAGGCTTATCAACTCCCCAAACTTACACTTTGTTTGTCCTCAAACAAATCGTAACAAAAGAGAGACGACTAAAGACAGCAAAGAGTCGAACGACAAAAGCAATAAGCCTCGTGAGCAATGAGCAACAAAAGATTCAATCAAATGAATAAAATCACAACATCTTTCGTTAAACTCCACATATCACAATCATTATAAGCACAAGCCTTCTCAAACTTGAATCCTCACAACATGGATGTATATATAAGAAATCTCAAACACTCAAGTTTATCAAAGAGGACGTGTATGCTCTCAAAGTTCAAAAATACATGGAATCTACCATAAGCTTGCAAATCGCCTAATTCTCCATCGCTCAAATATGTGCTCAAGAACTAAGATCAAAAAGGTCTTATAACAGGTTATAATGTAGGCTCTTTGGTAAGGTATGATATATTTAGGCTAAGTGACTCATAATTCCATAATGACAAACACCATAAGTATCATAAGACACAATTCCCAAACTTTCACAATTCATTTCAAATCTCTACACCAAAAAGTCATTTTTCTATTAAGAACCTCACACTTATCATAAAAGTGATATACTCATCTCAAAGCACTAGCTACTTACCCATTTATGTTCTTTTCACACACGTGTGTCAACCGATTTTTTTTTTCTTTTTTTTTTTTGAACTTATATGGGTAAGCAACTATTTTTAATAAACACTTTCTCAACATTTATTCTCTTTCATTTCTTTTTCTCAACTCTCAATTTCAAGCAACCAAAAATTTCACTAACTACATAACCCAACCCACGGCTATATGAAAAAATTAGGCAGGCTCAAACGGGTTCATCAAAGGATAATAAATGAACAGGTTAGTGTTTGGATAGTGTATAGGCTAAGAAAAGAATGCATAATATCATCTCATAATTCTTAAGCACATCAATGCAACCTCGAAAAGAACCGAGCAAGTTCTAGAGAAACACATGCTATTTCACACTATTCACACAAGAAACAAGATCGAAAAGATATGACAACAAAAAGCTCAAGTCTCACAGATTTCAAAAGTGTGATCAAGTTCTCAAAGGCTCAATACTCACAACAATCATAACATGATTCGCCTCACAAAATCAATTGCAATCAATTTTCTAATAAAACAATTCTCATCATCGATCGCTCGTCATTCAACTCAACCCACAAAATGTATACCAAACCCAAACACGAAAACAAAATGTAAACAAGCGTAAAGAAAACAAAACAAAACGAAAACAAAAAAAAAAAAAAAAACATTGGGTTACCTCCCAACAAGTGCTAAATTTAAATGTCTTTAGCTAGACCCATACTAACCTCGATCAATCACCGATTTGGCAGCAGACCTCTTCCCAAATCTATGCTTGCCTCGATATTTTCATCGACCGCAGCACCACCACCGAGTATGGAAGTGGCCTCCCAAACTTGATCAAGACACTCGAGTTCCATGCCGAGTCCATCTTTTCTTTCTAGCATCCTTGTCAACTGGACGGTTCACATCCAAGCTCGAGATTTGGCTAACAGCAAGAATGAGTGATTGAATGACACTCTTCATGCTCCGACTATCATGTTGCTTGATGGCCTCATATATGGATATTTTCAGCTCCTCATCGCTCACACGAAAAGTCGATCGCCTTCCCCGCACATCAATTAAAGCACCACCAGTTGCTAGAAAAGGCCGACCCAAGATTAGTGGTTGGTGTTTAAATTCATGAATGTCTAGAATAACAAAATCAAGAGGAAAACAAAATCCCGAATCCTTACCAACACATCTTCAACTATGCCCTTAGATATGCAATCGACCGTCACCATCATTAATGAAATTGAGGTCTTCTTCGCTTTGCCCACCCAAGCGATTGAACACATTTAACGGCATCGATTTATGCTCGCCTCCTGCATCACATAAAACATTGGGAAGGTGTTCCCATGATCTCGCACCCCAAAGTGAAGCTTCCTGATCCTTCGCTTCGGCAACTTTCTCTCGCAAGATAGCACCGCATTCTTCGAGAGGTTGATCTTGTCAAATTTCCCAACTTTTTCTTATTCGCCAATGCATCCTTGAGAAATTTGACGATCCGGCATATTCAAGCGCATCAAAAGAGGAAGATTAATGTTCACTTTCTCGAAGATCTCTTTGAAGCGAGCGCATTCTCATCATATTTCGCTTTCCTAAAACGCCAGAAACGGGTCAGAGCTTTGGAAGCATTGGTTGATCATGTGCTACTCTCTCGCGAATCCTCTCTAATCATGCCGCGAGGCGCCTTCTATCTTCGCTCGCGAATCGCCATTGGCACTTCGCGACCTTCGTCGCGATGATTTCGCGAAGGCTTGTCGCGAGGTGCTCTCTGTCTGCCTCGCCGTCGCCCTCGCGATCCTTGGTCGCGATGCCGGTCGCGAGGAAATCATTCTTCTCAGCGAGGCTTCCTCGCGGCCGGGCTCGCGACATTAGCTCGCGACCGCGCTTCTTGCCGTGTCGCGAGGCGTGATTTCTTCTCCTCATGCGATGATCCTCTTCTTCCCTTTCGCATCTCGGATAATTTATGTAGCTCTTCCACTTCTCGTATGAATAGCATTGCACCGATTCGGAGGTATATGATTCTTAGGATTCTGCTCTGTTGCTTGGGAATTGCCTCGCCTACGCATTCCAGCCTTTCTCATCGCCATCCGCCCCACTTGGTTCTCCAACATCTTTACTTGTTTTCCAAGGGCTATCACCGTATTATTGATGGCGCTGACCGTGTTTCCGTGAGCGCTCATCCTATTCCCAAGTCATTGGATCTCGAATATTCACCGAGTCACCATTTGTTGGTGACTCGTTGCTATCTCACGATTGCTCGCCAACAATTGTTGCATCATATCCTCAATGCTCGGCTTCTTGGGCTCCACAATCATTCCATTATTAACAAAGAAACCAGTGGTAATTGTCGAGCATTCTCGCGCTAGCATAGGAAAATTGGGATGATTCCTATTGTTGGGATGATAGGCGGATTCCCACTGATTCCCCCGTCCATTACTCCTTTGGTTCAAAAATCAACCTCCTCGATATTCTCGCGCCATGGCCACGCCATCCGCCCTTTCCTCTCCTCTCAGACTCTTCCGCAAAGATGTAAATTTCTCCAATAAATCATCATACTTGTCATCCAACTCTACAAAGCCCACTCTTCCGATCGGTACCGCCTCCATCGGCCATTAATAGCTATCGATGCCATCTCCTCAATAATTCTCAATGCTCGCCTATTCCACGATCGAGAAGGCATCCTCCTACCGACGATCTACAATGCTTCGTGTTAGCACCGAGTCCACTATAAAATTGCGCTATTTGTCGCTCAGTGAAAACCCATGCCGTGGACACTTTGAGCAAGTTTCAATCGCCCCAAGCCTCAATAACGACTCATCTCCCAATTGTGAAAATGGGAGATCTCGCAATGATCTTCCGAGCCTCGCGTGGAAAATATTTAGACATAAATTTTTCACGAGTCGCTCCCACGTGATAATCCTCGATCCGTCCAAGCTTCGAACCGCTTTTCGCTGACTCTCAACAAAATCCGAACATCCGCATCCGGATGGTATCACCGGCACTCCGCTCGCTTGATAGTATCGCATATATCCAAGAACGCCTCAAGTGAGCATTGGGGTCTTCAAGGACCCTCCCCAAACCGCTCTGCTTGTATCATGCTGATGAGGGCAAGCTTTAACTCAAAATTATTGGCATTGATGTTCGGCCCCCAGCCTCCACCTTGGAACTGATCCGTAGGTGGTCCGTATACGTGATCGAGCGGTAAAGGCCGTGCTCGACCACCCATCCGCCCATTCGATTATTCAACGCCAACATGCGCTGCATTGTCGCTAACATCTCCTCCATCTCGCCATCCGATCATGGCCATGAGGTTGTCTCGTCCGCCATCGCTCGTTGTCACCTTTCTCGCTTTCTCTCTATGTGATCTTTCAATCTCAAGATCCAAGGAATAATTTCTTTCCTTCGGATCTTGTAATCATGCACCGCATGTAGAGATAAAACCAAATCGATCCGAGAAGCAACACAAAAATAATAATTTCTTTTTTATTTTTATTTTTTATAATTTTTTATTTTTTTAAAACGCCTAAATTAATAACTACAATCCGTAAAATTATCACTATGCAATCTAAATACCCGACAACTACGCGCCAAAATTTGATCGCTATATTTCTACCAAATAAATGATAATAAAACAAAGAAGTATATATATCGATCCACAGTGGATCATGACTCGAGAACACAAAGAATAATTAACACGTAATCTTGATTATTATCCGTGCAACAAAATCAAGAGAGGATATTATAAAACTAGACTCGTAAAATAAATAAGGAATAAACCAGATATGAAAGATCGATCCTGGGATGTACTTAACCTAACCAAATTCACACAATTAACCGATTAACTGCTTACCAATTTAATCCACATTCATATGAAGGATCACTAATGTAACTATAGTTTCCGCCAGATGCCTATAGTAGTAGGTTAGCCTAAACTCTATCTCCGTCGGGTCTCAAGAGAAGTAAGCTAATTACCAAAAGCACACAAAGATTTAACCTCCTACAGTTCACCTATCTCCGTCGGGTCTCAAGGCAAAAACTGTATTATAAACTCCAGATATCGATTATGCAATTAATTCCGCAGAGACATTAATCACATAACTAGCATGCATAGATATTGATCAGATACCAACACATGAGAATTAAAGCCAAGATTTATAAATCATGAAGGGACGGCAAAACAGTATCAACAGATTAATCATATAAATCTAGTCAGACATACAAACCCTAGGATCAATACGGAATTTAGCTACGCATAATTAAAATAACAAAACAATAATTAAATAAATAAAGCATAAATTGAGATAGATAGATAGATAAAACCGTAAGGATCCACGAAGAACAATTGGTGCAACTGAAATCTGAAATTAAATCTGGAATCTTGAATAAAAACTGAACTAATAAAACTGAAATTAAAATATAACTGAAGCCGAATTAAAAACTCGAATCGAAGGAATAGAAAAAGACTAAGCTATTTAATCTATTCGAAAAACAAACGCAAAAAGAAAACAAGAAGAAAAAGTGTTCTGCTTTGTTTGGTGAATGAAAAGTCTCTAATGTGTGCGCCTAATTCCTCTCTGCAGGTGATATGCGATATATATAAATATATTACGCAACCTAAGCCTCGCAATACGCGTTATCAATTGCTTCTCGCAAGACGCTCGCGAGCTTCCAAATCGCTGCCAATCTGCTCTTCCTCGCGACCCGCATCGCGACCAAAGGTCGCGAGCTCGGTTCGCGAGGCGTGATTCCTCGCGCGACGACTCGCTGCTTCGCTCCGCTCTCTCGTCCGACTCAATTACGATCCGCTTGCGCCTACGGACTCCTATCGAGATGCTCTTTAACATAGTAAACTTTGCAAATCCATCCTTGTCAGATCCATTACGTCATATTCAACGTCGTTTTCAAATGCTTCTTCTTCGACGAGCTCGCGATCAGTTATTGATTCCTCTTTATCATGATCCACCTTTTGACATCAAAACCTGTACTAAAATGACATGAAACACACACGGCATAATATCTTCCAAGGTAAACATAAATATATCAAAAGACAGCTCAAAAGATCACTTATCAATTATAAACAAAACAAATATAGCCATAAAAATCGTGTAAAATGAGGCTTATCAACTCCCCAAACTTACACTTTGTTTGTCCTCAAACAAATCGTAACAAAAGAGAGACGACCAGAGAGGCAAAGAGTCGAACGACAAAAGCAATAAGCCTCGAGCAATGAGCAACAAAAGATTCAATCAAATGAATCAAATCACAACATCTTTCGTTAAACTCCACATATCACAATCATTATAAGCACAAGCCTTCTCAAACTCAATCCTCACAACATGGATGTATATATAAGAAATCTCAAACACTCAAGTTTATCAAAGAGGACGTGTATGCTCTCAAAGTTCAAAAATACATGGAATCTACCATAAGCTTGCAAATCGCCTAATTCTCCATCGCTCAAATATGTGCTCAAGAACTAAGATCAAAAGGTCTTATAACAGGTTATAATGTAGCTCTTTGGTAAGGTATGATATATTTAGGCTAAGTGACTCATAATTCCATAATGACAAACACCATAAGTATCATAAGACACAATTCCCAAACTTTCACAATTCATTTCAAATCTCTACACCAAAAGTCATTTTTCTATTAAGAACCTCACACTTATCATAAAAGTGATATACTCATCTCAAAGACTAGCTACTTACCCATTTATGTTCTTTTCACACACGTGTGTCAATCAATTTTTTTTTTATTTTTTTTTTTGAACTTATATGGGTAAGCAACTATTTTTAATAAACACTTTCTCAACATTTATTCTCTTTCATTTCTTTTTCTCAACTCTCAATTTCAAGCAACCAAAATTTCACTAACTACATAACCCAACCCACTATATATGAAAAATTAGGTGCTCAAACGGGTTCATCAAAGGATAATAAATGAACAGGTTAGTGTTTGGATAGTGTATAGGCTAAGAAAAGAATGCATAATATCATCTCATAATTCTTAAGCACATCAATGCAACCTCGAAAAAGAACCAGAGCAAGTTCTAGAGAAACACATGCTATTTCACACTATTCACACAGGAAGAAACAAGACTGAAAAGATATGACAGTCAAAAGCTCAAGTCTCACAGATTTCAAAAATGTGATCAAGTTCTCAAAGGCTCAATACTCACAACAATCATAACATGATTCGTCTCACAAAATCAGTTGCAATCAATTTTCTAATAAAACAATTTCATCATCGATCGTCATCATTCAACTCAACCCACAAAATGTACACCAAACCCAAACACGAAAACAAAACAAAACAAGCGTAAAGAAAACAAAACAAAACGAAACAAAAAAAAAAAAAACATTGGGTTACCTCCCAACAAGTGCTAAATTTAAATGTCTTTAGCTAGACCATACTAACCTCGATCAATCGGCGATTTGGCGCAGACTTCTTCCCAAATCTATGCTTGCCTCGATATTTTCATCGACCGCACCACCACCGAGTATGGAAGTGGCCTCCCCAAACTTGATCAAGACACTGGAGTTCCATGCCGAGTCCATCTTTTCTTTCTAGCATCCTTGTCAACCGGACGGTTCACATCCAAGCTCGAGATTTGCTAACAAAGAACAAGAGTGATCGAATGACACTCTTCATGCTCGACTATCATGTTGCTTGATGGCCTCATATATGGATATTTTCAGCTCCTCATCGTTCACACGAAAAGTCAGATCGCCTTCCTGCACATCAATTAAAGCACGACCAGTTGCTAGAAAAGGCCGACCCAAGATTAGTGGTTGGTGTTTAAATTCAGGAATGTCTAGAATAACAAAATCAGCAGGAAAACAAAATCCCGAATCCTTACCAACACATCTTCAACTATGCCCTTAGGATATGCAATCGACCACCACCATCATTAATGAAATTGAGGTCTTTTAGTTTGCCCACCCAAGCGATTGAACACATTTAACGGCATCGATTTATGCTCGCCCCGCATCACATAAAACATTGGGAAGGTGTTCCCACGATCTCGCACTCCAAAGTGAAGCTTCCCGGATCCTTCTGCTTCAGCGGCAACTTTCTCTGCAAGATAGCACTGCATTCTTCAGAGAGGTTGATCTTGTCAAATTTCCCCAACTTTTTCTTATTCGCCAATGCATCCTTGAGAAATTTGACGTATCCGGGCATATTCCGAAGCGCATCAAAAAGAGGAAGATTAATGTTCACTTTCTGGAAGATCTCTTTGAAGCGAGCGCATTCTCATCATATTTCGCTTTCCTAAAACGCCTGTGAAACGGGCCGTAGGCTTTGGAAGCATCGGTTGATCATGTGCTACTCTCTCGCGAATCCTCTCTAATCACGCCGCGAGGCGCCTTCTATCTTCGCTCGCGAATCGCTGTTGGCGCACTTCGCGACCTTCCGTCGCGATGATTTCTCGCGAAGGCTTGTCGCGAGGTGCTCTCTCCGTCTGCCTTCGCCGCCCTCGCGATCCTTGGTCGCGATGCCGGGTCGCGAGGAAATCATTCTTCTCAAAGCGAGGCTTCCTCGCGGCCGGGCTCGCGACATTAGCTCGCGACTCGCGCTTCTTGCCGTGTCGCGAGGCGTGATTTCTTCTCCTCATGCGTATGATCCTCTTCTTCCTTTCGCATCTCGGATAATTTATGTAGCTCTTCCACTTCTCGTATGAATAGCATTGCACCGATTCGGAGGTATATGATTCTTAGGATTCTGCTCTGTTGCTTGGGAATTGCCTCGCCTACGCATTCCAGCTCTCTCATCGCCATCCGCCCCACTGGTTCTCCAACATCTTTACTTGTTTTCCAAGGGCTATCATCAGATTGTTGATGGCGCTGACCGTGCTCTCCGAGCGCTCATCCTATTCCCAAGTCCGGATCTCGAATATTCTCACGAGTCACCATTTGTTGGTGACTCGTTGCTATCTCACGATTGCTCGCCAACAATTGTTGCATCATATCCTCAATGCTCGCTTCTTGGGCTCCACAATCATTCCATTATTAACAAAGAAACCGGTGGTAATTGTCGAGCATTCTGCTAGCATAGGAAAAATTGGGATGATTCCTATTGTTGGGATGATAGGCGGATTCCCACCGATTCCCCGTCCATTACTCCTTTGGTTCAAAAATCAACCTCCTCGATATTCTCACGCCATGGCCACAATCATCCGCCTCTTCCTCTCGGCTCAGACTCTTCCGCAAAGATGTAAATTTCTCCAACAAATCATCATACTTGTCATCCAACTCCATGCCAGCCCACTCTTCCGACCTACTGCTCTCCATCGCCATTAATAGCTATCGATGCCATCTCCTCAATAATTCTCAATGCTTGCCTATTCCACGATTGAGAAGGCATCCTCCGACGATCTACAATGCTCGTGTGTTAGCACCGAGTCCACTATAAAATTGCTACTTGTCGCCGTGTGAAACCCATGCCAGGACACTTTGAGCAAGTTTCAATCGCCCCCAAGCCTCAATAACGACTCATCTCCCAATTGTGAAAATGGAGATCTCGCAATGATCTTCCGAGCCTCGCGGTGGAAAATATTTAGACAAAATTTTCACAGAGTCGCTCCCACGTGATAATCCTCGATCCGTCCAAGCTTCGAACCGCCTTTCGCTTGACTCGCCGAAAATCCGAACATCCGCATCCGGATGGTATCACCGCACTGCTCGCTTGATAGTATCGACATATCCAAGAACGCCTCAAGTGAGCATTGGGTCTTCAAGACCCTCCCCAAACCGCCCGCTTGATCATGTCGATGAGGGCAAGCTTTAACTCAAAATTATTCGCATTGATGTTCGCCCCATCCTCCACCTCGAACCGATCCGTAGGTGGTCTCGTATACGTGATCGAGCGGTAAAGGCCGTGCTCGACCACCCATCCGCCCATTCGATTATTCAACGCCAACATGGCGTTGCATTGTCGCTAACATCTCCTCCATCTCGCCATCCGATCATGGCCATGAGGTTGTCTGTCCGCCATCGCTTGTCTTCTTTCTCGCTTTCTCTTATGGGATCTTTCAATCTCAAGATCCAAGGAATAATTTCTTTCTTTGGGATCTTGTAATCATGCACCGCATGCAGAGATAAAACCAAAATCGATCCAAGAAGCAACACAAAAATAATAATTTCTTTTTTATTTTTATTTTTATAATTTTTTATTTTTTTTTAAAAACGCCTAAATTAATAACTACAATCCGTAAAATTATCACTATGCAATCTAAACAACCCAAGAACGGCGCTAAAATTTGATCGCTATATTTCTTACCAAATAAATGATAATAAAACAAAGAAGTATATTATATCGTATCCACAGTGGATCATGACTGAGAACACAAAGAATAATCCACACGTAATCTTGATTATTATCCAGCAACAAAATCAAGAGAGGAGATTATAAACTAGACTCGTAAAATAAATAAGGAATAAACCGATATGAAAGATCGATCCTGGGATGTACTTAACCCAACCAAATTCACACAATTAACCTATTAACTGCTTACCAATTTAATCCACATTCATATGAAGGATCACTAATGTAACTATAGTTTCCGCCAGATGACCTATAGTAGTAGGTTAGCCTAAACTCTATCTCCGCCGGGTCTCAAGAGAAGTAAGCTAATTACCAAAAGCACACAAAGATTTAACCTCCTACAGCTCACCTATCTCCGCTTGGTCTCAAGGCAAAATCAGATTATAAACTCAAGATATCGATTATGCAATTAATTCCGAGACATTAATCACATAACTAGCATGCATAGATATTGATCGATACCAACACATGAGAATTAAAGCCAAGATTTATAAATCATGAAGGGACGGCAAAACAAGATCAACAGATTAATCATATAAATCTAGTCGACATACAAACCCTAGATCAATACGAAATTTAGCTACGATAATTAAAATAACAAAACAATAATTAAATAAATAAAGCATAAATTGAGATAGATAGATAGATAAACCGTAAGGATCCACGAAGAACAATTGTAGCACTCAAATCAAATTAAATCTGAATCTTGAATAAAACCGAACTAATAAAACTGAAATTAAAATATAACCGAAAGTCGGAATTAAAAAAAGAATCAAGGAATAGAAAACTAAGCTATTTAATCTATTCGAAAAAACAAACGCGCAAAAAAAAAACAAGAAGAAAAAAGTGTTCTGCTTTGTTTGGTGAATGAAAAGCTCCTAATGTGTGCGCCCCCCTCTCCTGCGTGTGATATGCGTATATATATAAATATATTACACAACCTAAGCCTCGCAATGCGCGTTATCAATTGCTTCTCGCGAAGACGCCTCGCGAGCTTCCAAATCGCGGCCAATCTGCTCTTCCTCGCGACCCGGCATCGCGACCAAAGGTCGCGAGCTCGGTTCGCGAGGCGTGATTCCTCGCGCCGACTTCGCTGCTTCGCCTCCGCTCTCTCTCGTCCGGACTCAATTACGATCCGCTTGCGCCACGGACTCCTATCGAGATGCTCTTTAACATAGTAAACTTTGCAAATCCATCCTTGTCAGATCCATTACGTCATATTCAACGTCATTTTCAAATGCTCTTTTTCGCACGAGCTCGCGACAGGCTATTGATTCCTCTTTATCATGATCCACCTCTTCGACATCAAAACCTGTACTAAAATGACATGAAACACACACGCATAATATCTTCCAAGGTAAACATAAATATATCAAAAGACAGCTCAAAAGATCACTTATCAAATCGAAACAAGATAAATATAGCCATAAAAATCGTGTAAAACGAGGCTTATCATGTACGCTTCCCAAACTTGGCGGAAGAGCCAACCTATAGGCGACTGGGCCTATTCTTTCTAGGATTTCATAAGGTCCAATAAAACGAGGTCTTAACTTTCCCTTTACTCCAAACCTTATAATCCCTTTAGATGGAGAGACCTTCAAAAGACTTTATCTCCATTTTCAAATGTAGCTCAAATCTTCACAGACGTCAGAAGACTTCGTCTGCATCTTGAGCTTCTTTTATTCTTTGCCTAATTTGGCGAACGATCTCAATCATTTCACTTATAGCGTCAGTCCCTAAGATTCTTCTTTCACCCACTTCATCCCAAAGAAAGCGGCGATCGGCATTTTCTTCCATATAAAGCTTAATACGGGCCATATTGATCGTCGCCGATAACTATTATTGTAGGCAAATTCGACGAGGGTAAAACCTCTTCCATTTTGCACCTCGATCCAACACTCCGTTCTCAACATATCTTCGAGTGTTGGATCTTCCTTCCGATTGTCCATCGGTCTCGAGGGTGAAAAGTCAGGTCAAGTTTAACTTCGCGCCCAATTCTTTTGTAAGCTAGTCCGTAATCTTGAAGTGAACTTTGAATCTCTATCGATGTGATAGTTTTCAAGACTCCATGCAAAGCGTATAATTTCTTTTACATACACCGGGCTAGCTTATCGATCTGTGTAACATTTGGTGAGTCCGTCCACTACTACCCATATAGCGTTGTTCCTCTCTAGACTTTGGTAAACCCGTAACAAAATCCATAGCTATGTCTTCCCATTTCCACTGTGTATTATCGATCGCTTTTTCTAACATGAAAAGGTGTAAGTACGGGTAAGCTAAGCATCGTATCCACGTAGATTGTATCACGAAAACATAGAAGCTAGCTCAACGACAATTCATCATTATCCAAGCACGTAATTTGGGTTGAAGGTTTAACGCTCGGAAATTAATCCAAAGCAAAGGTAACCAAACGAAATATAAAATAAAGCAATAAAATCACGAAAGATAACTATGAAGAAAGACTAACCCTGTGGATGCACCAATCCTATCCACAACGATGTTTATCCCGCTTATTATTAACCGCTTTAATCCGCATAAGACGGAAGATCACATATATAACCAACAACTTCGCATTTATTAATTATGGCGCTGATTACTAATTTTCCCTATCACGCTTACGCCTCTAGAGGAAAATAAGCAACCCAAATGGATCACTAAGAATATGCTTCCTACGAATGTCCTATCTCGCCACGACTCAAGGCTTATTCGTATCATGCATTCAAGATCGATTGACAATTAATACGCTTCGCCATTAATCGGCAACTAGATATGCATCAATATTGATCGTAAATCAACACATATAAATAAGCACCATGAATCATGAATCAATGCTCGGAAGGTAAATAACAATAGCAGTAACTCACAACATATAGGATCGAATCATGCAAACCCTAGGATTAGAACGAAAACTAGCCGTATATAATAAACGGAATGAAATACGATTTAACCATAAAACGGAAATTAAATATATAAACCCGTAGGAGACGTCGAAGAACAAAGGTTGGTCTCAATCCAATCCCAAGCGAATCGAACGGAAAACAACGAAAACGATCGACAAAACGTTCCGATCGATAACTAAACGATAAACTAAACTAGAACAACGGAAAACAATACTAGAATTAAACTAAATGAAGACTAAAGCTAAAGAATGGAAAACCGAGGAAAATCAAGAAAACGAGTCTGGGGCGATGGGGTTCTATGGCGCAAGGCTCTCCTTATTTATAGAAAAGGGTGAAACCCCAATTTGCGCCTCAGCCGCCCTCGCGACCGTCCTCACGATCGCTAGTATGTCTCGCTGCGTTTCTCGCCGCCGCCTCCTGCGCTGCTTCGCTTTGTACCTCATGACCCGGCTAGCGGTCGCTAGCAATTATGAAATGGTCGCGAGAAATCGTCCAAATGAGTTCTCGCTGCCAGCTTCGCCACGGGCACGAGGTCGCGTCATGCGGCTCTTCGGGCGCCGCATGTTTTGCTCATGACCAGCCTAGCGACCGCTAGGCTGGTCGCTAGAAACCGATCGATTGCTCATTTGCTCGTGCGCCGCTCCTTGCTTCGATTATCAACATATAAACCTGCAAAACGCCAAAGGAACACCCAAGAGCAAGATCTTCTAGAAATAGATAAAACATTAAGAATCGATACATAAACGCATTATTAAACGAGCTAAACTCATCTTCAAATATCAACTAAAACGTAAAATGCGCTTTATCAAACCCCCAAACTTAAAGCATTGTTTGTCCTCAAACAAAACCAAAACAGAAAGACAAACGAAAGATCAACGAGCGTAGCAAAGAGGATAACCATTCTAGGCCTCGTAAACATATTAACGCCAAAAACATTAGCGCACATGACGACGTTAGCCAACTCAACATAGACAACCATCGAGGGCAAAACTCATTTATTTCAACCTCACAAAGCGTGTGTGTAGAATATATAGATACACTCAAACTCATAAAGAAATTAAGGACGTGTATACACTCAATGATCAATGCAATGCAACATCTTACCATAGGCTTGCCGCTTTCTAACATCTCCACCACACAAATGTGTTCAAACGAGGATCAAAGAGGTCTTTTGATAGGTTATAATGTAGGCACATTGGTTAAGGTAGGATAATATATGGCTAAGTGACTCAAGTAAAACTCAAGCACCACCATTTATATATTTCACACATATGGACTTTGTCCATTTTCCTCTTCTTTCCCAACGTGCTAAATTGACGCTTAATGCCACGTAAGGTACCTATACTTTGATTAAAGACCTTTTATGCTCAACACTCATAGTGAACTTAACATTTTTCTTTTTCTTTTCTTTTCTAGAGCTTATAGGGTTTAACTTTCACAACAAAGGTACTATTCTTCACCACAGATGTATTTTTCTAAAAGAAACATGTCTTGTCATAACTACATCAACATTTCAACCCCTTTTGATTCCCATATCCATCCTCACCTCCTATCATCCGGTTAATCGAAAGAAAAAGTCTAATAAAGGCTCAAAGAAGGCGACAAATGGTATATAACATCGGGTTAGTGTTTGGGTAAATATGTGGTTAACAAAGATGGCCTTTTATCCTTTCCAAATTCGGAACACATATTGCGCCTCGACACGTAAGAACGGCAAGTTCTAGAACATAATCACATGCACGATATCACACATTAATGTAAACTCAGATCAAGATATGTATACGGTGAAGCTCAAGTCTCACAGATAAGCAAATGGTGAAAAGCAACAAGCTAAGCCATCTCACGTCATTCATGCGTCATTTTCTAACATATCATGTGCACTATCATTAAATTTCACAAAATTTTCTATCGCATTGGCCACATACGGATTAACACACTTCACTTAACTCGTTGATCGACGGACACGAAAAGGAAAAGAAAAATGTAAACACGACAAAAAGCAACACAAACGAAGACACGACAAAACATGAAAACAAAAACAAAGAAAACGTTGGGTTACCTCCCAACAAGTGCTTATTTAACGCCTTTAGCTAGACCATCACTAACCTTGTCAATCCGGCGCTTTTGTGGCAAAAATCCTTCTCAATTCGTGGATCCTCCTAAACTTAGCATTCACGCATCTCCACCATCGACTATGGAAGGGCCCCCAAACTTGAATGAAACACTGGGTTCCATGCCGAGTCCACTTTTCCTTCTCGCAGCCTTTCCTCGATCGGCCGAGTACCCTCTAGGCGCCGACATGGGCGGCAGCAGCGATCGTGATCGAGCAACAATCTTCCGGCTTTCCAACGTCGTGTTGCTTGATGGCGTCAGATATGGAAATCTTGAGCTCCTCATCGTTAACGCGAAACGTGAGATTGCCTTCCGCACATCAATCAACGCACGACCAATTGCTAGAAAAGGTCTACCAAGGATTAGTGGTTGTTGTTTGAATTCGGAATATCTAGAATAACAAAATCGGCGGAAAAACGAAATCTCAATTCTTACCAACACGCCTTCGACGATACCTTTTGATATGTGATCGACCGGTCAGCCATCATCGATGAAATCTTCGCCGGCTTCATCTTTCCTAGGTGTAGCCGATTGAAAACGCTTAATGGCATCGATTGATGCTCGCCCCAAGTCGCACAAAACATTTGAAAGTCTGTTCGTGATCTCGCACTCTAACATGAAACCGCCGGATCCTTTTGCTTCAGAGGAGCTTCCTTTGCAAGACGGCATCAGATTCTTGGATAGGAAATTTTCAAATTTCCCAAGTTTCTTCTTGCTTGCAAGCTGCCTTTTAAGAATTTCATGTGGCCCAAGGCATGTTTCGCATGACTCAAAGAGAGACAAATTTATCTCAACTTTTTGAAAAACCTCTTTGAAACGAGCAAACTCCTCGTCATATTTCGACTTGACAAGTCGACTCGGAAAGCGGGCCGAAGGAGTGTGCGCGGCGAGGATTTGCTTCCGGTTGCCTCGACGGTCGACCTCGCGACCACCGGGAAGGTCGCGAGGTATCTGCTGTCTACTGACTCGCTCAAGCGTGCGAAGCTTGCGGCGCGAGTCTCATGCTGATTTCTTGCCATGTGCTCGACCGATTGCTCATGGGCTGGCTTTATGCCTGGTCGTCATGAACAACCGCGCCTTCGATACTCGATGGCTCGCGGTCAAGTCTTGCAAGGCGCCTTTCGTCGCGGGCTTCGGGACAATTTTCGGATGGCTCGCGATCGGGCTCACGGTCGCGAGCTTGGTCGCAGTGTCCGCCTTGAATGCTTTCTTGCTCTTCTTTCTGGTAGGGCTCGGCAGGCTCGTCCACCCTTATCTGAATGGCGGCACCGATTCTTCGGGTTCACCTCCGACACTACTGAAATTGGCCCGTCTTTTGTAGTGCATTCACTTATGCGACTATTTGACCAATTTGATTTTCCAACATCTTCATATGCTTCCCATAGCCGCCACAAGGACTCCAAATGATTTATCTTTTGCCCGGTGTTGCTTATGAACGAATTACGATTCGTTGCAATTGTTGGTTGCTTACAACCAACTGCGCATCATGTCTTGAGACTTGGCTTCCTCGGCTCTTGAATCGAATTCGAATATTGAAGTCTTCAAGGTTGTTGGAAATTGAATGACTTCTACGATTGATGTGGTCGACGTTCTCTGTCTCAATCGACTCTTCAAAAGAGTGAACTTCTTCATGAGATCGCCATATTTTGAATCACTCTCAACGCAATGCTTTGAACGATGGCGTTCTCTCCGTTGGCCATTGATAGCTGTTGGCGCCATCTCTTCTACAATACGGCTTGCCTCGCCCATCGGTCGGTTCAATAAGCAGCCCCGCGCCGATGCATCCACCATGCTCCTTATGCGCCATGTCACCCACCGTAGAACTGTGTGATTTGTTGCCCTGGAGAACCCATGTTGTGGACATCGTCTCAATAGACCTCGAATCTCTCCCATGCCTCGAATAATGATTCGTCGTGGTTTTGGCAAAATGAGAGATTTCGCGATGATCTTCAAGGCTTTCGCGGTGGAAAGTATTTCAAAGAAACTTCGCAAAGTTTCCCCAAGTGTCGATGCCACCGGTCCAAACTCTTGAACCAATCTTCACCGGTCACAATGTGCGAAGCCAACATGCGATCCGGATCGTGTCTTGTGGCACCCCATTCATTTGATGGTGTCACAAATATCGAGCAAAGTTTCGAGATGCGCATTCGGGTCTTCCGTGACTCCTCCCCAAACCGCCTCCTTGGACCATACCGATCGGGGCGGTTTGAGCTCGAAATTGTTTGCATCTCGCAGGGCCCCAACCGCCTCCTTGGAACTGCTCGTGGGATGTCGGTACATGTGATTCGAGGCCTTCCTCCGGAGCAGGACAATGATTCCATATTCGCCATCCGACGCTGCATCTCCGCAAAGTCGCCTAGCATGCGTGCAACTTGCTCGGAGGAATGCCCTGTCATGGATTGGGTCGCCATTGCAGCTCGTCTCTTCTCTCGCCCTCTTCTCCTTTGAGAGCTTTCGATCTCGGGATCTAGTGATATTTCGTGAGGTCCCCGAGATCTTGACGATAAACCACCGAGAAACGAGAGAATTTAGCGAAGGACAAAATAAATAAATATAATATATATAACTTGAATTAATAAATCCAAATCGTCAAATTATTCCTATGTGATCTTAACAATCCCGAAGCGGCCCAAAATTTGATCGCTTTTTTCTAACACTAAAATGTGTAAGTATGGGTAAGCAAGCATCGTATCCACGAGATTGTATCACGAAAACATAGAAGCTAGCTCAACGACAATTCATCATTATCCAAGCACGTAATTTGGGTTGAAGGTTTAAGGCTTGGAAATTAATCCAAAGCAAAGGTAACCAAACGAAATATAAAATAAAGCAATAAAATCACGAAAGATAACTATGAAGAAAGACTAACCACAGGGATGCACCAATCCTATCCACAACGATGTTTATCCCGCTTATTATTAACCGCTTTAATCCGCATAAGACGGAAGATCACATATATAACCAACAACTTGATTCGATTAATTACGGCGTAGTTGATTACTAATTTTCCCTATCACGCTTCGCCTCTAGAGGAAAATAAGCAACCCAAATGGATCACTAAGAATATGCTTCCTACGAATGTCCTATCTCGCTATTCACTCGAGGTTTATTCAGATTATGCATTCAAGATCGATTGACAATTAATACAGCTTCGCCATTAATCGGCAACTAGATATGCATCAATATTGATCGTAAATCAACACATATAAATAAGCACCATGAATCATGAATCAATGCCGGAAGGTAAATAACAATAGCGTAACTCACAACATATAGGATCGAATCATGCAAACCCTGTGATTAGAACGGAAAACTAGCTGACATAATAAACGGAATGAAATACGATTTAACCATAAAACGGAAATTAAATATATAAAACCCGTAGGAGACGCTCGAAGAACAAAGGTTGGTCTTGAATCCAATCCCAAGCTTAACGAACGGAAAACAACGAAAACGATCGGACAAAACGTCCGATCGATAACGAAACGATAAACTAAACTAGAACAACGGAAAACAATACTAGAATTAAACTAAATGAAGACTAAAGCTAAAGAATGGAAAACTGAGGAAAACTAAAGAAAACGAGTCTGGGGCGATGGGTTCTATGGGCGCGAGAGGGCTCGCCTATTTATAGAAAAGGGTGAAACCCAATTTGCGCCCTGCGCCGCCGCCTCATGACCGTCCTCGCGATCGCTAGGTATGTCTCGCAGCTTCTTCTCGCCGCCGCCGCCTTGCGCCGCTTTGTACCTCATGACCCGGCTAGCGGTCGCTAGCAATTATGAAATGGTCGCGAAATCGCCCAGTGAGTTCTCGACGCTAGCTTCGCCGCGGGCACGAGGTCGCGTCGGCTCATCCGGGCGCCGCATGTTTTGCTCATGACCAAAGATAGCGACCGCTAGGCTGGTCGCTAGAAACCGCACCGATTGCTCATTTGCTCGTCGGCCGCTCCTTGCTTCGATTATCAACATATAAACCTCGCAAAACGCCAAAGCGAACACCCAAGAGCAGATCTTCTAGAAATAGATAAAACATTAAGAATCGATACATAAACGCACATTAAACGAGCTAAACTCATCTTCAAATATCAACTAAAACGTAAATGCGCTTATCAATTACCAAAGGTCAGTAGTTTTCGTAAGGACGCTGGTGTAACGCTTTTACTTTTGACAAGCAAGACAACGCCTACAAAAGAGGCTATGTCTCTTTTCATACCTTCCCACCGTAACTTTTTCTTCAAATCTTGGTATATTTTAGTACCGCTGGATGGGTCAGATAAGGTGTGTCATGAGCTTCACCATGATTTCATTTCAAGATTGTTGTTGTCCGTATACACAACATTCCTTCAAATAATAAAGCATTATCTCGTGCTTTTGAAAATTCTTCACCCTTCCGTCCTTACTTTGGCTCTTGCTTTTCTAACTTTTCCTCCATCCTTTGTCCTTCAAGGATTCTTTTCCTTAAGTCAGACGTTAGAATGAGTGTAGCAATACAACTCGTGATCGCTCTCGTTGTTCAATCAATTCGATTTTCATCCTTCGAACTCCTCAATGAGTTTTTCTTCATTTGTGAAGAGACATCCCAATTTGTTTTGACTTTACGACTCAAGGCATCGGCTACAACGCTCGCTTGCGCCTCGGTGATAGTTTATACCACGTCGTAGTCCTTACCAATTCGAGCCATCTTCTTTGTCTCATGTTCAAATCTCTCTTTCCGAAAAAGTATTTCAAACTTTTCGATCGGAAGATTTCACATCTCACCCGTAGAGATGATGTCTCCATATTTTCAGCATGTACAACCTGCGCCGCCCAAGTCATGAGTTGGGTAGTTTAGTTCATGTGGTCTAATCGTCGTGATCGTGAGTTATTACTTTTTCTTTCTCGCATCAACACACAACCCAAATTGCTTTTAGAAACATCGATTATAAACTACATATTCTTTGTCTCGCTTCTAGAATCGCTATTATCGGTGCACTTGTCAACTTTTCCTTAAGCATTTGGAAATTCGCCACATTCTTCAGTCTAAGTGAATTTAATCCCTTTTCTGAGTAGTTGGGTTATTGGTCTTGCTATCTTTGAGAATCCTTTAATGAATCTCCGATAGTAACCCGCCAATCCCAAGAAACTTCTAATTTCGTTTTGTGTCCTTGGCGATTTCCATTCCTGCACTGCTTCTACTTTGGCTGGATCTACTTTAATCCCTTCAGCCGACACAATGTGTCCAAGGAACATTACTTCCTTCAGCCAAAATTCACATTTGCTAAAGTTAGCAAAAGTTGTTCATCTCTCAAAGTTTGCAAAGATCGTCTCCGAGGTGTTCCTTGTGTTCGCCTTCATTTTTCGAATAGATGAGAATGTCGCCTATGAAGACTAAGACAAATTTATCCGGTATGGATGGAACACCCTATTCATGAGATCCATGAATACTGCAGCGCATTGTTAGTCCAAACGCACAACTACAAACTCATAGTGCCCGTATCTAGTTCGAATCTTTGTCTCGATATATCCTCGGTCGCACTTTGAGTGATGGTATCCCGATTTAAGATCAATCTTTAAAATACTCTTGCTCCTCGCAATGGTCGAATGATCATCAATCCTTGGCGCGGATATTTGTTCTTAAGCTTAACTTATTTAGTTCCCGATAATCGATACACATCCTTATGATTCATCCTTTTCTTAACAAATAACACCGGTGCTCCCCAGGCGAAACGCTAGTCCGATAAAACCTAGGTCCAACAGCTCTTGTATTTGGATTTTCAACTCTTCCAGCTCTTTCTGAGCCATTCTCAGACGCGTGCCTTCGACATCGGAGCCGATCCCGGTTCCAAGTCAATGGTAAACTCTAATTGTCTATCGTGAGGTAATCCCGGTAGATTTTCAGAAAACATCCGAAAACTCTCAGACAATCTCTACATCTTCGCCTTTTATCGCTTTCGATCTTCTCCATTCAAGTAAACAAGAAATGCATGGCATCCTTCTTGTTTATCATTCTTTTGCCTTCAAGCATGGATATAATCGGAATTTTCTTTCCCATGTCGATTCCGTAAAAGTTGAGCTTCTTGCCAAGGAAAATGAAATGAAATTTTCCTTTCTTTACACAGATCGTAACATGATTTTCGCTAACCAATCCATTCCCAAAATTATATCTACATCACCCATGGGTATTATGTTTGTTATTTGTCGAACCTTAAGTGATCCTAAGTTCAACTCTGTGTTCGAGCAACTATGAGTAATCGCTCATAACCCTCCTATGGGTGAAGAGATTTTCATATCCCGGTTTGCTTTTTCAGATCTAAGTTCTAATAGATCTACATGTTCTTGTTACGAAAGAATGTGATGCACCAGATCGAACAAAAGTATAACAGTGCGTTGAGAAGTGTTCCATACCGCCAGTTTCCGGTTTTATTCATTTTGCCTCCTGCAGAGCATATGCTCTAGCTTGAGCCGGCCGAGGTCGACGGACGCCTGCCTCGTTGATTTTGTTGTGGCTGCCGCTGTTGGCGTTGTTGCCGACACGCCATGCGGTGGTTGTCGTTATTATTGTTCCGAGGTTATTGCCATTGTTGTTGTGGTGGTCGTTGTCACAGCTGGGCCGAAACCGAATAGCCTCGAGGGGTTGGGCATTGCCGGCTGATTCGGCCTTCCCACCGTCCCCGCATGGATTCCTCGGCAACTATTTGCGAATGACCCTTCATTCCGCCTTAAAGCAATTACCAAATGGCAAACTCTTTTGTGAAACTTTTGGCACTTAGGGCAAGGAAAAGCCTGGTCTGCTCCTCGTAGTCCTCCCGTCGGAGGAAAAGACCGCTTCTTCCATCCTCGCCTGCATCAGGTGTTTCCTTGCCATACCGCTTGCTATTCAGATTCTCAAAACTTCCTGCCATCAAGTATCAAATTTCCTTCCCATTTTCTCTTCCTTTATCCCCGTATTCGATGTCCGTGTTTGAGTTGTCTTCTTCCGCATAGTCGCTTATGTCCAAAGCTCGTCCGAGAGCTTCTGTAAGTTAGATCTCCATGGTCGGCTAGAGACATTCTTATCTCTCGATCTCAAACCGCACCTAAATTTTTCTCGCCATCTTCATATCCGTATTCACTTGATCGTAAGCATATCTCGACATATCGCGAGAAATGCGATCGTAATCGTCACGGACATCTTCTCCTGCTTTGATTATAAAATTCTTGTTCCTTCTTTTCCGATAACTTTTCTAACGTATTTCTCATCTGATTCCCTTAAATTCTTCCCAAGTGAACTCATTCATCTGATCTTGCAAGAAGATCTTCCGTAAGGCTTCCCACCAAAAGTCGGCAGTCCCGTCGGTGAAAGGTAACAGACGGCCGCCTCGCTACTGCATCAAGAAAATCAAAGATCCTTTCCATAGCCCTTATCCATTGCTCGGCATCATCCGGCTTCCTTTCCCATCAAAAGAAAGTGGGTTCGCTTAAGAATAATTCCTCGATCCTACGATCGGGTGGAGGTGGTGGTGGTTGTGGTATATTAGCAGGTTCTGGTACAGGAATTCTTCCTCTGCCTCTACCTCTTCCCCTTCCCCTACCTCTTTGTGCAGGATCTCTTCTAGGCGGCATTCTGTTGTTTAAACACAAAATAAATATTGAAAATCATTTTCACAATTAACATATATAATATCATCATACAATCCTTTTGTAAAGCAGCTTTATACCAAGCTATTCATTTTTATCATAATAATCATTTTTGCCGCAAAAGCCCGCTTCGGGGTTATCATATATATACATCAGAAAATTGTGCCTCAAAGAGGACTATTTTGTACAAACAGCTAATAAGGAAATAATGTACATAAGATGGCATTTAAAGCTTAACCCAGATAACAACATACGGATTACATGATAACACAAAATACAAGTGTTCACTTTCCCCTTTTTTTTTTTTTAAAACACAAAAGCAACCTACTCACATACGTAACTATATACATACGGACTAAGATCTAGCTAGTCCGGTCATTAGGTATCTCACTCATAGTCATATCGATCCTCCTCAGATCCTCCTCATCGTCTCAATCATCATCGAGTCGCCATCATCCGAATCATCATCATCCGAGTCGCCCTCACGCCGGCAAGACTGGATGGTCCCGCCCATCATCCCCAACCATAGGAATGTCGCGATCGACCGAGGTCATCACGAGCATCTCGATACTCTCATCCTAGCCGCCCGCAGTGCGGCTCACCGGGCGCGGACGCCATGGGTGGCAAGATCGGGAGCGGGGTGTATGGGGTGTCCAATCGACAAAGGGGTAAACACCGCATCCCCAAAGCTCGGGTTGAGACGCCTCTCTACCTCTCGCAAGCTACCGCCCTCCATGAACTGGGTACTATCGGGTCCACTCGCCACGGTATCTCCGTGTAGCCCACTCCGGTGACTCATCACGCCACGATACTCCCTGAGGAGGTACGTCCTCCTGGTGCTACCTCAGATGCCAAGACGACGTCAAATGGCTTACAAATCTCGGTAGATCCGCTATCGATCATAGTCACCACTAGCACGGTAGATATAATCTCCGACACTTCCCGCGTAATCCTCCCGCCTATCGAGAACCGTGTCGGAAGGCTCTTCACGCCATCGAAATCGCCACTCCATGCTCTTTGCCTCCTCCAATGATGAAGGTAGTGCGTGAGAAACCTCCGATATCATCTTCCCAAAGACATCCGGTAATCACTGTACTCATGAATAATCTCACTGGGGTGGCCCTCGGTCCTAGCCTCCGCCTAGTAGTATGTCGGTTCATGGCCATCCGTCATGCATAAACGAGCATAAGATAACTAAATAAGATATCCGATACACGATAAACCAAACTTAACGCGTATGTTAAGCAAAAGGTTAAACCGATGTGTCTATAAAGCGATAAACAATCCGAACACCTCGATAAATGATAAATGTTATAATGGAAATTGTTCTCATATACAACGCTGTAGCTTTCCTACCATACTAGGAAACTTGCTATCTAGCAAGATAAAAAATCTTATCATATAAATAAATTCTAGTTCTATATAACCACGAGCTAACTTCTACTGGCTCTCGTGAATTCTGGAGAAGGAAACAGGGGATCTATCCTTCATAAGAAATATATTACAGTCCGTTAGGAGTACGTAGATGAAAACCATGCGTAAATCGGAGTCCGAACGAAAGAGAACGGATCCAAACAAAAACACTGCACGAAGCAGGAAATTTTCGCGCGTTAGCGCCGAGATCGTAGGCAATGCCGACACCAAGGTCGTGCATGCCTTGCCGAGGCGGACTTCCAAGGCCGAAGTGACGAGGTGACGGGGTAGTCAGCTAGTCAATCGAAATGAATCGCCGAACTTGAAATAAATGGCTGAGCTCGCCTTAATCGTAATCGAGGTCGACTTTCCGAAGTGGTTTTGCCGAGGTGAAATACGGTGTCGTGAATTGTCGAGATGAACTCTCCGAACTCAAAGTGGATGTCGAGGTTGACACCAAAGTAAACGCCCAGGTCGACGCCAGGGTGGATCAATTGAGGTCGCGCAATGCTGATGAGATCAACTAGTCAGCCGAGTCGAGGTAATCTCTGGGTTGGCTTCAAACGAGGTGGAAAGCCTTAGCTTTTATTCTCGAGCTCGCTTTTTAGTTCTCGAAAGAAAAGGAGATGTTCGTACATTTGTTCGTCTATGTTCTTTTCAATAAGGGATCATGCATCTTATTACGTATATGTTCCATTTGGGATGACATAGGCATTAATCAAAATTAATATTGAGAATAGAATTTCAAATACGCATAACATAGTTTGTTTTAAACATACGATTTTTTATAAAAATCTTCAATCAATCAATCAATCATGGTTATTTACAACCTTTCTCATTTCATTTGTCGATAATGTTCTATCGACACCAAATCAAATTCATAAATCTCAAATTTCTCGTTTTCAAAGATGAGAAAATAATTTACCTCTTTCCCGGTTGAGCTTGATGTGATGGAGTGTTGAGCATAGTCAGATGATTTCTAGAAATCTAGTGACTCAATCTAGACTTAACTTTTTGAAAGAAAGTTTAGGGTTCAAAGAGCAAATTCACTCGATACCACTATCATTACGCCTCTAATCCAAAGGACGATTAGAGAGAATCGAGCTTGAAACAGTGATTACAACACATTTAATAAGAATAATCAAAGACTTCAAAATAATACTTATCGAACTTCGATAATCAACCTTATTTACAAGGCAAAAGTAATTTACGATATAAGACTACAAGTCCTTAAATGTATGTTCGATAATTTGACAGATTCAATCACAATATCAACATACAATAATATCCAAAATATGCATGGAAAGCATGTGAATGCATATATGACTATATGCACCCAAGTGGTTCTTTCTTTCAAACATAATAAATACCAAAAGACTTCGACTACTCAACATCTCTTCTCCATCACCATCATCACTCAATCGCACATTTAAAAACAACATGCGGTCGAGTACAAGAATGCACTCAATGGCTCATGCCAAAATAATTTATCAATTTTGAATTACTCGCCCATTCACAAGAAATACCGAGGTTTTAATTTGAAATACTCGTGTTTACTAAATATTTTCTCATCATTTTCCATAAATATCACGGCCAAGCATTTTTCCACGTATGTATGATCCATATCCACCACAATAATTCATCCCACAATAATTCCCACTTTGGAGATGAGGCCTCCTCTCACGTACGCCATGACCGCCGAAAGCACCCTTTCAAAGACACAAACAAAATAATCACAGACAAAATCCTCGCCATCTCGGATAGATACGATTCTCCATCATCCTTGTGGGTACTTACAAGGATACGAATTCAAGCATGTCATAAAGTGGAGCTACCCAACATTATGCATCAAATATCATGGATCGATACATACATAAAACATAAACATTTTGGGTGTAATTAAATAAATCATTTCATAAATATTGCTTGCAATAAAGCATCATAATAAATCATTCGACAAAGATTTGTCGGTTCGAGTATAGTAAAGCCCACCTCTACTTTCGAACGCCAATTCTCGATATGTGTTCTTTCCTCGTTGCTTTGTAGCCGCTCACGCCCCACCTTTACGCAAAATTTACGCTTAGTACGTCACATCGCCGAGATTTTCAAAGTTTATTCAACTTTGATAAATAATATAATAATTGAAGTCTTAATAAATCTTAATACGTCGCTTCAACGCGTATTTCAAGAAAATAATTCTCATACTTGAGAGACGTAATATGATCTACGCCTCATATTAACCTTTTAGGTTAAATAATTAACGATACTAACGTTATTCGATAAAATGATTTCAATTATGAAATCTTTTCTCACAATTGAGATATTCTCATAAAGGTAATACGCTTTTCATGTATTAGCGATTTAACTAACGATTTCATACGTCAATTTCAAAGTCAACCATTTTGACTTTTCTTAATAATTCTTTAATAAATCACATTTTAATATCTAAATTCAATATAAATCGATTTTCATAAAGCTTTAATTTCGATTTTCACGAATCGATAAACTTGATTAATATTTTCTTTCAATATTAATCTTTAATACTTTAAGCATTATTTTATGCTTCTAACGTTATTTAATATAACGTTTAAATCGTAAACATAATATACTATGTTTAATAATTCTAAAATTTCAATTATGTCTAAAATAATTTTTAGACATATAATATATTATTATTCTTGATTAAAAGGAATTTAAAATTCCTTATTTTCAACATATAGCTCACTATTATAACACTAATTTCTCAAACTTTGTTCCAAAATTCCTCTAAGTTCATATAGTGTATTATTTTACACTATGATCATTAATATGTATTAATATCACTCTAGAAAATTTGGAACACACCTATATCAATACTATAGGCCTCGGTTATTTTCAAAATCAACCAATAAATTTTCTAAAATTCAATAAATTCCTATAACACTTAAACATTATCCTACAACATTATTCAACCATAATACACAACCTAATCAAACTATACACCAAAGAATAAAACCATGAAGCTCACGGTTATCATCAAGATCATACCAAACAATTTTATAAAAATCCTATAAAATTACACTATGCTTAAATACTATCATGTAGCACTTATACATCATAATATTATACTATAACAACTTACAAACCATTAAACCTATGACATTAGGTCTCGGCTATTTTGGGTAAAAATAGCTATATAAATCCAAAAATTCTAATAAATTCCAATCACATAATTAATACCCTAGATCAACAATATGCTATTATATCGTTCAAATTAAAATTGTACATCAACCCAAGATTTCTTATGCATTTTCGGTAATTATACATTTATTAGTATAAGATCTTTAAAATTCTAATTTAATCACTATGAACTCTACTAACCACATATATCATAATTCCATCATCAAATCAATATTAGATCAAACCCTAGAATTTTCGACTATTTTCAAATAATTCATAACATAGCTTAACTTCAATTATAACATCATATATGATCATATAATCATATGTAGCACAATTATTAAACAATAAGACATGCTTGCAAGATTTTAATCTTAAGAACACATGCATATAAAATAAAATCGAACCATTAGATTTTAAAAAATTTAACGTACAATCGAAGCTCGTTCGATATCTAACCTCTTTATCGGGTTGGATTGATTTCTTAAGGATTTAGTGATCAAGGTTTTGGTGATAGAATTTGAAGAACACACAAAGGTTTTCCTCTCTTTTGCTCACGGTATCCTTAAGTTGGGAAGAGAAAATGTGATGTTTAAAAGCATTTACTTCACTTAAGTAATTGAATTAGACATCAGATATCTCTTTCTCACTCTCTCTGGTTCTCCTCACTCACAAAGGATTGGGAGCCTTTTCAAAGCTTATGACTCACCATATTATTACATCACCAAAGTTACTACTTCTTACACAAATTTTTTGAACAAAACAAATTCATGGACTTTGGATCAAATCACCGTCGGCTATCTCTCTCTCAATTAGCTAAGGAAGCCTTTTAATTAATCATATATCATGTACATAAAGTCTTGCACAAAGCCATATGCACAAAGAGTTGTGTTGATTCATCTTTCCTCAATTGAACAATAATACTGGCTATAAGCCTTCCACCATGCATCCACTTGTTTGATCACTAAGTTTACTTGATAAGAGTGCAATTATAATACTTGTATCACCAATTTAATCAACAAGCAAAGCCAAAGATCAAAACTTACGTAAAAACTTTGTTACAAGTGATGTTCACGGCATTTTCATTTCACAGTGCCAAATTTTGATTTTGATACTAATTATATATATATATATATATATATATATATATATATATATATATCATAATACATGTCTTAGATGATAAATTATATCATAGGAAAATTATTGAATTAATCCATAGGTAGAAAACCCTAATTCTCGATTTAGGGTTTTGAGAATTACTATTGCTCAAAATATTATTCCTAAATTTTCTAGCATTATTTCAATGCTAAATAACATTCTAATTATATAAAATAATCATAGGAATTTTAATATCATAATTCCTTGATCATTAGACTTGATTCTCAAGTCATCTCTAAACGTTAACGTTTGAAACGTCTCAAAACGTTAATTATCGACTCATCTCAAAATGATCGTAATAAAGCTGTAATCACTTTATTAAATTATTCCAATAATAATGGAATTAAATCCTAAGCTTAAAAACTTAGAAATTATCACGAGCATTTAATTATCGATACATAATCGACGTAGAAATAATACCGCTGAAATACGTTACGTATTCGTATTTCTCAATTCACACTCACTTGTGAATAAAACATAGGAATTTTATTCCAACAATAATCGAAATCATTATTCGATATATTAATAATCAAATTATCATAATAATAATATTCTAATTTACGAAATTATTATCGTAATTAGGCTTTTAAATAATCGGGGTATTACACCTTTTGTAGGTGAAACCTTCAGGAATACTTTGTCTCCGATTCCGAAATTCAACTCAGTTTGTCGCGTATCCGCATAAGACTTTTGGCGATCCTGAGCTTTTTGAATCCTCTTCTTAATCTGACATATGATATCAATCATTTCATCAACTACTTATGTGCCGAGAATTCTTTTCTCTCCAACTTCATCCCAATACAATGGAGATCGACATTTCTTGCCGTACAGTGCTTCGTAGGGCACCATGTTGATGGTTGCTTGGTAGCTGTTATTATAAGCAAATTCGATCAAAGGCAATGCTTGCTCCCATTGTTCCCCTCGATCTAAGACGATGGTTCTGATCATATCTTCTTGTGTCTGAATGGTTCTTTCTGTCTGTCCATCGGTCTGTGGATGAAAGGTTGTACTGAAATTCGGCTGGGTGCCCATTTCCTTTTGGAAACTTGTCCAAAATCGCGAGGTGAACTTGGAATCTCTATCTGAGGTGATCGAAACAGGGACCGTGTAGTCGTACGATCTCATGCACATAAATGTGAGCTAGCTTATCGGCTCCGTACGTCAAAGGAATTGGAATAAAATGAGCGCTCTTGGTCAATCGGTCGATAATTACCCAAATAGCCGTATTTCCACGCTTTGACTTGGGTAATCTGGTGACGAAATCCATGGCTACATGATCCCATTTCCACTCAGGAATGTCGAGAGGTTGCAGTTTTCCATGTGGTCTTTGGTGTAGCGCTTTGACTTGCTGACACGCCAAACACTTCTCGACAAACGACGATATCTCTTGTTTCATACCTACCCACACGAACTTTGTTTGAGATCTTGGTACATTTTGTGCTTCACGGGTGTATGGTATAAGGTGTGTTGTGCGCCTCGTCTTAATCTCTCCATTCAATTTCTTATCATTGGAGTGCATATCCTATTCCCAAGCATAAGGGTGTTATCTTTTGCTTCGTGGTACTCTATTGATCCTTCGGTTCTCACCTTCATCTTTAACTTTTCTAATTGTTCATCTTGGCGTTGGGCTTGAACAATTCGATTTCTCAGGTCAGGTTCGAGAACAAGGGTTGCGATGATACTTTGAGTGGTATCAGGTGGTAACACCACTTCTAGTTTCATCTTCTCAAACTCCTTAACTAGCTCTTCATTCTGGGTAAGAACAGATGCTAGTTGAGTCTGACTCTTCCTACTTAACGCATCGGCGACCACATTCGCCTTTCCCGGGTGATACTTGATTTCGCAATCGTAATCTTTAACTAGCTCTAGCCATCTTCTCTGACGCATATTAAGATCCTTTTGCTCAAAGAAATATTTCAGGCTCTTGTGGTCGGTAAAGATTTCACATTTTGACCCATACAGATAATATCTCCAAATCTTCAACCCATGGACCACAGCTGCTAGTTCTAGGTCATGGGTAGGTAATTAAGCTCATGTGGTCTTAGCTGTCTTGAAGCATAAGCAATTACCGTACCTTCCTGCATGAGTACACATCCTAGCCCGCTTTCTTGATGCATCGTAATAAAGGGTATATTCTTTATCGGGCTCGAGTACCGCTAACACCTTGAGCCGCTACGGTACCTATCCTTTAATTCTTGAAAACTTTTCTCGACTCATCGGTCCATTGGAATTTTACTCCTTCCAAGTAATTGCATCATCGGTCTAGCAATCTTCGAGAATCCTTCGATGAATCTTCGGTAATAACCACCTAGACTAAGAAAACTCCGAATTTCATTCGGTGTTGTGGCGATTTCCATTCGCGCACAGCTTGCACTTCGCAGATCAACTTTAATTCCTTCTACCGAGACAATATGACCAAGGAGTTCACTTTGTAGCCAAACTCGCCTTGCTGAATTTGGCACAACTTTCGGTTCTCAATGTATTCAAGACGGATCCCAAATGGATTTCGTGTTCTTTCTTTGTCTTCGAATACACAAGAATGTCATCAATAAAGACCAAAACAAACTTATCGAGGTATTCATGGAAAACAGGGTTCATTAGATCCATGAACATAGCTGGACCAAAGGGCATTACGGTAAACTCATAGTGACCATACCGAGTTCGAAAAGCAGTCTTCGGTATATCTTCTTGCTTAATCTTTAACAGATGATATCCTGATCTCAAATCGATTTTTGAGAAAACTTCTGCTCATTTCAACTGATCAAACAGATCAACAATTCGCGGTAATGGGTATTTATTCTTCAAGGTCAACTTATTTAATTCCCTATAATCGATGCACATTCTCAAAGTGTCATCCTTCTTCTTAACGAACAATACTGGTGCTCCCCACGGAGATACACTTGATCGGATAAATCCCAAATCCAATAGTTCTTGTAATTGGATCTTTAATTCCTGAAGTTCCCTTGACGTCATCCGGTATCTTGCCTCAAATTGGGGTGACCGGGTTCTAAGTCAATGGAGAACTCTAATTGCCTATCCGGTGGTAATCCAGGTAAGGATTCCAGGAAAACATCTGGGAATTATCTCACAACTGGGACATCCTCTACTTTCCTTTTAACCTCATATTTTCCAACTAAATATACTAAGTAAGCGTGTGCTTCATCTTGTCTTAGCAACTTTTCCACTTGTAAGGTGAAATAATAGGTACTCTCTCACGCCTCGCTCTATCCCGTAAAAATAGGTTGGTTCTTTCCACGTGGTTGAATGAAATCTCACGACTCTCGCAACTAATCGTCATAAAGTTTTGGGTTAACCACCATCCCGTGATTATATCCACATCCCACATTGGCAAAAGACGCAGGATTACGCTCTCAACTTGAGATGACCTAACTCAAATTCTAAGTTATGACACTCATGCGTAATTCTATCACTTCCACCTAGTGGGGTAAGGACTCTTATATCGTGATTAGATCGTTTCTTCGGAAGCTCAAGAGTATCTACACATGCTAAAGAAATAAAGGAATGCTAAGCTCAGATGCGAAAAGAATTATTACAGTACATCTCAAAGTTCCCATACCACAACAACGTCCCGCTTCTTATCGGTGATTTACGGTTTAGGCAAAGGCTCTACGATCTTTGGGTTTGTGGTGAACTTCTTTGTATTGGCCGAGTCTGGGTGGTGGTTGTGGGGCCATTGGAAATTGAGGCATCGAAAATTGAGAGAACATCGGGAATGGCAACGAGGGTAGCGGCCATAGCTTTCATAGATTGAGTTTTACGGGAGGATTCGTCCGCGGATCCACTTCACGACGCCTTATCCTGTTTGGACAGCTTGTTAGCATAGCGCCCACTTGACCACCAGTTGTAACAACTATTACTTCCCATTTACACACTCTAGAGTGTTCCTATTGCATTCGACATACGAGCTTAGCTAGATTTGGGAAGAATCGAGGTTGGCCTTGAAATGATGGTCGGGATTAACCTTGGCGTAATCGTCCGACCGCCATCGCTTGTTCGGGAAATTCTTATTCTCCCACTCTCTTATTCCCACTCTTCCGATCGATCAAGATTAACTTTGATGGGTTAGGATTACGGGTGGGTGTTGGGATCGGATCAGGCGTAATCTTTTCAGAACGCATTTTCATTTCTTATCAAGTGCTCGATTCAGAGTCTCGTGATAAGACATCGGAGGTTGACTTGCCAAGACTATCCTCATTTCTTGTCGTAATCCGAGCAAAATAACTCAACCATTTTCTCATCGGTGTCGACCATGTAAGGTGCGTACCAAGCCAACTTGTAGAACTCTATGTCGTACTCATTTCTGATCTTCTTCCTTGGTTAAGATTAGCAAACTCAATCTCTTTCTCGTCTGCGATAGCTTCGTGGAATGTATTTTGCCAGAGTTCTTCCTTGAAACACTCCCACGTGAAAATATCCAAATTGCGGCGTGAAGGTTTTCTCGCGAGATTCCCGTCGAAGTCAGATATCCCTTTAGCCGGAAAGAGATACATAGCATACACTCGATCGGTGCATTCCAAAATCGAAAACACGGTCCATAGCCCTAACCCACTCTTGACGGATGGATCACCAGATCCATAAAAGTTGGTGGATTTTGGCGAAGAAAAGTTCAAAGAATCTTGCGATCGTATGAGAAGGTGATTGGTTAGGTGAGTTACGAGGTGTAGGTTGACTCTCTTGAGTCTCTTCTTCAGGTGTTGGGTTTCGACGTCCTCTCGGCATACTGAACGGATTTGAGAATTTGAATATCAAATCAAGGGAAACATTTCTTATCACATAACAAGTTAAGATATTCACAAAATTTAAACAAATTAGTTTGTTGATAGGTTGCACATCACGAATAACGGAGTTACAAAGTTCATATACTATAATATCTGATTTGTATATATATCGGAAAAATTACCTCTTTGAGGACTTTTAACAAAAGGGTAAAATTTGCCACAAGTGGGTTTGGGCTATGGCGATGCTCTATCTACACGGCATCCCAACGAACTATCCTATTTTACATACATACCACTTACATATATATACCAAAACTACCCACAACTATATACACCGACTGATCACTACTAAAACTACTATATGCATCACTATTGTACAACGTCATATCTGCTATACCGTACTATCACACAAGATCCACAACTAATGGTTACCACTCGGACCAGGTTCATCGTTCCTGGCGGCGTCTGTCTCCACTCCAGCTCCACTGGTCGCTGCTTCCTCGTCAAAGTATCTATCAATCTCCTCTTCCCAATCAGGGCTACCGTGCCTCGGTGTCGCAAACCGTAAGGGCTCAATCTCTTCCTCATTGTAATCTGGCACTGGCGGTCTAGGCCCATGGGGGTTGTTGTCGTGCGAGATCACCATCAGCTCAGGGTGTAGAATATATGGGTCAGTAACGAAAGACATCTCACTGACCGGAAGGTACTTGATTTTGCACTCACCAACAGACTCAACGTGCTCAGGCTCGTATCGATAGGATCTAGAAACACCTGATGGCCTAGAGGAGCTGGTCCCCTCATCGGTAGGAGGAGGTGACTCCTGAAATAGATGAACCTCACGGAGATGGCTAGGAAAGTCAATCGGGAATAGCTGAGACTCAGGAGCTACAACTGGGAGAGGGTCATAAAGAAATGCATGAACTGGATAAGAACCAGGAACTATCTCTGAAACAAAGACAGTATGATCAATCTGAGAAGATACTGGGTCGGCAAGATCAGCCTGATGAAAATGTGAATCAAGAGCAAATGGCTGCTTATACAGATCTGCATCAATCACCGGTATCTCTGGATCCGGATCGGGAAAAGAAATGTCCTCGGCAAGGAACATATCATCAAAAAGTGAATCTAATTCAGGGTGTGCATAGTAGTCATCAAGCCCTTGATGAACATCTACGTCCATCATTAGGTGAGGATCAATAGGCTCAACAGCGACTGGGGCTAAGTGAACACGATCAATCATTATGGGCTCATCAAATCTCGGAGTCGGAATATCAAGGGGTGGTACAACAACGGTAGGCTGGGGAGGAGGATCATCCTACCTCGCACGATGCTCAAAGAAAGAGTCGATTTAATAAAATGATGAAAACGCCAAGAGGAGGATAGTCACCGGAGGCGGACCCGATGATCCGGTTCGTGTCCAAACAAATGCATGAAATCCAAGAATCCCCGACTCCTCGGGCTCTCTAGTATAATCAATATAATCAAGTGCATGAGTAGAAGCCCATCCTTGCCAGTGTGCTGGCAAGACCTGAACCAATCGGAGTATCGCATCAAAATCATTAACCCCATGCTGCCTATCCAAAAGTCAGGTCCGACGGGCCGCCGAGAAAATCTGACAAGTTCGTATACTGCTACGGACTAAGCTCGTAAAACCTAGTTGTACGCCCAATCACTAGCGGTCTAGCTCTAGTGCTCTTAAGTGGCATAGTCCTCATCCTCGACATCCTAAATAATAATCATAACTTAGATATTAGGACAATAACATCGTTACGTCCCACTTCCCAACTTAAGATACTAATCAACTTGTATGCATAATCATCTCATACAGCATACAATACTAAGCATATAAAGATCACTCGAAACCATAAGCAATGCTCAAATAATTCTTAACTCTATCGGCAAAAATTAACTACTTGTACCTAGTTGTGTTGGAGATGACGGACTTGATATGCTGAGCTTACATAATTTAGGACAACTGGGTTAGACTCAAGGAAGACTCACAGGACCAGAGCGAACAATGGCTCTGATACCATTCTGTCACAGCCCGGCTAATTAATTATGGATTTACTAACTAACCGGGTTACGACTAGGGGAAAGAAATAAGATAACTAACTAGTTTCGAGGGCATGGGGATAAACAATTAACATTCTAAAGAAAGACAAGTCATTGAACTTGTGATTAACTAAACAATCAAAAGTCGAATATTAATTAATCACTATTTAGGAAGTTGATGCAACAATCTTCGACTTGAGTTTATACTTGTTTATCAAATGTCTAACCCATTAATACTCGAACACATAACATGTTACAATCCATAAAAGGGTTGGCGAAGAAAAGTAGTTGAGTTTATGCGAAGACATAAACACAGGGCAAAACATATTACATGATAAAACAAGTCTTCGCTCAAAGATTCAATTCCGTCATCTCTCCTACACAACCCGCACATTTAGAAATACATGCGGGCGTGAGTACTTAATGCACTCGGTGGGCACTTGCCGAAAGCAACTAAAACATGCTCTTGAGCTATATAATCGACTTGCCATTTAATAGATTCACGGGGTTTTAAGAAAATCCTATGAATCTAACTTTATGAAATCACTTACTTCATGATTAATGCGTGTAACAATTCTAGTTATAATATGTCTGCAGACAATCATCAATAAACACCATATCTACGACAAACGTGTTGAGAAGTAGGTCTCTCCTCAACACCTTGCCAAATGCCACTGTGTACACATACCCTTACTAGCGATTTCATCTAGCATAGGGCGATATCGTCATTCTCTCGTAGATAGGCAATATGCAATGTGCTCAAAAAAAGACAAGTCAATTAACTTTTCCAAAAGAAGCATATACACTTTATCATAAACTAGTGCACACATATTTTAGTTTAGAAAGCCCACCTGGATATCTTGCTTATTCAAGACTTTCGACTTTTCCTTTCTTGCTCTCTATCCCGCTCCCACTAGCTCCTTAAATAAAGTAAGAAGAATTAACACGGGAAAGAGAAAACTAAGAGTTTCTAACTCTTGAGCCTCTACTAAAGTCTCTCGGTATACTAAGGTCGGCTATGCTATACTAGGTCAATGCATCCATAACTCAATTATTCATATCATATTATTATAAAAAGTAAATTAGTAGAAACTTTAGTCTTGCACTTTCTTTTTTTTGGTCAATTAATACAGAAATTTTTAGTCTTGCACTTTCTTATATATATATAAGTAATACCTTTAAAGATAGAAGATAATTTTGCTTATTAATCTTTTCAATTAGAATCTTTGATCAAGTTAGTTTTGATCAAGCTACAACATCATGAAAATCCATATTTTGAAATCAAATCCCAAATATCAAACCATAATCATAATGTCCTTTGTAATTATACAAACTAACAAAATCCAACTTTACGAGACTAGTATAGAAAAATCTCAATAAATCAAAATAAGCTAATTTCATATACTAGATCACAATTATGAAATCAAGCTAGTCAAATAAAATCAAAAATAATAACTCAAGATAAGAATTAGGGTTCTAGCAAAGTTGAGGGTTTTTGAAGATAATCAAATTAAACCACAATCCAAGCATAAAACACTTGTTTAAACTTGATTTAGCATCAATTGATCAATAACATCAAAGATCAAAGTTTTTCCCAATTTGAGCCCAAAAGGGGCAAAAATTATAGGGTTCATAGAGGGGGGTTTTTCTTTATTTTCTCAACATAAAATCACTCCTAAAGGGTAGATCTATTCATAAATGAGCTAAAAATGAAGAACAAAACTTGTAGCAAAAAGGCCCATAATGGCCGAAAATTTTGGGGGTATTAGGTAGGGTTTTATTTTGAAATTTTCACTTCAAAACCTAGCTAAAGTTAGTAGTTTACCTCTTTGAGATGTCAATCTACTAATTTGATATGCAATGGAAGCTTGAATCTTGAGCTTGATGGAAGAAAAATCAAAGTGTGTGAGTGTGTGTGTTTTGAAAATAGAGAGAGAGAAGAAAGAAGATGATGAATGATGGGGTGTCTTGGAAGCTAAATGGTATATACATATATATAAATCATCTTCTCACTATTTCACTCTTCCTTGAGAAGCCATTGACTTTCTATCATTTTCTAGAGAATTCTTAGCTTATAACATAAGCTTTGGTTGCAAATTGGACCTATTACTACATATTGGTGCTAGGCCCAGTTTATTGTGGATGTTATGTCCTCATCCGGATATATTTATCCGAAAAAATAAAATAAAGATATAATGTATCATTTGAACTTAATAAATCAAATAATAAATAAAATAGAGATACAGAAATTGTTAGTAAGTTGGAATTTTTCATAAATCCCTCTTTCTAAAATAAACGCTGAAATAAAACAATAAATTAAAATTTATTGTTAAATCAAACCAACTTTAGAATTCTAAAATAAATCTTTGAGTTAGAACTTTATGTTATCTTATCTAAGGATGCATTGTCCCTAGTCAATTACGTAATTAATCTCTAATTAATCACGTAATTAGTGCCTAATGAATGTTGAGGAAATCCGGGGTATTACAGATTAGGATGCGCTACGGAGTGGTATGTACATCTGCTACAACAGAGCAATCACAATTTGCGAACTCTTCGAATGGTTTCGTCCTTTTTACATTAATCAAACGTTTATGAACAAGTGTTATCAGGTTCCCCTGGTCAGATAGACGGGTGGTCTTGCAGACACAGTTTTCGAGATGGATGATCAGTCGCATTCTGAGATTGCGGGGTATGGATAAACTTCTATAGGATATTTGCTTACATAATTTGAGAATATTGTCGCAAGTAAATTTGATTGGTTGAGTATTTACTGGTTTATTGGATATTGCTAATATCCGCAGTAATATGATTTATTGAGTATTAGCTGCATGCTTCAAATACGTTAAACATACAAAAAGTTTGCTTCTGAGTGTTGTTTATGTTTCAGTAATCTTATCAAGCAATCTAATTTGCTCGATTTCTGATTTCTATAGTTGTGGTTACTTTTAGTGCAGAACCTGATGAATGGAGGGCCACAGTGAAGAAGGCGTTGCAGATGGATAATAGCTGAAACAATGCAGCAGGGAAGTATATTGATGTCTACAACAGTGTCAGAGTTAGAGATCATTGTAAATATAGTTAATTACGGCCGTGAAGTATATACCTTTTGCGCTCATCAACTGCAAACAAACAACCATCTTTATATTATGAATAAATTTGCACATGCCAATATATCTACCCAACGGCGTCTTCAGTCATTGCCATATTTTAAGTATTGTATCAAATACCATTCATAGTTTATACAAATAAGTTTCTGATATTTTGATAACAAGAAAAGCGACATGCAGGAAAATGAGAATGTTATCAGGGTTTCAGTAATAGAAAATGAATCACAGATAAGCAATCCATATCATGATACAACAAGTAATAGGATGCTACATCTAACAATTTGCGCCATATAAAGTTTTACTAGAACAATTCTGATAAAGACATAATATAGCAGTACAGATAAATCTGAAGCTGTCATTTGAAATCTTGGTTATTTAACAAAGGACAACTATTTGATTCAATTGATGTAATAATCTAGCTGCATTACTTTCATTAACAGCCACCTATTTTGAGGCTTATACAAATCGCTACTGACTAGCAGCTTAAATAATTGCCCCGCACACTGAACCAAGAAAGGTAAAGAGAAGGAAAAGAAAGAACAAAAAAAGAGTAGCAAATACCAGGCATGTGAGGCCTCTAATCCTCCCATGCCTAAAACTAGTAACTTAATAAGAAACAATTAAGCAACAAATGAACAAGACGGACAGGCGAGGGAGACGAAGAAGTATGAGGACAATCACAGATTTGGCCTCCTTTGTTACCTGAGAGAAACAAATAACCAAGTACTCACACAGAAAATGAGAAGTATAATATTTAGGGGCAGAGATTATGCAGCGCGAGCGATGATGGCAAGCATGGGACGAATTAAGCGTCACCTCAATGATCCCAATCAGCAACTTCCTATGCCGATTCTCAACTAATACAAGCAGTAGCGGTCCGCTGGGGTCTCAAGATTGGATTTACTCCACATCTTTGGTCGAAAGGCTTTTAACACAATCTAACTGGAGAGCATCCGCCAAGTTATCTGACAATTGATTTATTGAATCAGAAGCAAGAGTAGCTGTTGTATTTCCAGTAGGAGTAGCTCATGGTTTGTCTTCCTCTCCAGCAAGGCTTTCTCTCGCTCATCATAGAAGTTGAAATCATCAAGAAGAGAGGTATCGGCATCATGGTTCTTGAAGATCATTAACATTTCAATTCCCTGTTCTAGTTTCACCTAAAACATAGAAATACCATCAAGTTAGTCATATGCATCAATGCACAGAAAAAAAATGAATTAAATGGTTGGTAAATATGCAATCATGAGCCTCCAACAGATGAGTGGATCTACATGCATGGAATACAAAACTAAAATCCAAATAGTTTGACAACCTTACAGTAATTTGACCCTGAAACCCAACTTCCTGAGCAGTTCGGCACTTTAATTTTTAATTTCGGTGGCAAGTAAGTGGACTTGAAGAAGTGGAGACAATCCAAAAGGAGGAGAAAAAAAACAAGGAAGAGAAAAAAGAGCCCGTAACTGAATTCTCTGGACAGAAAAAAGATCCTCCTCTGATATGGAAGTCAGTGTAGGGGACCAAAGCAAAACAAAGAGCTCAAAAACCAATGGAAAAAGAAATCTAACACTTAGCTTAAAATTCTTCGGATCACATATTCCTTTATTTCATGAACTAATAAATAGACGTTAACCTTCAAGAAAAGTAGAATATTGATTGCATTTTTTAGTTTTTATTTTTCTCATGTATTTAGCAAGTTAAGGACAATTTTGTAAGGTCAAATATACTAATTCACTTGATACAGGTACGCTCCGATCTCCAATGTCTTCAAACAAATTGGAGTAGAATATTTCTTTGGCTATAGCAACTTTGAGTGTTAACCATAAAACACTTTCAAATGGAACAAAATATTTCAGAAGATATCAAAACCTCTTGTGAATCTCGACTGTGAGTAACAGGCTTGTTGTCATTATTTTCAAGAAGTATGTGACGGAAGCGACTGTTGGGTACGTCTTTGATAATATGCCATTTAACAGGAAATTGACCACTCCACCGATCCTGCTGCCAGTAATTAGCATCAGTCTCAAAGTCAACAGGTCCAACCATCTCAGCTACCCCACAAAACTGTCCACTAGCATTGACCTGCAAGTAATCACACCTGTTACTAGAGCTAACATACAGAAATGGACATAGCAGTCAAAAATAAAATAATCCAACAAGTGCATGCTTCAACCGAGATGTAATTCCATGCAATTATTACCGGTTAAGTGATATGTATTAACAAAAATCAATTTAATTACAAAAAAATTATGGTTAAAGTGATAAGGAATAAACAAGAACCAGTGTAATTACAGAGACATTATCACAGAAGTTGAAGATCACAAAGTCATATTCCACTGAACTATATGGGATACAGGACTGTGACACAGTATATTAGTAGTAGCCAATCAATTAGCAAATAATGTCCCTATCACCAAATTTTTTGGTTTCATCGTAATGCAGGTATGTTTATTAACAGTCCCATATAATTATTTAGTGAAATGGGTGACAGATCTTTTGAATGTTCAAGTTTCTTTTTGCGGAGATTGCAGACAGCAAATCTCCCATACAATTGCTATCAATTAAGAAGTCTTAGAAATTAAGAACAATCCTATAGGGCATAAAATAATCGAGAATCTTACAGAGAAAGGAGGAAGACTGGACAAATGCCCTCCATTTCTTTTGCTTCATTATACGCAGCATCCAGTTTCGGTTTCCAAGTGGCGTGCTGGCCCAAACATTGTATTTAATACTTTTATGGATATTGTCTTCACTGAATGACTTGATGACAAAGAATTTTGCATGTTCATAATCGGTTATGAAATCTGGGGAGTTAAAATGTTGGACGTGAAACCTAGAAGTAGGTTCAACATCTTTAATACTTGCAGATGATCCTCTTCAGGGAATTCTTGCTTGGGCTTGAAGCCCTAGGTCCTCGGTTCCGATCACCAGAAATACCAAGTGTGTCTGTAGAAATATTGACAGTGTCCCTGTCCCTATCACGTCTTCCACCTCTGTCACCAGTAAATCGAGCCCGGTTGGAATTAGGCCCAAGAGTGTTCTGGTAAGAACCACTATGGGCAAAATGCCTAGCCGAGAGTCTACCGTTAAACCAAAACCCTGATACTGTGCCTGCCATTATAATACCAGCAATCCAGAAAAGGGTGAGGATTTAACATGCTGGATACTTCAACGTGTTTTATGGACAATTTTACATTGATCAACAATCACTACAATGTTCACATTTTGCACAAGAGATACTAGCATTAGTTATTCAATAAACAAGATATAAAAGGAAAAATAATGACAAATGCCTCCACATACAGAGGTTAACAGAAGGGAATACAGTAGAAATAAATGGCTTTTAGAAGTATTGTGTGGATTGCAGGTGAAACAATGAGCTGACAACAGATGAACTGTAAGCATAGGGGCAAAACAATAGAAACAGAGTGCCTATCGGCTTTTGATTAATAATAATCACCTGTTTGACTATGACAATGCCAAACATGCTATGCGAGGAAGAGAATGAGATATTTTCATGCACTGCACATACTACATCAAATCCATGATTTTATTTTTCTCCCTTAAAGTGACTTAACATCCATCTTATTAACAGACCTACCAAAGTTTCAAAACTTCCTAGGCAGATATGATCTTTCACTGCTCAAGCAGATTTAAACAGGATGTGAAATAAGGACAAACAATTTTCTCTACTATGTGGCTGGCTATGCAAGAATATATCCTTTTTCTGCACAATGTCTATATTTTGTCAAAAACGTTTAACAAACCTGTGCAACATTCTGCTCATACGATCCAAGTATGCCAATAGGTTGAGGATACATATTTCCAGATGTTAACGGAGACATGAACCTGCTAGAATCTAAGGAACTTGAGTGGCTTGGCATTGGTTAGTTGGATGCAAACTCGCCAGGAAAATTGTAAAGACCATGACCACCATTCCCAGAAATATCTCCACCACCAAAAGAACCAAATGGTAGATAGTAACCTGATCCTGGCCCAAAAAATGCATTGTCAATAAGATTTTCTTGGCTGCTATTTCCTGATGGCATTAATTCAGTCTGTGAAGCTGGAAGTCCCGAAGTAACATGGGGCGGGCCAGGTGAAACTGCTGGCGGATAGTAAGGGGGAGTCACAGGCATTTGATGTGGAGAAAACAGCTGACCATCAATCATTATAGAAGACATGGGGCTAGCAAGCGGAGAGAACTGCCCATATGCCATCTGGGAGTCGAAGCCATAGCTTGGTGGAAAGAACAGTGACGAATTATCATTGTACATTCCCTTTAACAAGGTTTAAAATATATATTAGTGTTAATGGCTTCAATCCATAAGAAAAAACATATTAAAAAAAATATTTATACTCACTGGAGGTATGACATGCAAGTTGTTGGCATTAACATAGTTAGAATGTTCATCCCAGTTACCACTGCCATTTTCATAACCTAAAGAAAAGAAAGGTCAGAGGATAACAGAGACATGCATGAACAGGACATAGTTGACATTCATTGGTAGCACCTGACCAACATTCAAATTTCTTTACATATTTCTTTTGCTGAGGGTGAGAGATACAAAAGAGTGTGCTAAAATAACATGATGACCAATTATAACAGTAACAGCAATGACTTTTCTAGTTTTCTTTGTATAAGGTTTAGATTTGCTTGCAGAAACTGTGCTGGAGAAGTAATGATATTTGGCATGACCCTCAAAGCCTAAAGTCTATGATTGCAACATTTGAAATATGAGCTGCTAACCTAGAAGTTCACGTTTGAAAAGTTAAAATTCACAATTGATAGGTACTAAGGTAACTGCCAATTTAAATGCAATAAATAGATTATATGGGTTTATATATTTCCTGCCCAGCAGAAGCTTGTAGTTTTATCCTGCTATAATCATTATCAGGAACATTGGAGCGCAAAAGAAAGATGTAAGATCCACATCAGGATATAAATTTCTATGCACGATCAACAACATAATGAGATCCAGAGACTGAAATCATATTTGAAGGAAAGACTCGATTGTTTATGGAAACAATAAATTATGTGACTGTTGTAATACACACAAAAAAAGAGTTCATCAACATGTTTGTCAAATAAACTACCTCCGAAATAGTAACCCTGTTCTTGAGGGGTATACGCATTGAATGGATGCACTGCAGTAAGAGTTCCACTAGGTTCTGAAGTTGCTGGCTGATCTTTGGTGGTTCTTGAGGCACCTGAAATGGCAGTATCTGGAGAAGGATTTGAAGAGACAATCCTTTCACCTTTTGGTGAGGAATGCTGGTAACAGGTTGAAAGAGGAGTAGAAATGGAGCACATCAGATATGCTACTAAAACATATTAATTACAAGCACAAAACCTAGTAAAGTGAAGGATCAGACTACTGAAGAGACCTGTTCAGGCAAATTATGTATCTCAACAGCTCGGTCACCTGGATCCAACAACAATTGTCATTGAAAAACAAAAACTTACCATCAATATCAACAATATGGAGCTTATCAGGTAATAAACTACAAATAGTGAACTAAAGCAGTCTAATACTTATTCTTGTGCCCAATTATATATCATAAGATTCATAACCTGGTTATTAAGAGGAAAAGGGAATCCCAGAAGATGGTGAATGGGAATAATAGGAAAAATAAATAGTATAGGTTTCTCAGCCCAAATAAATTTATTAGTGCATCAAGTATTAAGGGCGTTGTAAATGATCAAGATCCCATTTTAGGAGTTAAAACTTAGAAGTTATGCAGCATAAGCAAGTCATGGTTTTCTTTCAAACACAGATCACCTAAGGCCAAAAACATATCGCATGAAACTATGAAATAAACAAGTTAACGAGTCCTTAGCATTAAGAAAATAAAAAACTGAGCCTACAATTCTTTTGCATCTGAATTTGCACCAAACTAGTTCCTACTAAGTAAGATACATCATTCGCCAAGTTCCTTAGGATTAAGAGATTCTTGCAGAAACAAGTCGAGCTCATGTGGTTTATCCGTGATTTTTCTACACTAAAAAAAAAAAGAACATCTTTGTTACAACTCAGCTAAGACTTCCACCTAAACCAGTCTAACAAAACACAAACCAGTACAAGATGATATATAAATGGCTCCGATACCCTAAGCGTAAACCCTAAAAACTAAATCTGAGAAATGCGAATACAAAGGAATTCGAAAATTCGAATACCAAACCACCCATTCTCGACGATTATATTATTCGGAGTGAATGTGCAGCATAAATTCGATGCGTGACGTAACGTGAAACAAAAAATTGCAATAACGAGCAAGCCAACTCAAATAAATGAGCACAGTCAATAAAAAGCTGAGAACAAACCAGGAGATTGAATGGGGGCAAAGCGATCGAGGCTCGGGTGATTACCGTCTTCCATAGAACTCAACCAAATTAACTCAAAACCAATCAAATCAATAAACAGCCACTACAAATCCAGATCTATCGGGAACTCAATCACTCAGTTGAAGATCCAATTAAAACGCGAGAAAAGCCCTCTGCTTACACAAACAATTGAAATTCGCTCTCAATTTTGCGAGGGCATCTAGAAAATGCAAAAAGTTGCTTCGCGGGAGGGTTTGAAAAACAATTATACGCGAAAGGGTTTTAGAGAGCCATATATACATACAAGATTGCATGCATACACTAAATAAATTTAGCTTCATTTACGGTACCGCTTATTATTAATATATGCTGTTTTCCGATAAAAAAGTTATACTATTAGTATTGCTATTTTTATGAATTTTCCCTTATTTACCCCTTCATTCTCCGCACGAACACGGCTTGACAGCGGGGTAGGTACGACATTGTACCATCTTGCTGCACTCCTAATCTCTATGGTATATCTAAAGTTAACTGATAAGTCTTAGTCAAATTTACAGATAATTGCACTTTAAATTTCAAATTTTTGACTTTCTTACAATTAAATTTAAAGTATTTCAATAATTTTTAGTTTTTAAAATTTATAGTAATTTAATGTACCACCTGATAACTCTTATAGTAATTTTTTTAATTTATAGGAAATTTTTCATTTATAGTAATTTATATCTAAAGTTAACTGATAAGTCTTATGCAATATTTATAGTTATTACTAATATAGCAATATTGGAATTTAACTTTAAATGTTTATAAATTTTGTACTTTTAGTAGTTTTCTTGTAATATAATATAAAATATATATTTGTCTCATACGTATATTACATATATATTTTGAAAATGTACGTTTCATACATATAAGATATATATACTATCATTTACCCTTTAACATAATACCAAATCCATCAATATATGTACCTAAAATTATTTATTGTTGTAATGTTTTGTAATATCGTAACACAAACGGATAAGTACTTATTATCTATTTAATATATGAATAGAATATTAGAGTCAAATTAACGAAACATGCATTTGCTTATATAGAGATGGGTTATTGCAAATACTTTGTTATTGTCAAACGTGAAACAATGATTCTATATAAAAGTTATTGCACTACAAAAGTAAAATAATTTTCTCTCAACAAACGAACAAGTGAGCGAAATGAGTGAATTATTGTAGATAACTAACAGTCTTTCGATTTGAGTTTTTGCTCTTGACCACAGCAAGGAACAAGGAACATGAGAGAAGAGAGTTTCGTAGTCTCGGACGAGGCCGTATTCTCTTGGTCCGGAGAAGGTGTGACGACCCGACTTCTCAAGGAAATACTGGATCAAATGGATCGTCATTTGGTATGATAATCGTGAGAGATATATACATAACTAACCAATACAATTAACCATTGAACGCTCATAAATGCATGAACTAAATGAATAAATGTTTGATACCAATCCAAGTCGCGGAAGGACATGTCAAATGTTCAATATCCAATGTAACTGATCGGTATGCAATTGAAAGAACGAGATCGACCTCAAGTTGATACGATAGTGAATAGCGCTTATAATCAAAGACACCAAAATAATATCGAGTTTAGCGACAATAAGCGTAGGGACATTGATAAACGCGCATTTTACACGCTTATAGTTGATATTTGAAGATGAGTTTAGCTCGTTTAATGTGCGTTTATGTATCGATTCTTAATGTTTTATCTATTTCTGAAGATCTTGCTCTTGGTTGTTCCTTCGGCGTTTTGCGGTTTATATGTTGATAATCGAAGCAAGGAACGCACGACGAGCAAATGAGCAATCTGTCGTAGTTTAGCGACCGACTGGCGGTCGCTTAGGTGGTCAGCGAGGCAAAACACGCGCCGCCTGAAGAGCCGCGCCGCGACCTCGTGCCCGCGGCGAAGCTTCAGCGCAGAACTCATCGGACGATTTCTCGCGACCATTTCATAATTGCTAGCGACCGCTAGCCGGTCAGAGGTACAAAGCGAAGCGCAAGGCGAGCGAGCGGAAGAACGCTGCGAGACATACTAGCGATCGCACTAGCGATCGCGAGGACAATCGCGAGGCGTGCGCGGGCGCAAATTGGGTTTCCACCCTTTCTATAAATAGGCAAGAGCCCTTGCGCCCATCGAACCCCATAGGCCCCTGACTGCTTTTATTCGATTTTTCCTCGGTTTTCCATTCTTTAGCTTTAGTCTTCATTAAGTTTAATTCTAGTATTGTTTTTCCGTTGTTCTAGTTTAGTTTATCGTTTCGTTATCGATCGGAACGTTTTGTCCGATTGTTTTCCGTTGTTTTCCGCTCGTTCGCTTGGGATTGGATTCAAGACCAACCATTGTTCATCCAACGCTTCCTACGGGTTTTATATATTTAATTTCGCTTTTATGGTTAAATCGTATTTCATTCCGCTTATTATGTCCGCTAGTTTTCCGTTCTAATCCTGGGTTTGCATGATTCGATCCTATATGTTGTGAGTTACGCTATTGTTATTTACCTTCCGTATTGATTCATGATTCATAGTGCTTATTTATATGTGTTGATTTCGATCAATCTTGATGCATATCTAGTTGCTAGTTAATGGCGTAATTGTATTAATTGTCAATCGATCTTGAATCGTAATCTGAATAAGCGCTTGAGTCGAATGGCGAGATAGGATATTCGTAGGAAACATATTCTTAGTGATCTTTTGGGTTGCTTATTTTCCTCAGAGACGTAACTGTGATAGGGAAAATTAGTAATCAATTGCCGCAATTGTCGTAACTGAAGTTGTTGGTTATATATGTGATCTTCCGTCTTGTCTGGATTAAAACGGTTAATAATAAGCAGGATAAACATCGTTGTGGATAGGATTGGTGCATCCCTAGGGTTAGTCTTTCTCCATAGTTATCTTTCGTGATTTTATTGCTTTATTTTATATTTCTGTTCGATTACCTTTGCTTTGGATTAAATTCCGAAGCCCCTAAACCTATTACCCAAATTCTGTGCTTGGATAATGATGAATTGTCATTGAGCTAGCTTCTATGTTTTCGTGATACAATCTCTGTGGATACGATGCTTAAACACCTATACTTACACCTTTACGTGTGAAAAGGAGCGATCAAATTTTAGGCGCCGTTCTTAAGATTGTTAAGATCACATAGGAATAATTTGACGATTTGGATTTATTAATTCAAGTTATATATATATATTATTTTATTAATTTTTGTCGGTGCTAAATTCTCTCTTTTCTCGGGTGGTTTATCGTACAAGATCTCGGGACCTCACAAGTATTACTAGATCCCGAGATCGAAAGCTCTCGAAGGAGAAGAGGACGAGAGAGAGACGGCTGCAATGTCGACCGATCCACGTAAGGGCATTCCTCCCGAGCAAGTTGCACGCATGCTAGCCGACTTTGCGAGATGCGGGTCGGATGGCGAATATGGGAATCATTGTCCTCGCCTCAGGAGGAAGACCTCTCAATCACATGTACCGACATCCCACCCGAGCAGTTCCAAGGAGGCGGTTGGGGCCCGCACGTAGATGCAAACAATTTTGAGCTCAAACCGCCCGATCGGTATGGTCGAGGAGAGCGGTTTGGGGAGGAGTCACGGAAGACCGAATCGCATCTCGAAACTTTTCTCGATATTTGTGACACCATCAAACAGAATGGTGTGCCACAAGACACGATCCGGATCGCATGTTCGGTTTCTCGGCTACTTGACCGGCGAAAGATTGGTTCAAGAGTTTGGACCGAGTGGCATCGACACTTGGGAGAAACTTTATGAAGTTTCTTCGCAATACTTTCCACCGGCGAAAGCGCAGAAGATCATCATGAAATCTCTCATTTTGCCAAAACCACGACGAATCATTATTCGAGGCATGAGAGAGATTGAGGTCTATTGAGGCGATGCCCACAACATAGGTTCTCCAAGGAGCAACAAATCACCAGTTCTACGGTGGATGACATGGCGGGGCGAGGAGCATGGTGGATGCATCGGCGGGGCAACTTATTGAACCGACCGATGAGGCAAGCCGTATTGTAGAGGAGATGGCGCCAACAGCTATCAATGGCCAACGGAGAACGCCATCGTTCAAAGCATTTCTTGTTGAGTGATTCAAAATATGACGATCTCATGAAGAAGTTCACTCTTTTGAAGAGTCGATTGAGACAGAGAACGTCGACCACATCAATCGGAGGAATCATCCGAATTTCCAACAACCTTCAAAGAAGCTTCAATGTTCGAATTGTTTGAGCCGAAGAAGCCAAGTCTCAAGACATGATCACGCCAGATTGGTTGTAAGCAACCAACAATTGGCAACGAATCGAATTGTTCATAAGCAACACCGCAAAAGATAAATCATTTAGAGTCCACTGTGACGGCTATGGGGAAGCACATGAAGATGTTGGAGAATCAAATTGGTCAAATAGCCGTACAAGTGAATGCACTACAAAAGATGGGCCAATTTCCGAGTAATACGGAGGTAAACCCAAGAATCGGTGCTTTGCTATCCAGACAAGGAGGGACGAGCCTACTCGAGCCCTACCGAAGAAGAAGAGCATGAAAGCACACTGGAGCAGAAACTCGCGACCGAGCTCGCGACCACGAGCCCGATCGCGAGGAGTCCAGAAATTTGCCCACAGAAGCCCGCGACCGAGCGCACGCCCGCGCACCCGACCGCGAGCCATCAGAGTGTGCGGCACACAGCAGTCATGAGCGACCAGTAGCCCGCAAGCTCGCACGCGAAGACGGAGATCAGCGCGCAACAGATACCTCGCGACCTTCCCAGCGGTCGCGAGGTCGACCGCGAGGCAACCACAGAAGCAAATCCTCGCATGTACATTCCTCCGGTCCCGTTTCCGAGTCGACTTGTCAAGTCGAAATATGACGAGGAGTTTGCTCGTTTCAAGGAGGTTTTTCAAAAGTTGAGATAAATTTGCCCTCTTTGAAGCTACTGCGAAACATGCTTGGCTACATGAAATTCTTAAAAGACGCTTGCAAGCAAGAAGAAACTTGGGAAATTTGAGAAAATTTCCCTATCCAAGAATCTTGTTGCCTTGCAAAGGAAGCCCTCTGAAGCGAAGGATCGGCGGTTTCACGTTAGAGTGCGAAATCGAGCGATTTTTCCAAATGTTTTGTGCGACTTGGGGCGAGCATCAATCTGATGCCATTGAGCGTTTTCAACCGGCTACACCTAGGAAAGATGAAGCCGAAGATTTCATCGATGATGGTGACCGATCAGTCACATATCCAAAAGGTATCGTCGAAGACGTGTTGGTAAGAATTCGGGATTTTGTTTTCCCGTTGACTTTGTTATTCTAGATATTCCCGAATTCAAACAACAACCACTAATCTTAGGTAGACCTTTTCTAGCAACTGGTCGTGCGTTGATTGATGTGCGAAGCGCAATCTCACGTTTCGTGTTAACGATGAGGAGCTCAAGATTTCCATATACGATGCCATCAAGCAACACGACGTTGGAAAGCCGAAGATTGCTGCTCGATCACGACTGCTGCTGCTGCCCACGTCGAGCGCCTAGAGGGTACTCGACCGATCGAGGAAGCTGCGAGAAGGAAGAAGTGGACTCGGCATGGAACTCCGAGTGTTTCATTCAAGTTTGGGGGGGGCCACTTCCATAGTCAGTGGTGGAGATCTGTGAATGCTAAGTTTAGGAGGATCCACGAATTGAGAAGGATTTCTGTTGCCACAAAAACGCCGGATTGACAAGGTTAGTGATGGTCTAGCTAAAGACGTTAAATAAGCACTTGTTGGGAGGTAACCCAACGTTTTCTTTGTTTTTGTTTTCATGTTTTGTCGTGTCTTTCGTTTGTGTTGCTTTTTGTCGTGTTTCTGTTTTTCTTTTCCTTTTTGTATGCATCGATCAACGAGTTAAGTGAAGTTTGTTAATCCATGTGGCCATGACGATAGAAAATTTTTGTGAAATTTAATGATAGTGCACATGATATGTTAGAAAATGACGCATGAATGGCGTGAGATGGCTCAGCTTGTTGTTTTCACCATTTGCTTATCCCATGAGACTTGAGCTTCATCGTATACATATCTTGATCTGATTTACATTAATTGTGTGATAGCGTGCATGTGATTATGTTCTAGAACTTGTCGTTCTTACGTATCGAGACCGCAATATGTGTTCAATTTGGAAAGGATAAAAGGCCATCTTTGTTAACCACATATTTACCCAAACACTAACCCGATGTTATATACCATTTGTCGCCTTCTTTGAGCCTTTATTAGATTTTTTCTTTCGATTAACCGGATGATAGGAGGTGAGGATGGATATGGGAATCAAAAGGGGTTGAAATGTTGATGTAGTTATGACAAGACATGTTTCTTTTAGAAAAATACATCGTGGTGAAGAATAGTACCTTTGTTGTGAAAGTTAAACCTATAAGCTCTAGAAAAGAAAAGAAAAGAAAACGCGTTAAGTTCACTATGAGTGTTGAGCATAAAGGGTCTTTAATCAAAGTATAGGTACCTTCGTGGCATTAAGCGTCAATTTAGCACGCTGGGAAAGAAGAGAAAATGGACAAAGTCCATATGTGTCGAAATATATAAATAGTGGTGCGTGGAGTTTTACTTGAGTCACTTAGCCATATATTATCCTACCTTAACCAATGTACCTACATTATAACCTATCAAAAGACCTCTTTGATCCTCATTTGAACACATTTGACGCCGTGGAGATGTTAGAGAACGGCAAGCCTATGGTAAGATGTTGCATTGCATTGATCATTGAGTGTATACCGTCCTTAATTTCTTTATGAGTTTGAGTGTATCCTATATATTCTACACACATGCCTTTGTGAGGTTGAAATAAATGAGTTTTGCCCTCGATGGTTATGTTGTTGAGTTGGCTAACGTCGTCATGTGCGCTAATGTTTTTGAGCGTTAATATGTTTAAAGGGCTAGAATGGTTATCTTCTTTTTCGCTCGTTGATCTTTCGTTTGTCTTTCTGTTTTGGTTTTGTTTGAGGACAAACAATGCTTTAAGTTTAGGGGTTTGATAAACGCGCATTTTACACGTTTATAGTTGATATTTGAAGATGAGTTTAGCTCGTTTAATGTGCGTTTATGTATCGATTCTTAATGTTTTATCTATTTCTAGAAGATCTTCGCTCTTGGGTGTTCCTTTGACGCGTTTTGCGGTTTATATGTTGATAATCGAAGCAAGGAGCGGCGCACGAGCAAATGAGCAATCTGCGGTTTCTAGCGACCAGCCTAGCGGTCGCTAGGCTGGTCATGAGCAAAACATGCGGCGCCCGAAAGAGCAGCGACGCGACCTCGTGCCAGCGGCGAAGCTGGCGCCGAGAACTCACCGGACGATTTCGCGACCATTTCATAATTGCTAGCGACCGCTAGCCGGGTCAGCGAGGTACAAAGCGAAGCGCGAGGCGGAGGCGAGCGAGAAGAACGCCAGCGAGACATACCTAGCGATCGCACTAGCGATCGGGAGGACAGTCGCGAGGGCGCGCGGCGGGCGCAAATTAGGTTTCCACCCTTTTCTATAAATAGGCGAGAGCCCTTGCGCCCATCGAACCCCATAGGCCCCGCACTGCGTTTTATTCGCTTTTTCATCGGTTTTCCATTCTTTAGCTTTAGTCTTCACCGAGTTTAATTCTAGTATTGTTTTCTTTTGTTCTAGTTTAGTTTATCGTTTCGTTATCGATCGGACGTTTTGTCCGATGTTTTCCGTTGTTTTCCGTTCGTTCGCTTGGGATTGGATTCAAGACCAACCATTGTTCATCAACGCTTCCTACGGGTTTAATATATTTAATTTCTGCTTTTATGGTTAAATCGTATTTCATTCCGTTTATTATGTCCGCTAGTTTTCCGTTCTAATCCTGGGTTTGCATGATTCGATCCTATATGTTGTGAGTTCTCGCTATTGTTATTTACCTTCCGGCATTGATTCATGATTCATAGTGCTTATTTATATGTGTTGATTTACGATCAATCTTGATGCATATCTAGTTGTCGATTAATGGCGTAATTGTATTAATTGTCAATCGATCTTGAATGCATGATACGAATAAGCTTGAGTCGTAATCGAGATAGGATATTCGTAGGAAGCATATTCTTAGTGATCTTTTGGAGTTGCTTATTTTCCTCTGAGGCGAAGCTGTGATAGGAAAATTAGTAATCAACCGCCGCAATTATCGTGAATGGCGAAGTTGTTGGTTATATATGTGATCTTCCGTCTTGTGCGGATTAAAGCGGTTAATAATAAGCGGGATAAACATCGTTGTGGATAGGATTGGTGCATCCCTAGGGTTAGTCTTTCTCCATAGTTATCTTCGTGATTTTATTGCTTTATTTTATAGTTACGTTCGATTACCTTTGCTTTGGATTAAATTCAAGCCCCAAACCTATTACCCAAATTCGTGCTTGGATAATGATGAATTGTCGTTGAGCTAGCTTCTATGTTTTCGTGATACAATCTCTGTGGATACGATACTTCGCTTACCCTATACTTACACCTTTTACGTGTGTAAAAGGAGCGATCAGACATGTATATGACGATATATGCCCAAGGTTCTAGAAACCTTTCTATTATAGCAACAAAATACCTGCCACTCTGCACCACCCCGCACTTATCGTCAATCCCTGCTCAACCTGCACATAAAAAACGAGATGCAGGGCTAAGTACAAAAGTACATTGTCGAAAACATTTTCTTTGTAAAGTTATTGAACTGCCCACAATAGCACATGGGGTTTTAGTTGAAATGACCCATGCATATCATAACATTTTATCATTTTCCAAAGTGTGTCCGATCGGATTATTTCATCTACGTTGTTTCATATCTGATCATTCATTTATTCGGCACTATGGACGTGGCCACCTACACATAGTCGTCGTGACCGGTCGATGTAGCTAACCTAACACACAACACACGTGTACACAATCCGAGTTAGTCCTTAATAAAGTCGGATCCGATCATTACCCTTTTTAACGATGGACCAACACATTTCTCATACCACGTTGGATATACCAACCTCAGATACGATCACAACAAAACATAAACATTTGACCTTTTGTAAATCATGTTTTGAGGTATGCATATCATTTTGTTTCAAGAGAGCCCACCACCTACTAGTCTGGAGCTATAGGTTCTAAGCGAAGTAGGGTGTGATTGTCCTTCCTCGGCAATTAAGTATGAACACGCCCTTCATAAGAAAATAACTTCTCTTAGATTCCTTCTATTGGTCCAGGGTCGTTTATAAATTACGACTTAACGTTCCCAATTTAGGGTTTCTTTGTGATTTCTTATGATGGTTTTAAGATAATTTCTATTATCTTACATTCTCAATTCTTAAACTATATCCATTCATCTTTCATAGACGAACCTCAACTTATGAGTCATATACTCCGAGTCTAACCTCGACTCTAACCTTAGTGTTCTTCTAAACGATATTATGTTATAGATTGTTAGTATCCAAGTTATGATTGGTATATTAGGATATTCTCAAGCCACTAACTAGACTTAACAATTATAGTTACGTCTTAGTAGGTGTTTGACGGCTTGTCGTATTAACACGATGAATAAAAGAGAGTCTTGACTTATGATTCAAGTGATCTCATACTATCACATAAGTAAATACTTAGAGATTAACGAAGTTCTTTGTGAATACTAACTCGTCATTTGAGACATAAGGATCGATATCTTATGTTTGAATCTTAGCTTAAACTTTTCGACATTGTTTGTTTCTCTTAACTCGTCGGAGATTATGTAAGTTATATAATTGTAATATCCCAAATATTTGAACACCAATTTTCGAATTTGAAGGAATTTAATTACGATAAATCCGAGAATGAAAATGAATGTCGATAATTGCTGATTTTGAGTAAATGAAAAATTCTATTAATTTTTCGCATATAATGGATCTTAGTAATAAATAATTATGTGTTTAAATATATGTGGGATATTATTTAGACAAGTATTACACTAAGAAAGAAAAAGAAATATCTTCTCTTATTAGTTTCATTATTTTCGAAAATAATGATATGCAAATATGATTAATTTGTGATCAAGTGTGAGATCACATTATTATTAAATAGATAAGATATTATTTTGTTTGTATATGGAAGATATTTATTTTATGGGATAAGATAAGATAATGACATTTAAGAAGATAAGATATGGTTGATAATGACATAATGCTTAAGATAAGATTTTGCTAGAGATATTTATTACAGATAAGATAAGGCCATTAATTATATTTGACAAAGATATGATAATTATCTCTTTTAAATTCTTTAATAATGTCATTATATCATGAGTGAATAATATTTTTGTCTCTAGCTTATAATTTTCGAAAACTATGCTTTAAGGTGTCGATATTTTTATCAAATAATTTATTTAATTGCAAAAGCTTTAATACTTGATAAATATCATGAAATCAAGGTCAATCTTATCTCCTAGATATTATGTGAATTTCGAAATTAGTGATTAATGGAAGAATAGAAGAAAAATTGTGATTTAAATTCTAAGCCTTTAATTTTCGAAAAAATGGGAATTATGCTAGAATTGTTCAAGGAATTTGTTTTATGATAAAAGATCATTATATTTATATAATCCTTCATTAAAAATAATATTATTTATTAAAGGAATAAAGATTTGATAATTTATTCTTAATTTCTTGTTTTTGTTCGAAAATTCCATGTTAGTATATAGAATTGTTCTTAATTATTTTTCCTATGATTTATTCTATCATCTAAAACTTATATTATGTCACATAGCTATTAATTAGAAGAAAATAAAATATGTAGTATATATGTATACATATGACCGAAAATTGCATGATATAGTGTGAAAAGAAGAATATTTTTCATATCTTTGTGACATTGAAGTATATGATTATGATGTAGAGATATTATTAATGTTAAGATAAGTTGAATCATTAATTTAACAAGTGGATGTATTATTTTGTTTGATATGGCCAAAATATTTGACTATATTAAGAAAGAAATAATTTTGAAACTCTTTGATGGTGATGTTTAATCTTTGATAATGATATGCATTAATTAATAAAGTATAAGATAAGATAATATTTTGTCTCATATAACAAGTTGTGATGGCCGAAAATTAAGAAGATAAATTATAGTTGTAATTGTTGACTTTATACTAAGATATTTTCATAAATCATGATTAAATACTTTATAACTTCGATAAATATACATCACCCTCTCACATATCCATAAGGCACGAAAATAGAGAAAAATATAGAAAGTGTTCTCCAAAATTCTCTTCAAACCTAAGTGAAAAGCGTTGCCGACCATCGATCAATCCCGATTAAAGGTTAGAAATCATCAAGCCTTTGATATATGCAAAATATTAGAAATTCATACATGATATGTTAAGTTATATGCTTTTGAAATTTATGTGAAGTATGAGAAATTTTGTTAAATGTTTAAGTTGTTAATTAAATATGTTTATATGATGGTTGTAAGCTTATATTATGAATTTAGTACGAAGTTAAGCATGTTATAAAATTTATTATAAAAACAGAAAATATGTAAGAGATATATGTTGATGAAAATGAATTTTAATTGTTGTTTTTAGTATGGATTGATGATAGTTAGTATGGTTTAAGTATGTATGAATTAAATCATAATTTTTGGAAAAATATGGAATATTATGTAATAATAATTTTGAAAATTTCAAAGCATGAGAAATTGATGTATAAGTTGTGTATGATGAATATTATGACATATTATTTATATATGATGATAATAATGTGTTGTGTGAATTAATTAGAATTTTTGAAAATTGTTTATTTGATTTCTCAAAAATTTCGAGAACCATAGTATAAGGGTTTTGATGTCAAATTTGTATGACTAATGTTATTTGATATTATGGATCCTATGTTAATATGGTATGTTATGTGAATTTATAGGAATTTATGGATAAGTTTTGAAAACAAATTGAAAAGGGCCAAAAATAAAAGAAAAAGTTTCAAATTATTTTATTACATATGATCACATATTTAGATCCAAAAATATGTTTAAAGTATGCTATGAATTCATGGGATTTTTAAAAAATGGAGTATAATATGTTTACATTGAAAATATTTGCTAAGTGACGTAAGACTTTGAAATAAAGTGTTATGATTAATCAGTTTCATGAGTAATTGGTCATGATTGATGTTAAAGTGGATTTATGAGATTTATTAAAAGTATGTTAATAATAAATTGGAATTAGAGAATATTATGAAAGATTAATTGTTTTATATGTTCTAAGGTGAATTATGAGAAAAACGTTAGTTTGAAGTTGAAATAACTTGATTAAAGTATGAAATATGTTAGTACGTGAGAAGAGTTATGTTATTTACCTAGTTAAATGTAATTATCTCTTATAGAATGAATAAGACGTGTAAGGTGGAATCTGAAACGAGAAAATATTGCTAATAAGCGAGAATTGTTGAAAACTCGTATTAAGAAAATACGTTAGTCTTGTGTGAAGTTAGTTATGAAATTAAGGTTAAGTAATCTATACGAAAAGATGTGGGCTGAAGGAAAGAATGAAAAGATTGAGTATCATCTCTATTCGAGACACGACGAATGTAATCAACGTAATATAGTTGTTAAGTGTGATAAAAGGATCCTTTGATGTTAATAGAGTTGATGTTAGTAAGTCCGTTGTTGCGAATCGATGATTTTAAATGCGCATCTTTGTACTAAATTTCGTTTCTTACGTTGATAAGGTCCGACTCAGAAGTGAAAGAAGACGACAAGTGACCACTAGTGACATAAGAACATTAAGTTCTTAAGGTGGGCTTTCTTACCTAAACAAAATGTGGGCTTTCTTATCAAAACAAATTACGAGCTTTCTTAAAAAATGAGATTTCGAAAATAATTCTCATTATTACTTTACTGCTTTTCTTATTTTGCAAATGATGAAGTACGATATTATGCTCGCAAAAATATTTTATGTTTTGTATGTATCGGCCAACAGGAGATTACGAATTCGGATCCTACTAGCGAGAGACTAGTTAGGATTGTGTACACTTTAGCCTCTGAACTGCCGGTAGCGGTCAGTCGTGCGTCCGGGTGAAGGGAGGCCTCCCTCCCGGCGCGTTCCATAGTCGACTTGGAATATCGTTGTGAGAAATGCCCGCGAGCGATGTTTTGAGAAAATGATGAAAAATGTTTTAGTAAGAACAAGGCATTTTCAAATAAAACCCTTGTGTCTTACTGTGATGATGACAATACAATATTTCGTAAATGAAAGGAAAAATGTTTTTGGCATGTGTCCATTGAGTACTTTGTACTCAGCCCTGCATGTTTGTTTTTAAATGTGCAGGTTGAGCTGATGATGGAACAGAGCGGAGTTGAGCGGGAATCTTTTTGTCAACGTAGTATGAAACATCTTTTGGTTCGCCTTGAGAATGCATCTTCACATGCATGTCTCACACGTTTATTCCGCTACAAACTCTTGAAACTCTTTTATATTCTATAAACTATGTTAAGTCCTTGAATGATTTGTTAGAACTATGTAAAAGCTACTGTTTTGTCAGAACCTTTGAAACAATCCTTTATATAAACTATTTCCTTCTACCCTTAATCTCGTTTATGCTTTGCAACACCCATGCTTCTTCGCAAGATGAAATGAGTTGAGAACCTCCTTCTTTTATATTTATTTAATCCAACCCCAAGTCGCGGTCTGATAAGGCGGTTCTTCGGGATTAGTCGAACCGGGCCGTGACAGAGTGGTATCAGAGCAGTTCATTTGCTTTGAACCAAAAATGTTCTTTCTATCCAAGTCTGGCTTGAATCACTAAACTTTTACGAATTCACCGCTCAATGCTCCAGTTCATCACGCTCAACTGATAAGGAAAAGTTGGTTTTAAAAGTTTTTGAAAGTTTTATGCTTATGTTACAGTTTTGAGGGAATTCGAGTGATAAATGTTTTTGAAAAAAATGGACATGCCGTTGAAAGAGAAAGTGAAACAGCTTTGAATTTTTATAATTCAATGATTGATGAAACCAATAAGTGGTTTATTTGTGAATGGGCTTGAATGGATTAAAGCGCATATATAGGATTGTATGTGAGTATTGATGATGGGCATATATGAATTTTTATGTCAAGTGAGTATGGATAAAATTTTGTTTATGAAACGTATTGGAAAAATGAGATTTGTTTTCTAAAAGAACATAGACATGCTTTAAGTTTCACAATCACTTTTACAAAGAACTTAGACTGAACGAGATCATAAGATTTTTCTCTACTATCTATGCCGTAGTGTTTGATGGACCACGAGAACTTGAGAACTTAGAACGCTTTTAAATCCAACTTGACGGATGTGAACTTGAATGCCACATGGATGAATGGAAGCTTCGATAAACGAATTTCACTCGCGACATGGGCATGGTTTCTTCATTTGAAATTCTATCACGACGGAATTTTGAATCGACTATTGCTTACACGAATCAATCTAGAACGATATACGAATTGGGGTATAGAATATTAAGTGAGGAATAAGATAAGTGTCTATGAGTTTGTGTTGTTAGATGTTTACAGGTTTGTGTGTTAAGGTGTTTAGTTCTTTAAGAATGATATGGATTGAAGAGACAAGTACAGAAATGAAATGATGTTTCAAAAGAAATGAAAGTTATGGAAAATGTTTGAGAATGAAAGTTGTGAAAAATGGTTGAAATGATGTTTTAAGTTGTGAAAAGAAAAGGGATGTGAGAAAGAGTTTAAAGTGAAATGTTTGAATTGTGGAATTGATGAGATTTATTGTTATGAGCGAGTTATGTTATTACTATTTAAAATTTTAACAATTTCAAATTGTTTATGTCGATGAGTAGGTTGTCCCAAAAAGAACATAGGTTGTTTAAGACGCATGATCCTTTTATGAAAGAACATAGAAAGATGAATTATGAGAATTTTAGTCTATCATGATAACAGAAGCAAGGATGGAAATGAGAATAATACGAGTTGAAAGACGAGAACAACGAGAGCAAAGTTGAGAATACTAAAAGAGCATAAATGGAAATGATGATGGCGAGAAGTGAATGATGATTTTGAGATGATGAATGTCACTATGCGATAGTAACATAAGTATAGTCTTTTCCTTTAGATGTTCACGCCGATGGAACTCCAAATTGACTATGACTTTTTCGTTAGAAATGAAATAGCAATGTGATCAAAGAATTAGTTGATGTTAGTATTATGGTTTCCCCAGAATAAGAGACCACGATATGGTAGAAATTTTTGAAGACAAATCGAGAATTGGCACTACAAAAATACTGACCGAGCAATGACGGATTAGCGGCGGCCAAAATTGGTCGTTCATTGACGGATTAGAGGCGGAATACATACGAAATATATTAACGACGGATTTGCGACGGATTAACGACGACATGAGGCGGGAATATCTCGCGGGAACGATTAACGACGACATAACCGTCGCTAATCCGTCGTGAAATTTAACGACGGACTTTTTCCGTCGTTAAAATTACAAATTTTTTATTTTATTTATCACAGGTTAAATTGAGCGACGGACATGATCCGTCGTTAAGTTAAATCCGTTCTTGATCCGCTGCTTCATTTAGCGGAATTTTTATTTTTTATTTTGTTTTTAATTTAACGACGGACTTTTTCCGTCGTTAATATTTTAATTTTAAATTTATTTATTCCGAATAATTTTAACAACGGACTTTTTCTTCGTTAATACGTCGTTGTGTTTAACGACATATTGTATCCGTCGTTATATTGTCGGTTATTTTATTTTTTTATTTTTCACGTAATGTAATGACGGACTAATATCCGTCGTTAACTATAGTCCGTCGTTGTTCCGTCGTTAGTGTGTCGTTAAAGCGTTTTAAATTTAACGACGGATACAATCCGTCGCTAAAAATTTCCATATCAGACGTGATATTCTTCCCCAAATTCACTCTGCGCCTAAACAAACCAAATTCTCCACCCTGTCCACCGCCTGCGCTAGCCTCCAACCGCCGTGCTTGCCATACCAACCGCGCGTCAGGTCCCAGCCAGCGCCCGCCGCAGCCCAGCCTGCTGCAGCGCCGCGCTTCGCCCACTGTCGTCATGCCATGCCGCCCTCGCCCTCGCAGTGCCGCCATTGCCCCAGCCGTCGTCTACCCGCCGCCTCCCCGCCGTCGTCCGTCCAGGTTGGCGTTTCAAATTTTTTATTTATTTATATTTCAAATTATTTTTTGATTTTATTGATTTTTTGTGATATATTGTTGTTATGTTATATTATAGTGATATGTTGTTATAATATATTGTTATTGTGATATATTGTTATAATTATAATGATATGTTGTTAGAATAGAATTATAATAATATGTTGCTAGAATTATATTGAAATATTAAATATTGAAATATTAAATGTTATAATGATATGTTGCTAGAATTATTTTGATGATGGATAAGTATATATATGAATTGATTGAAAATTAATAGATTGTAGATTGAAAAGTTCATGATGTATATTGATGATGGATATGTTGATGATTTGGTGAAGAATATGATGTATATTGATGATGGATATGTTGCTAGAATTATAATGATTTAAACTTGTTTTGAGTTTGAGAATGAAATGACGATTCATTTTATAAAACTTACTCTGCCAAAATTTTGTTAGAATTGGTATATGAATAAGATGTTTTATAAGTAAGATTTGCTCACTTGGTGGATTAAATATTGAATGTCCGGTTTCTATGTGTATGCGAGCGAGAGAGCGAAATAGGGAGATGTGAGGGTTGTTTGAGCGAGTCTTGGGGAGATAGGTGGTTCTTGTGGAGGTGGATCGAGAGGAGGGAGGCGCGATATGAGGGGAGAATAGGGTTTGGGTTTTGGGCTCCTCTTGGGCTCGGATCAAGTTTGACTTTTGGAAATAAGTTGATTCTATAATTAAGGAGTATGGGCTGTCTTTAAAGATGGGCGAGTTTTATATAAAAAGGGAGATGGGATAAGCTTAAATAATTTAGTTTGGGCACTTAATTATCAATTAAAATGGTTGTAACCAACATATATTTGAGCTTAGAAAAATGAAATAAAGATCATCTGAGTTGGGCCGTGTTATTTCCTTTTAATTAGACCAAAGCTAACAATCATTCTAATTGAATTAGACTTAAATTTTGACTGAATTAATCTAATTATGCGATTTAATTAGCATGATTAATTTAAGTATGCTCGCTAATATACTTCAAGTATTATTATAAGGAGATAATTTTTATGAAAGGACTAATTATCAATTAAACACTCACGAACATATAATGTTTACTAGTGATTAGTATGTCGTATATTAAGTATAAATTACTTGATTATGTGATTGTACGTAGCATGTGAAGAGTTATTGTGATAAACCAATATTTAGTCTATATTGTACAACTTATGTTGAATATGTTTAATTAATTATTTATAATTAGGAGCTTGAAGAATGAATGACAATCGTGAGTGGATGTATAAGAGGTTTAGTTCGCGTGGTGGATTAAATATTGAATTTCAAGATGGACTTGAAAGTTTTATTGAATTCGCTAGTGCTCAGTTTTTATTCACGGATGGAGAGAAAATCAAGTGTCCGTGTAAGAAGTGTAAGAATATACCTTATCGGAAGAAAGATCTTGTGCGATATCACTTATCAAAATTTGGTTTGTTCCAAATTATCATACGTGGATATTTCGGAGTGACAACCACAAGTAGGGACAATGTTGTGGATTCGATGTTGGCCGTCAACCAAATCGTGTCATACGATGGTAGTGGATCTGCTGGTCCACGTTCAACTTTGACGAGATCGAAGAGGAGCCAAATTCGATGCACAAAATTTTACGACATGTTGAATCTGTCGATAAACCTCGTGGTCGGGTTGCTCGAATCACACACGTTGTCATTTGTGGCTCGACTTCCGAGTTGGAAGCGAGAACAACATTCTTGAGAAGGGTTTTGATCAAATATCGAATCGATGAAAAGTCGCATCCAGATGGAAATTGCGTGCTGATGACTTCTGACGAAGAGATTGTTGCGTGGCATGGGGTTACCGTACACAAAATTGATTGTTGTCCATTTAATTGCATGATTTATTGGTGCCGAGATCCGAATTGACGAGCTGCAAATTCAGTAATCATCCCGTTTCAAGAGCAATACTCGAGTGGTGGAAGTCGACGAAAGCACAAGTAGCGTATAAAAGATGTATTATTTTCCTCTAACTCCTCGACTACGTAGATTGTATGCATCGATGCTCTGTGAAAAAATATCGTTGGCATGCATCGTCGATCGATGATGGTGTCATGCGTCATCCGTGAGACTCAATTGCATGGAAACATTTAAACACGAAGTTTCCCTTATTTGCATCGAAATTAGTAGCGTGCGATTGGGACTCTCAATGATGGTTTTCAGCCATTCGATCAACCGAAAGCAATATTCATCATTGCCGTTATCTTGACCCTTATAATCTTCCCCGTGTTGTGTATGAAAGAGCAATACATGTTTCTTACGATCTTAGTGCGGACCGCGTAATCCGAAGGAGAAGATTGATGTGTTCTTGCGACCATTGATAGCGAGTTAATAGATTTGTGGGATGACGGCATTCTTACTTATGATGTATCGTTGAGCGAAATTTTCAAATGCACGCTGCATTACTTTGGACAATTAGTGACTTCCGCATACTCTATGTTATGCGGATGGAATGCAATGGAAGATCGACTTGTCCGCACTGCATGGAGTATACCGATGCTTTACTTTAGCTAAAAGTGGTAGCGGTCATGGTTTGATAACCATCGTAAATTTCTAGCTCCTAATCGCCCATTTCAGCGATCGAAGAAGTTTCGGAAAGAACACGTTGATTACTAATGATCCACCGAGCGCGATCGGGAGATGAGCTTACATCACTAATTATGGGTATGGGACTAGTCTCCGTAATGAGATTGGTAGTGATGAAATAAATAGCGTAATATCAGCGGTTTGGGCGGATGGAAGAAAAGAAGTATTTTCTGGGATCTACCTTACTGGAGTTCTCTTTTGATTCGGCATAATTTGGACGTCATGTACATAGAAAAGAATGTGTTCGATAATGTCTTCAACATAGTCATGAATGTCCAAGGGAAGACAAAAGATACGAGCAAATCTAGAGAAGAACTTAATTTATACTGCTATAGACCAGAGTTGACGATGAATGAATCAACAGGAAAATATCGAAAGGCTTCTTATACACTTGACAATCGTGAGAAAAAGTCTTATGTGAGTGGGTAAGAGGTTTAAGATTTCGGATAGATGCGTTTGAACATGGATAGATGTGTAGACATGACAAAACGAAGATGTTTGGGATGAAGAGTCATAGATCATCACATTTTCATGCAAATAATTCTACCGATGCATTTATGAACTTCTCACACCCAATGTTTGGAAAGTCGTAATGTGAATTATCTTTATTCTTCAAAGATTTAACTTCTCGAAACATAGGGCTTGATGATCCATGCGGACTCGAAGAAAATATTCCGGTGATTTTATGCAAGCTTGAGCGCATCTTTCCCTAGTTTCTTGACTCCATGGAACATCTTCCGGTTCATCTAGGCGATGAAGCCCGTATTGCGAGAACTGTTCAATACCGATGGATGTATCCATTTGAAAGGTCTTGCTCGTACATTATCACATATATATATATATATATATATATATATATATATATATATATATATATATCAATTGAAGAACAACGTTCTAAATTTTGTAGATACTACGTAAGTTGAAGAACAACGTCGAAATAAAGCCGGGGTTGAGGGTTCTATCGCAATGCTTACTTAGTAGAAGAAGCATCGACATTTTGCTCGTATTATTTTGATGATCACGTAAGAACGAAGTTCGATTTGCATCATGGTCAACGAAGATTAGCGAAAGTATCCAGATATGCTTCAAATCTTCAAGCAAGATGGCGGACCTTTTGAAACATGTCAACGAGATATTTGGATAGTAGAGAATATGATCTTTTCGTTTATACGTGTTGCTCAACCGTGTTGAAGTTGCGGATATTTACATGGCGTAAGTGTCGTGTTTTCTTAGAATTCATTGTTAATTATTATTATTATTATTATTATTATTATTGTTATTATTAACTAGGATCGTAAATATATGTTGATGTAGTTTATTCATCGACGATGTGAAAAGATCAAATCCAGCGATCTCTAGCTACGATATTCAAAGGTCGATTGAAAGAGCTTCCGCTTTTGGTTTGAGGCATATGTGAGTGTTACGATGATTATTAGTAGGAAATATTTAATATATGCGTTTAGTCATTCTAATCATTTTTACTAATAATAGGTCAAAGATCATACTAACAACATTGTGAATCCGTTCATATTGTCTCTTGCCAAGGGCCTTCACTCAATTAAGGCGTGCCGTGGTATTATATAAATGGGTACAAATTTCACACATTAGAACATGAGTCACAAAGATCAACTATGAATAGTGGAGTGTGCATTAAAGGTGAAACCTATAGTGCAGACACGCAAGAACTCGACTTTTATGGTCGATTATTGAAGGTTTGTGAGTTGGAATATCCCGGCTACCAACGAAGACCACAATATTGTTTAGATGCAGTGGTTTGATCCTTCACGATTGGGGTTATCAATTCATTCCGAGTACAAGTTGGTTTCGGTAAATCATACGCGAAGATATAACAAGTTCGAACCGTTTATCCTCGCCAATCAAGCCATTCAGTATACTATTGTGCATATCGAGTTTAAAACAATCTATGAAAGAGTGGTGGGAAGTATGAAAATTAAAGCTCGATCTAATGTGGAAGTCTCGGATGAGAGTTCTGCATCGATAGTACTCCCTTTTCAAGAGGATGCATTAGGGTTGATTACTAATGTCGTTGTGGATGAGGACACGACACTAGTTCATCCGGACGGTACACTCATGACATTGAAGAGACATCGATGATGAGGATGATGAAGTTGAATTGTCGAGTCGGGAAGACAATCATACATTGGATGATGATGATGATGGCGTGACGATGAATAGGGTTTGAATTTATTATATAGTATGTACAAGAGCGTTTTATTTTCTAGTATGCACACAAAACGTTATGATATGTATTATTTGTGAAATTTTAATACAACATTTTTTACCTTTGTTTGCAGATGTCTCACAGTGGACGAGGTGCCTCGTCATCACGTCGGAGGCACCCAGGATCATACACTGCCGTCGCCTTCACCTGCCAGCCTAGAAGAAGGCATGGAGACACTATCTCACGCCCATTTCCTCGGCGGTGAGTGCAGTGCCATCTAGAGAGGGGATGAAGAAGATAGCCATTGTGAATGGGTATGTTATCTCTTGTATGTCTCAGTTTAAATAAATTATAACATTCTGATGTCTTTATTTCCTGTAAATTGTAGCATTTTGTGTCCGAGCAATGATATAGCCAGCGTGATTACTGGTCATTCAGTAAATTCATGAATCACAACGGCTTCATTGGAAATTGGTGCCTCGAGAGTTCAGCAGATTTAATTCGATGAATTTAAGGTTAGTGTTGTTTATACGTAGTCATTTATGATTTGACCTTTGCATATTGTAATCATATATTTTGCGAAATATTTTTATTGGGATGATACGATGGGCGAGGCCATGGTCTACTCCTCTTGGTGCGCAAAGGCAGCGAGCGCTATAAAGATCTTGTTCACAAGATCAATGGTGAAGGACTCGCTTAACCCACCTCCATTTATCCCCGGCGAGATTGGGATAATTGGAAGGCATATTGAGCTCGACAAACGTCGAAGAAGGCGGCAAGGCCCGACAGCAGGATGTCCGAGCCGGATGGCGAGGGTCTTGGGATAGTCAGCATCGGGGTGGCTCACGCTCTGCATACGAGTATCACGAGAGAGATTATAAGTACTTTTAAATTTTAGATCTGATAAATTTATTTAAGAATCGTGATACTTGTTAATTATTTAATTTGTTTGACTTATTTATAGGCAAGAGCGTGGAGTAGCCATAGAAGATGTCGATGGGATGTATTTGAAGTATCATGCCATCGACGGCGGAGCTATCTGATGGGAAAACTTCGAGAGTATCGCGGTAAGTATATTCGTTAGCACAATAACGAGCATTTAATTAAATAATAATTGTACGAAATTATATTACGAGGCGAGGTTGAGGAACATGTCACTCGCTTGAGCCAATCTGGGGGTGATGAGGCGACACGAGAAATTGATAGGACTAAAATTCTCAAAAATATCCTGGGAGCTCCTCAAAGAAAAAGAATAGGATGTTTGGTCGTGGTTCTCTATCACGGACATACATGCAGGCGAAGTGTCGTCTCATTCGGTGGAGAGTGCCCATCCTGCGATCTGATGAGCTTATCAACAATGACTATTGGAGATGGAGGCGGATGGCAAGTGGCGGGGAGCAATCGAGGCGAGATTGCAAGTGAGCACCGCAATCTGAGGCGGATTGCAAGATGAGTGAGAGAGATAGCGTGCAAGCACGATTTAGGCTCGATTCTTGGCGCTCAGCAGGAGGCCATAGAGCGCTTCATGGCCGGCTCCCGTTTTCCCCCATCCTCGTGAGCTCCCGTTTCCCCCCACCCTCGTGATATCAGCTCCTATTTCCCCTCACCTCGTCATATTTGGGTTGTATTATGAATTTATAAACTTATCGTATGATTTCGAATTGTTTGGTTTGATTTGATTTGTTTGGATAGTTTCGAATTGTTTGGATTGAATTGGTTTGTTTAGATAATTTGAATTGTTTGGATAGTTTGAATTGTTTGGATTGAATTGGTTTGTTTGGATAGTTTGAATTGTTTAAATTGAATTCGTTTGTTTGGATAGTTTGAATTGTTTAAATTGAATTCGTTTGTTTGGATAGTTTGAATTGTTTGGATAGAATTGGATGGAATTGGTTTCTTTTGATTGTTAGTATTGTTTGGATTGTTTGAAAACAGGTTTGTTGTAAATGGTCGTCGAACTACAAATAAAACGACTGTTTTTTTTTTAGCGACGGACTAGAGACGGATCAGCGACGGATTTACAACGTGAAATAACTGAACAAAATGTAACTAGCGGCTGATTAGAGACGGAATAGTTACGGAAAAGCTACGGATTTATGACGGGTAAATGCGAAATAAAAAATTTTACAATTTTAGCGACGGAAGCGTCCGTCTCTAATTAACGACGGATCGAGGCGGAATAGCGTCAAATTAACGACGGTTTGGCGACAGTATTTTGTAGCTACGGCAAAGTTCTGTCGTTAATCCGTCGTTAAATACGACGGATTAAAGTCGTAGTAACGACGGATTGTATTTCAGACGATCGTTTTCGAGGTCGTCTATTAGCGACTGATATGTCCGTTTTGATACGTAAGCTAATAAATAGCGACGGACGTAAATCCGTCGCTAAAAGATTGCCAACCAGGTTTCCAGCGACCCCATAATTCCGTCGCCAATCCGTCGCTAAACGATTTTAGCGACGGATCCGACATGATTGGCGACGGAATTTTTCGTCGCTATTCGCCTGCAATTTTGTAGTGTGGGTTTTTAGTGATATGAGTAGAGCTTGAGATGTATGATACGTTGAACCCTTACAATTTAGGACGACCCAGTACGAGTTATGTGAGGTTTCAAATTTTATTCATTACCCAAGTTCTATCATTGAGTTTAACTCTATGATCTAGTTTCAATTGAGAAATCATTTGATTTTCTCACTTTTTGTAAAAGAAGTTTACAACCAGAAAATTTATAAAGTGTCCTTTTGAAACTAAGCCCTCATGTGATTGAGAAGAATTTGTGACGGGTCTGGCCAGCCCATATGACCAAAGAGATCTCAATAGTCGTCATTATGGTCTTCGGACCCTATATCTCAATTATTCATTTCAAAGAACATATTGATTCAAACTTTAAAAGTTGACATCTTGAATTGTGAACCATTACCACTTTTAAGTTGTCATGATGAGTTTCCTCCAACCCTTAAAACTAACAAGTATGAAATAGGTTGAATTATCTTGGCACCTAAGCTTTCAGATCAGTAGAATGATATCCTTCTTCAGTGAAAGAGATACATAGTTATGATGCAGAGAAGTTCTCAATGAGGTGAGATTTTTTCCCTATGATGTGCATAAATATAAGGACCCTTGATAGGCTTTAATGATGACAGTAATCAGATGTATTTATACCACCTTGTGAGTGTTTTAATAAATAAGTTATGAATAACTTATATTTCTAGCATTGAGTGTTAGAGTAGTAGACATAAGGAAAGTTTAGAATGTTCTTGGAATATAGAATGATTATGTATGCGACTTAACCTTCGATCATTATGTTATAACAAGACAGATAACGAACTATCTTTAAAATAGTTGATTATCCTTAAAGACATTGTTAATTGGTTGGACATGTTTACGGATAAATGAACACGAGGCAATTTCAAGATATAGAAGGAATGATGTCATCCCATTTTATGAGTCAATATATAGATAGTTAAGGTAATACGACGATCAAATGGATACGAGGCAGCAACGTTAGAAAAGTGAGAATGCAATATGGAGAAAGAATCGAGAACGCTATGAGGATACGTAAATTTCAAGGATGAAATTTCATTAAGGGGGTTGAATGTAATACCCTGGATATTTGAACACCAATTTTCGAATTTGAAGGAATTTAATTACGATAAATCCGAGAATGAAAATGAACGTCGATAATTGCCGATTTTGAGTAAATGGAAAATTCTATTAATTTTTCGCATATAATGGATCTTAATAATAAATAATTATGTTTTTAAATATATGTGGGATATTATTTAGACAAGGAATACACTAAGAAAGAAAAAGAAATATCTTCTCTTATTAGTTTCATTATTTTCGAAAATAATGATATGCACATATGATTAATTTGTGATCAAGTGTGAGATCACATTATTATTAAATAGATAAGATATTATTTTTTTGTATATGGAAGATATTTATTTTATGGGATAAGATAAGATAATGACATTTAAGAAGATAAGATATGGTTGATAATGACATTATGCTTAAGATAAGATTTTGCTAGAGATATTTTTTAAAAATAAGATAAGGCCATTAATTATATTTGACCAAGAGATGATAATTATCTCTTTTAAATGCTTTAATAATGTCATTATATCATGAGTGAATAATATTTTGTCTCTAGCTTATAATTTTCGAAAACAATGCTTTAAGGTGTGATATTTTTATCAAATAATTTATTTAATTGCACAAGCTTTAATACTTGATAAATATCATGAAATCAAGGTCAATATTATCTCCTAGATATTATGTGAATTTCGAAATTAGTGATTAATGGAAGAATAGAAGAAAAATTGTGATTTAAATTCTAAGCCTTTAATTTTCGAAAAAATGGGAATTATGCTAGAATTGTTCAAGGAATTTATTTTATGATACAAGAGCATTATATTTATATAATCCTTCATTAAAAATCATATTAGTTATTAAAGGAATAAAGATTTGATAATTTATTCTTAATTTATTATTTTGTTCGAAAATTCCATGTTAGTATATAAATTGTTCTTAATTATTTTTCCTATGATTTATTCTATCATCTAAAACTTATATTATGTCACATAGCTATTAATTAGAAGAAAATAAAATATGTAGCATATATGTATACATATGACCGAAAATTACATGATATAGTGTGAAAAGAAGAATATTTTCATATCTTTGTGACATTGAAGTATATGATTATGATGTAGAGATATTATTAATGTTAAGATAAGTTGAATCATTAATTTAACAAGTGGATGTATTATTTTGTTTGATATGGCCAAAATATTTGGTATATTAAGAAAGAAATAATTTTGAACTCTTTGATAGTGATGTTTAATCTTTGATAATGATATGCGTTAATTAATAAAGTATAAGATAAGATAATATTTTGTCTCATATAACAAGTTGTGATGGCCGAAAATTAAGAAGATAAATTAGTGTTGTAATTGTTGACTTTATACTAAGATATTTTAATAAATCATGATTAAATACTTTATAACTTCTATAAATATACATCAACCCTCTCACATATCCATAAGGCACGAAAGTTCAAGAGAAAAATAGAGAAAATATAGAAAGTGTTCTCCGAAAATTCTCTTCAAACCTAAGTAGAAAACGCGTTGCGACAATCGATCAATCCGATTAAAAGATTAGAAATCATACAAGCCTTTGATATATGCAAAAATATTAGAAATTCATACATGATATGTTAAGTTATATGCTTTTGAGATTTATGTGAAGTATGAGAAATTTTGTTAAATGTTTAAGTTGTTAATTAGATATGTTTATATGATGGTTGTAAGCTTATATTATGAATTTAGTATGAAGTAAAGCATGTTATAAAATTTATTATAAAAACCGAAAATATGTGAGAGATATATTTTGATGAAAATGAATTTTAATTGTTGTTTTGAGCATGGATTGATGATAGTTAGTATGGTTTAAGTATATATTAATTAAATCATAATTTTTGGAAAAATATAGAATATTATGTAATATTAATTATGAAAATTTCAAAACATGAGAAATTGATGTATAAGTTGTGTATGATAAATATTATGACATACTATTGATATAAGATGATAATAATTTGTTGTGTGAATTAATTAGAATTTTGAAATTTGTTTATTTGATTTTCAAAATTTCGAGAACCATATTATAAGGGTTTTGATGTCAAATTTTTATGACTAATGTTATTTGATATTATGTATCCTATGTTAATATGGTATGTTATGTGAATTTATAGGAATTTATGGATAAGTTTTGAAAACAAATTGAAAAGGGCCAAAAATAAAAGAAAAAGTTACAAATTATTTTATTACATGTGATCACATATTTAGATCCAAAAATATGTTTAAAGTATGATATGAATTCATGGGATTTTTAAAAAATGGAGTATAAAATGTTTACATTGAAAATATTTGCTAAGTGACGTAAGACTTTGAAATAAAGTGTTATGATTAATTAGTTTCATGTGTAATTGGTCATGATTGATGTTAAAGTGGATTTATGAGATTTATTAAAAGTATGTTAATAATAAATTATAATTAGAGAATATTATGCAAGATTAATTGTTTTATATGTTCTAAGGTGAATTATGAGAAAAACGTTAGTTTGAAGTTGAAATAACTTTGATTAAAGTATGAAAGTATGAAATATGTCGATGCATTGAGAAGAGTTATGTTATTTCCTAGTTAAATGTAAGTATCTCGATAGAATGAATAAGGCGTGTAAGGTGCTTGATATGAAGCGAGAAAATATTGCTAATAAGCGAGAATTGTTGAAAATTCGTATTAAGAATATACGTTAGTCTTGTGATGAAGTTAGTTATGAAATTAAGGTTCGTAATCTATACGAAAAGATGTGGACTGAAGGAAAGAATGAAAAGATTGAGTATCATCTCTCTTCGAGACACGATGAATCTAATCAACGTAATATAGTTGTTAAGTGTGATAAAATGATCCTTTGATGTTAATAGAGTTGATGTTAGTAAGTCCGTTGTTTCGAATCGATGATTTTCAGAAAAGCGCAGTGTTGTACTAAATTTCGTTTCTTACGTTGATAAGGTCCGGCTCAGAAGTGAAAGAAGACGACAAGTGACCACTAGTGACATAAGAACATTAAGTTCTTAAGGTGGGCTTTCTTACCTAAACAAAATGTGAGCTTTCTTATCAAAACAAATTATGAGCTTTCTTGGAAAATGAGATTTAGAAAATAATTACTGTTATTACTTTACTGCTTTTCTTATTCTGCAAATGATGAAGTACGATATTATCTGCCAAAATATTTTATGTTTTGTATATATCCATTCGAGTTGGCCGGGCTAACAGGAGATTACGAATTCGGATCCTACTAGCGAGAGACTAGTTAGGATTGTGTACACTTTAGCCTCTGAACCGCTGGTAGCGGTCAATCGTGCGTCCGGGTGAAGGGAGGTCTCCCTCCCGTCGCGTTCCATAGCCGACTTGGAATATACGTTATGAGAAAATGCCTGGCCAGGCGATGTTTTGAGAAAATGATGAAAAATCTTTTAGTAAGAACAAGACCTTTTTCAAATAAAACCCTTGTGTCTTTCTGTGATGATGGCAGTACAATATTTCGTAAATGAAAGGAAAAATATTTTTGGCATGTGTCCATTGAGTACTTTGTACTCAGCCCTGCATGTTTGTTTTTAAATGTGCAGTTGAGCTGATGATGGAACAGAGCGTAGTTGAGCGAGAATCTTTTTGTCAACGTAGTATGAAACATCTTTTGGTTCGCCTTGAGAATGCATCGTCATATGCATGTCTCACACGTTTATTCCACTGCAAACTCTTGAAACTCTTTTATATTCTATAAACTATGTTAAGTCCTTGAATGTTTTGTTAGAACTATGTAAAAGATACTGTTTTGTCAGAACATTCGAAACAATCCTTTATATAAACTATTTCCTTATATCCTTAATCTCGTTTATGCTTTGCAACACCCCTGCTTCTTCGCAAGATGAAATGAGTTGAGAACCTCCTTCTTTTATATTTATTTAATCCAACCCCAAGTCGTGGTCCGATAAGGCGGTTCTTTGGGATTAGTCGAACCGGGCCGTGACAGAGTGGTCTCAGAGCAGTTCATTTGCTTTGAACCAAAAATGTTCTTTCTATCCAAGTCTGGCTTGAATCACTAGACTTTTACGAATTAGTCATCACCGCTCAACGCTCCAGTTCATCATGCTCAACTGGTAAGGAAAAGTTGGTTTTGAAAGTTTATGCTTATATTCTGAGTTTGAGGGAATTCAAGTGATAAATATTTTGAAAAAAGAGCGTGGATCGCTTAAGGCGCATGATCCGCTGCGAAAAGAACATAGAAAGATGAATTATGAGAATTTTAGTTCATCATGATAACAGAAGCAAGGATGGAAATGAGAATAATACGAGTTGAAAGACGAGAACAATGAGAGCAAAGTTGAGAATACTAAAAGAGCAGAAATGGAAATGATGATGGCGAGAAGTTAATGATGATTTTGAGATGATGAATGTCACTATGCGATAGTAACATAAGTATAGTCTTTTCCTTTAGATGTTCACGTGCGACGGAACTCCAAATTGACTATGACTTTTTTGTTAGAAATGAAATAGCAATGTGTGTAGGGAAATCTGATTTTCACCCTCTCCCGATGATATATCTTGGTTGTTTAATTCACCATACATTGATTATATACCTAGCATGCACCTATATAATTAATTGCAATACGTAGGTGTTTTCTCGTTTTTACCTGCGAATTTATCGGGAAAGAACGGATCAAGACTCGTGCTTTGATCTTCTGGACTGTATCCCGATTGCCTAAACTCTAATGCCGAGTGAGGACAATCTATGGAGAGTGCTATAGAAATTCGCCTTCTTCCTCCCTAGAGTTTTCGAAAATCTCACTATGTTGAATAGTAATTCTCGAAAATATTGCTCTTGGATTAGGGTTTGATTTTCTCTCACCTTATATTTATAATGCAATCCTAAATCCTATTAAGATAGAATTTATGCATATCTAATAAATATAATAATATCACTTAAGATAGAGAGGATCAAGTAGAGTCCTAGAGGGACTCTATAAGGAGGGGGACGAAAATCTTCATAGCTCCAAGCCTGGATGGGCCAGCCCAGGGATCAAATGCAAGGAATAAAGATGAGCCTCAAATAAATTAATTATCTTATGTTCAGCCCAGAACATAAATTAATTCATAAACCTTTATTAATGCTACTAGAGAATAAGTGCTGACTTATCCATTTATTTTCGAAGTTGAGTTGGGCTTGCACCTAGACTTCACGAATCCACGTATTTAAGATATCGTGCGTCCATTAATTATTTACAGCGTTCTGACTGCTTAAAATAATTAATTACTTTAATTCCTTAAGTAGTACCACTTAACCTTATTATTGTACTTGAGATAACTCAACCTGCAGGGTTTATTACAATAAACCTTTTGAGCTCCTTAAGGGGACGTCATCATCCTAAACGGATACGGTGACTCGACACAGGTAACTAGCATGACATACAAGCACTGTCACCACCCAAGATGCAGAGAGTCTTGGGTTAACTCATGTAACCCTCACCCATAACAAGTCAAAGTGATGGTCAGTAACTTATACTCACCTAATACCTTATCGAGGTTTAGATCAACGTAAAGTCATCGAGATCTAGGTTCTTCACGATGGTCGAGATAAAAACTCATCTCACCGTGATCCATCAATCGTCGAGACGCATCACCGGCATGACAAGTAACCAAGTCAAGTCACTTCTTATCTATACACAGCCTATACCGACAACTCGTCCTCAAGTTGTCTCGGTGTGATACTTTTATATCTCATTAAGCTTGACCAATCATACGGACTTACGTGATCTACAACACAATCGTATGATCTAACTTATTTATGAGATAAAAGGACATACATATGCAATCAGTAAACAATTTAGATAGGAGATTGTAATAGTGGTAATGTGAAACATTGTATACAAGCTCAACCAAAACTGCTTCCAGTATACAAATCCAACAATCTCCCACTTACACTAAAGCAAACTTTTAGTATACAATGTGTCTCTCTACTAGCTATTACAACAACACCATCACTTTGCTTCTCACAATTCTACAAAAGTTTCGTTTCTAAGTGGGTGCCATCTTGCGCAATCCAAGTCCTCGAATATGCTCTTCGTAGACTTTTTGCGGCAGGCTCTTCGTGAATGGGCCAGCTAGGTTATCCATAGTGCCAATCCTTTCAATCAGCACGTCTCCTCTCTAACGATTTCTCGTATGACATGGTACTTTCTCTCTATGTGTTTGGTTGCCTTGTGGGTCCGTGGTTCCTTCGAGTTTGCCACTGCACCTGAGTTATCACAGTAAACTATGATATTCTTGGGCAAACCAGGTATCACATCTAGATCCATGAGGTAGTTCTTGAACCATACAACCTCTTTCGCAGCCTCCGAAGTGGCTACATATTCGACTTCCATGGTAGAGTCCGCAATGCATCGCTGCTTTACACTCTGCCAGGATACGGCTCCTCCTCCCAGGGTAAACACATAGCTTGAGGTAGACTTTTTCTCATCACGGTCACTTGGAAATCAGTGCAGATTACCCAAAGGCATTAGACTATCTGCATGGTAAACTAGCCATAATCTCGAGTCCTTTTCAAGTACTTGAGTATATGCTTTACCACATCCATTGAGCTTGTCGAGGTTAAGCGATATCTTGCTACTATGCCTACCGCATGCGTATATCGGTCTCGTACATAACATTGCATACATGAGACTTCCTACGCGGGCGTAAGGAACTTGTCTCATTTTCTCTATCTCCTTTGCGGTCATAGGTGATCGCTCTTAGATAAAGGAACACCATGCACGAAGGTAGCAATCCTTTCTTGGCGGTCTGCATACTAAAGCGAGTAATCACAATATCAATGTAAGACGCCTGAGATAAGCTCAATATTTTCCTCTTGCGATCTCGGTAAATCTTGATCCCAAGAATGTACGCTGCATCTCCTAAGTCTTTCCTTTGAAACTGATCGGATAACCAACTCTTTACGTCTGATAAAAACTTCACATTGTTGCCAAGTAGAAGGATGTCATTTATGTAAAGTGCAAGAAATACCACATCACCGTTGACATCCAAACGATACACGCAACTGGGTAAATCCATAGGATTTTACCACCTCGTCAAAGCGCAAGTTCCATGATCGGGAAGCTTGCTTGAGTCCATAAATGGACTTCTTAAGCTTCCAAACTAGATGCTTTTCACCCTTCACCACATAACCTTCGGGTTGCTGCATATAGATGTCTCTACCTTCTTCAAGGTAACTGTTTAGAAAAGCGGTTTTCACATCCATTTACCAAACCTCAAGGTTTAAGTGAACTGCTATGGCGGAAGAATTCGATGGACTTGAGCATTGCTACGCAGACGAAAGGTCTCATCGAAATCGATGCCTCAATACGAGTGTACCCTTTCGCCATAAGCACGGCTTTAAAAGCGAAACCTCTCATCGAATCTCTTCCTCTTGTATACCCACTTACTACCTATGGATTCCTTGCCATCCGTAAAGGTGTGTTTTCGAATACATCCATAGTCGTTATGGACTCAATTTCTAAGTCCATAGCGGTGTGCCATGATCTTGCATCAATGTCTTGTATCGCCTCACCGTATGTCCATGGGTCGATTATTGCTGCTCGTTTCACGGGACTAAATCAAGATTCACCCACGAACATAAATCGCTCGGGTTGACGAACAACCCTCCCACTACGACGGCGCCATCGGCACAATGGCAACAATGGGTGCGGAAACATGGTTCTCTATCTTGCACAACTTGGTCGGATAGGTACCACTTGTACGGTCGGTATCTCGATGGAACTCGACGCACTTCAATTTTTGAAGTATCGGTGTCGATCCTCCCACTGAACACGACATCTCGTAAGCAATCGGTGGTGGAATACGATCATCTTCTAATTCTTGAAGAATTATTTCAACTTTGGTTTATGGTTTTCATATAATCATCTTCTAAGAATCGGGCATTAGTGCTAATAATGACCTTCCGATCCTCAGACTATAGAAATAACCACCATTCGTTCCTCTAGGATAGCGATAAATGACTTGCTTCCTGATCTAGACTCCAACTTGTCAACCTTCTTGTTCAAAGACATGTGCTTTGGACTACCCCATATCCTTATGTGGTTTAAACTGAGGCTTGCCCAAATCACAACTCGAAAGGGGTCTTTTCGACTGACTTGGATGGTACTAGATTTAGCAAGTATGCCGCTGTTTCTAAAGCATACCCCTAGAACGAAATAGGCAATGTTGCATAACTTATCCTTGATCTAACCATTTCTAAGAGAGTCCTATTTCTTCACTCTGACACACCATTTTGTTGTGGTGTGCCTTGTAGTGAGTGGGAGGTAATCCCACACCGCACCAAATAGTCCATAAACTCGTTCTCGAGGTATTCGCCACCGCGATCGGACATGATGACTTGATACTTTACCAAGCTTCGCTCCACTTCCGTCTTAAATTCTTTGAATTTCTCAAAGCATTCGAGACTTGCGGTGAAGCGGTATATGTATCTGTGCACTTGAGTGTCGTCGATGAAAGTGACAAAATACTCGTACTCTCCACGAGCTTGTGTGGACATTGGTCCACAGTCGAAATGGACTAGCTCCAACACCTTTTAGCTCTATAACCCTTCGCTTTGAAGGTGCAGTCGACATCTTTCCTTTTATACTGGATTCACGGTCGAGAACGGAGTAACTGTGAGATCACCCAACGTTCCATTCTTAGCCAGTCTTTGGATCCTATTTAGATTGATGTGACCTAGTCTAAGATGCCAGAGAAATGTGGTGTCATCATGCGAAAAAAACTTTCTCTTTCTAAGGTTTGATGTAGATGCAACTTAATTAAAGGTATTATGTTTGGCATAAATAGTATAAAGCGAATTATATAAAGTGCTCCACGATAACCGTCATTTCTTATGATAGAAACACCACTATCGTAAACAATTGAATATCCATGAATAAATAGTTTGAAATCTGAAATAAGGTTTCACGAAACTCCGGCACATATAAAGCGTCTTTTAATACTAAAGCGTCCCTATCAAAACATAAAGTAACATCTCCATTGCAACGGCCTCGACTTTCACCGCGTTGCCCATGGAGATCGTTATCTTGCCATTATCACGACTCCGCATGCGCAGAACCCCTAGAGTGTAACAAACATGATCGATCATACCCGTATCTACTACCCATGAATGAGTAGAACAAGTTGCTAAACATGTTTACATTACTAAAGCAAATGGCGTACCTTGAGCCTTGAGCATAGGGCACTTGGCCTTTCAATGCCCGTCTTGTCGCACTCAAGCACTTGCCCTCTCTTTGGCTTTTCTGCCTCGTTGGCGGAACATGTTCTTGCTCCCATGGTTCCTTTCGCTCTACCACCTTTGGTGCCCCTTTTCTTCTTCCATTTTCAACGGAAAATTTGGGCCCCTAGTGTGCTAGAAAGGGCATGTGCTCCTTGCCCGTGACTCTTCCGCTGCCACGAGATCATTAAGCAACCGACTAAGTGTATACTTGGTCTTGCTCATGCTCGCTCACGCAAAATTCTCAAAAGACTTGGGCGGTGTATTGAGGTTGATATCGACCTTGGCTTCGCCGTCAATACATCCTCCCAACTGATTAAGACTATCCATGAGATGAGTCATGTGGGAGATATGTTCATGAACCGAACTTCCTTCTTCCATCTTACACGCCAAGATTTCTCTCATTGTATGGAAGCGGACTATCCGATCCGACTGCCCAAACTTACTCTCGAGACTTGAACATATTTCAGTCGCATCTACCATCGACTGATGCTGCAGATGCAAGCCTTTGGACATTGTAGTCATCATATAGCATTTGGCCATATTGTTTGACTTATGCGAAAACCTTGACTCTCATCGCTCATTAGTCGATCGTCGCAGGGCATCGCGTTTAGGAGTAGTGAGAGCAAACATGTGTTCTTCAAATGATAAGAACATATTCCATGTTTCGTTTCCACTCGATAAAATTTGGACCGGATCGAGGATTTTGTGCGAGCATATTGATAATCGGTGTAAGAGACATATCTGAAAAGTAATGTAAACACATAAGCATACGATCGCACATAATTCGTAACAATAATATTGTAACCTTTTGATAAAACAATATTAATTGAAACCTCCAATCGCCCAAAGAATTCCACATGCAAGCCACGCGTGTGGACGTTTACACATGAACCCCTCGACCAGACTAAAATATACCTTTTAGTCGTTTAATTTCAATCCATGTCAACTTATCCTTATGAAAATGAAATTAATGATCGACCTTACTGACCACATCACTATCACAAGAAGGGACTTCATGAGAGTTGTACTTGAGGTGATGTCTAAGCAATGACCACAATTTTAATAGCGGAAAATGAATTCTTAGAATCGACATACTCACTAGGACCATACCGCTTCCAATCCAAATTCTTTTGTCTTCTCATTTTAAATCTATCTCTAGAGAACTTATGAACAATCGCATATGCAAGCCACGCGTGTGGACGTTTACACATGAAACTCCCACTTCTCAATAGATTAAAATGTTTTATTTAGAAATCTCATCTAACAAACTTATGACAAACAAGGCAAGCAAGCCACGCGTGTGGGCGTTTACTCACGGTCGTATCACTTTTTAGAGATCAAAAGTGGAGGTCTTGACATTTTAATTTAAAATTAATATGTCGGATTTCTGCTTAGTCTTTTGTTTCAAAGGTTTGTCCATGCGAGATCACGTAATCCTAGCATGCTTTTCTATAGAACTCAACATGTAAAAATGCTCAGAATTCTAAAATATGCTGAAAACGCGATAAACCTAGCATGCTTACTATGCGCGTCCAATCACGAAAACATATAATATGTTTATCTACGTAATTAAACATACATAGCATGCTTCATAATTTAAACATCCACGACATGCTTGAGCGATAAAAATAAAATAAAATCGTTCATCGCATCACGTGGATCACAGACTCGCCCCAATTTATTACATAAATTTGCAAAGCATGATCTTCAAACTTCAACAGGCACTCGCGTGCGGCGGCACGGACCGGATTCACAAAATTGGATTTGGGCCAAAAATAAAAAAGCGGGCGAAATAGTAGATCGGGCGAAAATCTGAACCGGGTCGAAATCGGGTTTGGGCGAAAAAATCGGGTTTAAGCGAACGGGCCGGGTCGGCCCAATGTGGACTGGGCCATGTGCGCTAGGGCACAGCCCATGCGCACACCCAGCCACTCAGCCGCACATTGTCGAACCCTGCCGAGGAATAGCCACCGAGCTCGTCGAAGATCCCTCACATCCGCCGCCCAGCTGCCCAGCCTCGCCTCGTCATCTCTCGTCTAGCTGAGATTCATCGAGCAGGCTGGCCGAGATCACCGAGAAGCTGTCGACATTGCCGAGGGGTCTGCCGAGTCTCGCCCGCAATCGCCGGGAGCCGCCGACATCGCCGAGGCGTCGCGTCGATGTTCGCACGCTGGATGCACGCTTTGTCGTGCACGTTCGCCTGGGCCCTGTCGACCACCTCGGCGAGCGCCGAGATTTCTTTATCGCCCATCTTCCGAGGAGTTGCTACCGAGGATGCCGAGAATCTTCTTGGCGTGACTCGCTGGCTGCCGCTTCGCCGCGCGAGGGCACCCGCGCCGCCGCCCAACCTCGCTGCCGAGTAAACCGCACACTGAGGTTTCCGCACGATAAACACGCACCCCGCAACGCCTCGTCCGTATTCTGCCCGCGCGACTCGCACGCTCTGCCGAGGATTGCCAAAGACCCCGCCGAGCCCGTCTGCTAAGAGACGATGCGTGACATTCCTTCTTAAGCCGTCGAGAGTTACAGTCGACCCTCGCCCCTGTCCGCTCGGATCTGCCGAAACTATCGAGAAAAACATGCAACTACCGAGACGTGCTGCGAGCGCCGAGCACGTCCGCGTGCCGTCACCCGCTCACTCTCGGTCGTGCGTTTGATTTTTCGGCGTGCCTCTCGTTGTCTCGTTCTTCGTGCTTTTGTCTTCGTTCTTCTTTTACAGATAAGATTTACAAAAAAAATCTAATCTAACCACGAATTTTCTCGTGGCGAAAAACAAAATCCGACAAAAATATAAACGAGCCACGATGAACGACAGATTCACAATTAATTAATTGCACACGTTATAATCAAACGTGAATTAATCCAATAGAGCCAAGATTCTGATCCCAAGCTCGATACCAATTGTGGAAATCTGATTTTAACCCTCTCCCGAGGATCTATCTTGGATGTTTAATTCACCATACATTGATTATATACCTAGCATGCACCTATATAATTAATTGCAACACGTAGGGTTTTCTCGTGTTTACACGTGAATTTGTCGGGAAAGAGCGGATCAAGACTCGTGCTTTGATCTTACGGGTTGTATCCGTTGCTTAAACTCGATACCGAGTGAGGACAATCTATGGAGAGTCTTATAGAAATTCGCCTTCTTCATCCCTGTAGTTTTCGAAAATCTCACTATGTTGAGCAGTAATTCTAGAAAATATTTCTCTTAGATTAGGGTTTGATTTTCTCTCACCTTATATTTATAATGCAATCCTAAATCATATTAAGATAGAATTTATGCATATCTAATAAATATAATAATATCACTTAAGATAGAGAGGATCAAGTAGAGTCTAGAGGGACTCATAAGGAGGGGGGCGAAAATCTTCATAGCTCCAGGCCTGGATGGGCCACCCAGTGGATCAAATGAGGAATAAAGATGGGCCTCAAATAAATTAATTATCTTATGTTCACCCGAACATAAATTAATTCATAATATTTATTCATGCCACTAGAGAATAAATGCTGACTTACCCTTTTATTTCCGAAGTTGAGTCGGGCTTTCACTTAGACTTCACGAATCCCGTATTTAAGATATCGTCGTCCATTAATTATTCTGACGCTTCGACATTGCTAAAATAATTAATTACTTTAATTCCTTAAGTTGTACCACTCAACCTTATTATTGTACTTGAGATAACTCAACCTGCAGGGTTTAGTACAATAAACCTTTTGAGCTCCTTAAGGGGACGTCATCATCCTAAACGGATACGGTGACTCGACACAGGTAACTAGCATGACATACAAGCACTGTCACACCCAAGATGCAGAGAGTCTTGGGTTAACTCATGTAACCCTCACCCATAACAAGTCAAAGTGATGGTCAGTAACTCATACTCACCTTATACCTTATCGAGGTTTAGATCAAAGTAATGTCACCGAGATCTAGGTTCTTCACGATGGTCGATAGAAGAACTCATCTCACATGATCCATCAATACGTCGAGACGCATCGGCATGAACAAGTAACCAAGTCAGTCAACTTTATCTATACCGCAAATCTTATACCGACAACTCGTCCTCAAGTTATCTCGGTGTGATACTTTTATATCTCATTAAGCTTGACCAATCATACGAGACTTACGTGATCTACAACACATCGTATGATCTAACTTATATATGAGATAAAGGACATACATATGCAATCAGTAAATAATTCGAGATAGGAGATTGTAATAGTGGTAACAGAAACATTGTATACAAGCTCAACCAAAACTGTTTTCAGTATACAAATCCAACCATGTGATCAAAGAATTGGTTGATGTTAGTATTATGGTTTCCCCAGAATAAGAGACCACGATATGGTAGAAATTTTTGAAGGCAAATCGAGAATTGGGTTTTCAAAGATATGAGTAGAGCTTGAGATGTATGTGTAATAACCCAAAAATTTAAAACTTTTATTAGTGATGCTTAGACCAATTATTTATGGTGCTTAGACCTTAATTATGTTTAAGGTAACCAACGAAACGAATTAGAATAGATTCGGAGATCGAAAACTAGAGAAATAAAAATTAGTGACTAGTTTCTACCGGATTATGGTTTTCTCAATAGCACGAACATAGAATGAAAGATCGAGAATGAATCTCAATAAAGTATTTTATTTCTAGAATCCTCTCACGAAAACATGTGAGAATCGAAGAATGAGAATTTTCTAGGCATGATTGCGGTCGGTCTTAAAAGCACTATTTACTGAGCGGATCAATTTTCAGTCATGCTAATCTTGATAATTAGTGATAAAAACCAAAATCATGAAGAAATATATTATTATGAATTTAGAAATTATAAGAATCAATTTTTGAAAGAAATTCCTGAAGAACTTAACCGAACGCCGGGAAAATATACCGAAAAAACCCTAAACTATTCCGAACGAACCGAAACTCGAATCAAGGGTCTAAATCAATAAGAAATGATTTATAAGACTCAAATAAATTATGAAAGCTCAAGAATTCAATAGAATTTCGAATGAGCATAATTTAATCGTCGGACGCTCTTTTTCCACGATAACTCGGAATTGACTTATCGGATGCCGTCCAAACTTCATGAAATTTTTATAAACATTGAAATAATTCTTTGAAAGGCTATTTAAGAAAATAAAACCTTAAGGTTCCGAGAAATCAATCGAAAGCGCGTTAAAACTTAAAGAGTCGGTATTAACATGCCAAAACGGGCAATTTTACCATTCCTTCTCCCAATTACCACCAAGACCATCCCAAATGGGTAATGACAGCCCTTTAGGCTTCCAATACAGCAAGGGGGACGTTCAATACAGCCTTCTCTCTTGGAACCATTTTTCTCTCTCTTTTTCAAACTTTTCTCACTTGTTCTTCAAGCTTTTGAGCTTCAATCCCCCATTTCAAACACTTCCAACTCTTAAATAATTATTCTAAGACCACATAAAGGTAGTATTCATCATCCTCTTCCATCCTCATGGAGTGGAATTTTTGTTTGAAATTTTTTAGTTTGAAACACTAGTTTTGCTCCTCATTTGTTTCGTGACTTTGGAGCCATCAAATTCTCTCAAGCCATGAATGCAAAATTCTTAGAATGATGTTATAAGGATTTAGTTAAAATTTGAGAATTTTTGGAGCATGTTTGATATTTTTCGATTTATTTGATATTGTTGCTTGTTAATGTATTAGAAGCATGTAGAATAAATTTGATAATTTTCAGAATATTTTTGGTATTTGTCTTGTATTTGTTTGATTTTATTTGTTGAGAAATAGTTGAGATATAGTGTTTAATATATGATATGAACATCATATATTAATCTTGAAATTTTTGAAACACTACTCCTATTTTTCACAAATGGGCAGAATTTATTTAAGTATTTTTATGCCATTGTTTGATTTTATTTGTTGAGAAATAGTTGAGATATAGTGTTTAATATATGATATGAACATCATATATTAATCTTGAAATTTTTGAGACACTACTCCTATTTTTATGAAAATGCCGAAACTATGTATAAATATTCTATGATTTATTTGATTTTTATTTGTTAAAAATAATATAATATATGATGTTTAGAAATAATATGAACCTATTATGCATTGTTGGGAATTTATTGAACACATATGTAATTTATGTGTGAGGATAAAAAGAATTCCAAGCATTTAGTTCATATTATAAATATTTAGTTGAGGTTCAAAGTTAATATTACATGTTTATTGCATATTATAAACATATTGTGAAGTGAATGGAAATTATTGAATATATATGTGTATATAGTGAAATTACCGAAACTATATATGTACTAATAAGCATGTGTTTTAATTTTAATGTATGATATGAGATGATATTTCATGTTTAGTATATGGTATAAGCATGATATAATTTTTGTGGAATTTATTGAACACCAAAGCTCATTAATTTATGATTGCCGAAGACTTTGGAACATTTAACTCATATTTTGAAATTTTATTTGATGATATTGAGTTAGTAATTAAATTCCATAGTATGGTAGGAGTATAACATGATTTTATTGGAATTTATTGGATACATATGCTAATTATCGAAAACATAGCAAAATGGTTAAGTATGAGTTTAATTTTAATGATAAATGATGCTATGATAGTTAACTATAAGCTTGGAATGAATGGTTGTGATTGTGATGAATGAATGGAAAACTTATGCACACATACACAATGGTTTTGCATTATGTTAGAAATTAGGGTTTTCTAATGCTTTAGTATAGTTTATGTTGTGTATGGTGTTGTATGGTGTTGAATGGTTTATGTTTATGTTGTACCGACAAACAACCAAACGTAAACAACATAATACTTTATGTACGAGAATCTAAAAGAAATCGACCAATTTCGATAACTTAAGAAGGAATTAATGCAAATCGAAGTTTGACACAAATTATGGTTTTCTATTAATAAAAGGATACTTAAACGTGAGTTCCTAAGTTAGAAAAAAAAACCAAAAGCCGAGCTACAACGTTAATACTCAATAACAAAACCCGATATGACGTTAGATTGAGCGATTATACAATCTCCGACGAGTTAAGAGAAACAAACAACGTTGTAAAGTGTAAACAAAGATTTGAACATAAGATGTCGATCCTTATGTCTCAAAAGTCGAGTTAATATTCCTAAGGAATTCATCTATTCCTAAAGTACTTACTTACATGATAGCATGTGATCACTTGAGTCATAAGTCGAGACTCTCGGCTTTATTCGTCGTGTTAATACGACAAGTCGTCAAATATAAAACTACTAGACGTAACTATAATTGTTAAGTCTAGATAGTGGCTCGAGAATATCCTAATATACCAATCACAACTTGAATACTAACAATCTATAACGTAATAACGTTTAGAAGAACACTAAGGTTAAGAGTCGAGGATCGACTCGAGTATGTGATTCATAAGTTGAAGTTCACCCATGAGCGATGAAGTAATATAGTTTGGGGTGGGAATGTAAGATAATAGGAATTATCTTAAAACAATCACATGAAATCATAAAGAAACCTAATTGGGAACTTTAAGTCGTAATCTATAAACGGCCTTCGATCGATAGAAAGAATCTAAGAGCGGTTATTTTCTTATAAAGGGTTTGATCGTACGTAGTTGCTGAGGAAGGACACTCACACATTGCCCTGCTTAGAACAATTAGCTTCGGACTAGCAGGTGGGCCCTCTTGAAACAAAAATGTTATGCATAACTCAAAGCATGATTTACAAAGCTTTATGAAATATCATCACATGAAATGTTATTGACTGCCAAATATTTATGTTTTGTTGTTATCCTATCTGAGATTGGTATATCCGATGTGGTATGTGAATGTGTTGGTCCACCAACGTAAAAAAGGGGTAACGATCGGATCCGACTTAGTTAAGGACTAACTCGGATTGTGTACAGTGTGACTGTGTGTTAAAGTTAGCTAACTCGACCGGTCACGACGACTATGTGTAGGTGGCCACCTCCATAGTGCGCGAATGAATGATCAGATATGGAAACAATGTGAATGAAATAGTCAGGCCTGACACTTTTGAGAAATGATAAAATGTTTGAAGGCATGAGTCTTTCAACTAAAATCCTCATGTGCTATTGTGGGCAGTTCAATAAGTTTAACAAAGAAAATGTTTTCGGCAATGAGTCCACTGAGTACTTTTGTACTTAGCCCTGCATCTCGTTTTTGATGTGCAGGTTGAGCAAGGATTGATGATGGGTGCGAGGTGGTGCAGAGCAGTTGTTTTGTTACTTAATTAGAAAGGATTATAGAACATTGGGCATGCATCGTCATATGCACGTCCACACGTTATTTGCTGCCTAACTCTGATATTATTTTGATGTCTTGATTATAACTGCTTTCATACCGTATTGAACTTGAGGTTGTACCTCGTTCCTTGATTTGTCCCCTGATTGGGCTATATGTTTGAACATCGAACCTTTTGGAAAGTCCTTCTGTGACTTGAGTTCGTATCGAACAGCCTATTCCTTTTTATCTATGCGTTATTGAGTAGTTAAATGATTAATTTCATTGATTAGTTATGTTTATATCCGCTGCTTTATCATACCGGTGACGATCCATATGATCCGTACTTCCATGGGAAGTCGGGTCGTCATAAAGTGGTATCAGAGCACTTGTTCGATCTGAACCCTAGAAACCATTTCCTTGAATCCTAAATTGAAAGTCGAGTCTAGAAATTGTTTATGTTTGACTGCTACTGCACTGCACTCCATCGTTGTCCTGCTCAACGAGGAAGAATGTAACTATTTCTACTAAAAGTTGTTTTGAAATGATTGAAGTTTGTGAAATGTGATTTGGAATTTCAATATTGCCTTGTTTGAAGGTTGAAATATATTGTGGAAAAAGGAATATTTTGAAATTGAAAAGTTGTTTCAAATGATTGGTCATTAGTTTGAAAGAAAGTTGCAAACTTTATAGACTTGGTAAGGGAGTAATATGAGGATACTTGATTATCGCACAATGTGCCTTGATTTGTGTTTACTGTTATATGCAAAGCATGCTAGAAGCAGGATGTAAATGAGTATGTTTCCCCATGAGGACATAGACTCTTAAGATGCATGATCTCTTTTGTTCCGAACTTAGTCTGAGAACATAAGGTATCCCCAATTGAACGAAATACTAAGGAAGAACGAGAACATAGAAATTTAATGAATCACAATCCGAACGGATTTGCGGAGAAGAACGCGACAAATCTACGATGACGAAACGATTGCTTAACTGGAGGTTCGTATAGTTATGAGCCCCAACCTCTCTACGCGAAGGAATTCCGAACACCATGCGTATTGCCTCTATCGTGGCAATAATGAAAAGAATCAAAGTATAACGTTAAGGAAGTATAAAAAGAAAGATCAAATTGTAAGTACATTGTAGGAAAGATTATGATCGAATGTTATGATGCGAATAGAAATAAAGAATCCAGAACCCAATAAGATAGAGTGACCACTTAGCCTTTACCCGAAGGCTAGACATCGATCGTTGCTCTACTCTAAGAAACCATACCGTCTCTTCCCAGAGACCAAACCATGAAAGTAGTTTCATAAGAACATAGGAATATAAGATGGTTCGGATGGTTTTTACGACTAGGCTCCATTTATCTTCTAGAGTCACACACGATGAGGTGGTATGCTCTTACCGTTCCCACCAGATATACCGAGTAGACAACATCGGTGAGTTCCTTGCTCATTTTGTACGTCATTGGGTTGCTGCACATGCCCGTGGTACGTCACATTATGACGGTGTGCTTGATCGATCACGAGGCGCCATCCGATCGCGGGGATATGCCATGAGATATCGACAGATTATATCTATCGACGCCGAGAGAGCTTCGATCTTAAGATGGACTTGCGTCGTCCTGTCACTCATCTGAGCTACGTATTCATGGTATACGAAGCTACACCATGTGGACCGTATTTCCCCGAATGGGAATACACCTGGCGCGATGAGATTCCCGAGTGGCTTCATCCGGAGATGCCTCGTTTGGCATCTGATGGACCCGTATTCTTGCCTGGCTGTGGCAGGAACATGTTCGAGGCTGGACCTTCCCGTCCTCGACAGCTCACTTTTTCGATCCTACCGCTAGTAGGATTCGAGCCCCGTCATTAACAGCCCAGACCATCACCACCGATCATTCTATGTCAGCATCCATCTCTACCTACCGGCGCCCTTAGCTCAACCACGCCACCCGCATGGACCCATGTACCATGATCTTGTGGAGGTTGATGATCCATGTGGCCTGCTGCGAGCACCGTGAGAGGAGCTTGTGCCCTTCTTACTGTTGCTCCGTTTCCAACCGCTGCTTTCAAGGAGATCATGGTGAGATCATGCCGGACACAGGCTGCTATGGGAGAAGCTAGGGTCATTAGAGTCCGAGAGCCCGTGGCTCCCACATTCGATGCTGAGGTCATAGAGGAGGAGGATCCAGAGGAAGACCCATATGAGGATCCTGAGGAGGACCTGCATGCTGACAATGAGATAGAAGGAGTAGACAGTACCCATACTCCCGGTTCTGACTCCGACACGATGAGCCATGTCTACACCCCATGAGATTATGGATCTAGTTATTAGGACAAGATTGTGTTTGTCTATATACCCTTGTATATCTTTTGATGCCTGCAGAAACGATGAGTCGTTCCGACATGAACCCTTTTTCTGATGACCACGGTAGCATTTAGATTTTTGTATGCACCATGACTAGGTACACTGAGTGATGCTGATATTAATTTTCGGAGTATCATACTCCGTACCTGGCCTTTTGTGGATCGTAAAAGTGATGATGAAAGTCATCATATAGACATTTGATTTGATATGATGATAGCTCCCCGAGAGCTTTGGTTTTTGAGGTTGCGATATGTGGTGTTCGATGACGTGCTAGATTTATGTTTATGATTATATATACATACCGTTCTAAGATATCTATGATCCTGATGGATGGTATAAGAATATATTTGATTACGTATATTTATGAAAGATAGAATGCCGCCGAGAAGAAGAAACCTTGAGCTAACACCCGGAAGAGAGGACACCCCTCTACCACCAACACCAGCAAGAAGGATTGAGGAACTATTCCTAAAATTTGAACCGCCCACTTTCAATGGGACTGGAAATCCCGTGATGCGGAACTCTGGATTCGCACTGGAGCGAATCTTCAACTTCCTCCTTGCACATCGCAGAACGCTTGTCATGCGTGGCCTTCCAAATGACCGGGACCGCCGACTTCGGTGGGAGGCAAGAGAAGACTCTATCGAAGAGGCTGGAAGGATATACAGGAGGAATTCGAGGAAGAAGTGTGCAGAGTAGATTCCTAAGAGTTATAGGAAGAGGAAGAACATGAGTTCTACAACTGCGCCAGGAAGACCACGGTCACAGATTACGACCGTGCGTTCGCGAGATGTCATGATGCAGCGCCTCGGTTGGTCAACACCGGCGAGAAGAGGACTTAGAAGTTTCGAGCGGGACTCCGCCATGAGATCAGGGTGTCGCTGGCTGGTCACGGAAATCTGACTTACTGTGAGGCCCTTAGTAGGGCTTTGGACATCGAGGCAGCTATGCCCGAGGACAGGACTGTCACTGTACATCCGCCGAATCACCAAGGGGATCGTGGAAAGAAGAAGTAGGAAGGACCCCACCAAGGTCAAGGATCCAACACTGGCCAGGCCGACAGGAGGCCATGGCAAGGGAACAACGTGCCATCTGGGCACGAGCGAGAAATGGGCGCCCATGGTACCCGCTGGTGGAAACTAAAATTGTAAGGCTCCCCGTGTGCCCAATGTGCCATATGAGTCACAAGAGGGCATGTGCATTCTGAATGATCGATGCTTCAGTGTGGCGGAAGGGCCACTACTCGAGGGACCCTACTCGATGCGCCGATGGGAAATGGTCGTCCCAATGTGCCTAACCGAGTCCAACCGGTTCGGGCCATCAAGCTCAACCATTTCAAAGAACCGTCCCGATTGATGCTTTCCACCAATCTAATGACCGTATCAACCACGACGACAACAACAATGGCGGCGGCCGCAACAAAGAATACCGGCACCAACAACAACAACAAACCACCATCAGGCGGGGCTCGCCTCAACCAAGAAAGAAATTCCACGGGAACCGCCAGGAACCAAGAAAACTTGGCAGGTATGGGAACACTCATCCAATTTCCTGTTATCCTACTATTTGATCTTCAAGTCTCGCATTCTTTTATTGTTGAAGCATGCGTAGAGAACATAGGATTATATCCTAAACGCGCTGAACAAATCATGAGAATTTCTTCTCTAGTAGGAGGCATAAGAACGATAACCCACATATGCTCGAACCTAGAACTTGGACTAGGCTCACTTAAGTTCATGACAGATAACCTTCACGTCATACATATGACAGATGTGGACATAATCCTAGGAATGGATTGGTTAACCAGAACATAATGCGACCATCCTATGTAATGAAAGGAAAATTTCTTTCCAACATCCGGAGAGAAACCTCTGAGACTTTCACGGGATCGGCATGGGAGGAGAGTCCCAATCATATCCGCACTACAAGCAAGGGCGTTCTGAACAAGACAGAGAACCACGCCTACCTTGTCTACCTCCAGGAGGAAGAGAAGAATGAGAGAATGATAGAAGACGTTCCAATCGTGAAGGAGTACCCCGATGTATTTCCAGATGAACTACTGGGATTACCGCCAAACCGACAGATTAAGTTCACGATCGACCTTGAACCAGGTTCTGCCCCTGTGTCAAATGCTCCATACCGGATGGCACCTAAGGAACTGGAGGAATTGAAGATTCAACTGCAAGAACTCTTAGAGTTAGGTTTTATTAGACCTAGTGTGTCTCCATGGGGAGCACCTGTCCTTTTCGTGAATAAGAAGGATGTCACTTTGAGAATGTGCATAGACTATCGAGAGTTAAACAAGATAACTCTTAAGGATAAGTAACCTTTGCCCCGAATTGACGATCTGTTTGATCAACTTAAGAGAGCAGGAGTCTTTTCTAAGATAGATTTAAAGTCTGGATACCATCAGCTAAGGATTAGACCAAAGGATGTACCTAAAACGGATTTTCGTACAAGGTATGGTCATTTCAAATTCATCGTTATGCCCTTTGGACTTACAAATGCCCCAGCAGTATTTATGGATATCATGAATAGGGTATTTCACCCATACTTAGACAAATTTGTCTTAGTATTCATAGACGACATCCTAATATACTCCAAGAATAACCAAGAACACGAGGAACACTTGAGAACTGTGCTGCAAACATTGATACAAGAGCAACTCTTCGCCAAGTTTAGCAAGTGTGAATTCTGGTTAGGCGAGGTGACATTCTTAGGTCACATCGTGTTCGCCGAGGGAATCAAAGTGGACTCCTCGAAGATCGATACAGTTCGATAATGGGAATCACCAAAGAACCCAAATGAAATTTGGAGTTTCTTAGGACTTTCCGGCTACTATCGAAGATTTATCGAAGGATTTTCATCGATAGCCCGACCCATAACCCAATTGTTGAGGAAAGGAATCAAGTACACTTCGACCGCCGAGTGTGAGGCTAGTTTCCAGAGATTGAAGGAGCTGCTGATGACAGCATCTGTACTCGTAGTACCCGAAGCAGATAAGGAGTACACAATCTAAACGGACGCTTCAAAGAATGGACTAGGATGTGTTATGATGCAAGAAGGCAAAGTTATTGCTTATGCTTCAAGGCAATTACGCCTACATAAGTTGAACTATCCTACGCACGACCTGGAATTAGCAGTGGTCGTACACGCCTTAAAGATTTGGAGACACCATCTCTATGGAGTTAGATGTGAGATCTATATTGACCATAAAAGCCTGAAGTATTTCTTCGAACAGAAAGATCTTAACATGAGGCAACGTAGATGGCTAGAATGGTGAAAGATTGCGGCGTGGTATCAACTACCACCCGTGCAAGGCTAATGTTGTAGCCGATGCTTTGAGTCGAAAATCCACCATAGTTTGAGATGTCTCCTCGATCGAAGAGACACTTATAAAGGAATTTCAAAGATGAATATCAAAGTCATGGATCCATCTCGAGACGATAGAAGGTTGTATTGCAGCGTTGATTGTAATCGAGACTTAAGAGTCTCGAATCTTAGAAGCTTCGGAGGAAGAGCAAAAGCTACGAAAATATGAGCGAATCAAGGATAAAACCCACAAGAATTTCAAAGAAAGCGATAGATGGCGTTTTGTTGTATGACGGGAGAGTGTGTGTTCGAAGGCGAAGTGCTTAGGCGAGATCTTGAAAAAGCCCATGAGACTTCTTATACCGCACACCGGAAGCACCAAATGTACCAAGATCTCGAGAAGAAATTTTGGTGGGATGGAATGAGCGAGGCGTAGCTTCGTTCGTAGAACATTGTTTAACGTGCCAACAAGTGAAAGCACTCCTGCAACGACCGTATGGAACCTTACAACCGCTAGACATACGGAATGGAAATGGGATGATATAGCCATGGATTTCGTTCTCGGCTACCCAAATCACAAAGAGGAAATACCGCTATCTGGGTCATCATCGATCGTTTGACCAAGAGCGCGTATTTTCTGCCCATTCCGATAACACATGGATCAGACAGACTAGCACAGCTGTACATTCGAGAAATCATACGTTTACATGGAGTTCTGAAGACTATCACGTCCGATAGAGATTCAAAATTTACATCCAGATTTTGGATGAGTTTGCAAAAGGAATTGGGAACTCGACTACATTTCAGTACCGCATTCCACCCAAAAACAGACGGACAATCCGAGAGGACCATTCAGACGCTCGAAGATATGTTGAGGACCGTTGTCCTGGATAGAGGAGAAAGCTGGGAACAAGTGTTACCACTTGTGGAATTCGCCTATAATAACAGCTACCAAGCAACTATTGGAATGGCCCCGTACGAAGCTCTTTATGGAAAGAAATGTCGATCACCACTCTACTGGGATGAAGTGGTAGAAAGGAGAGTATTAGGACCTGACTCTGTGGACGAAATGGTCGAGATCGTGAGACAGATCTGCCAACGGATCAAGGAGGCCCAAGATCGATGCAGTGAATGCGTCGACAAGCGTCGCACGTAGCTACATTTGAAATGGGAGACAAAGTCTTCTTGAATATTTCTCCATCAAAGGAATCGTGAGATTTAGAATAAAAGGAAAGCTCGACCACATTTCATGGGACCTATGAAATTTTGGAAAGGATAGGACCAGCAGCTTACAGACTTGCATTGCCACCAAGTTTTAGAAACGTGCACAATGTGTTCCACGTTTCACAACTAAGGAAGTACATACATGACCCCAATCATGTTATACCACCGACGGATATTGTCCTCGATGACAATATGAGTTACGTAGAACTGCCTACGAAAATCTTAGACCGACGTATCTAAAAGCTAAGGAACAAAGAGATACCGTTAGTGAAAGTTCTATGGCGACACCATGGACAAGAAGAAGCAACCTAGGAACTGGAATCAGCTATGAAAGAGAAATACCCAGATCTTTTCCAAGGTTAGCAAATTTTGGGACAAAATTTATATTAAGGGGGATGATATGTAATAACCGAAAAATTTAAAACTTTTATTAGTGATGCTTAGACCAATTATTTGTGGTGCTTAGACCTTAATTATGTTTAAGGTAACCAACGAAGCAATTAGAATCGATTCGGAGATCGAAAACTAGAAATAAAAACTAGTGACTAGTCTCTGGATTAGGGTTTTCTGAATAGCTTTGAACATAGAATGAAAGATCGAGAATGAATCTCAACAAAAGTATTTCATTTCTAGAATCCTCTCACGAAAACATGTGAGAATCGAAGAATGAGAATTTTCGGCATGATTGCCGGTCGGTCTTAAAAGCACTATTCTGAACGGATCAATTTTCAGTCCGTGCTAATCTTGATAATTAGTGATAAAACCAAAATCATGAAGAAATATATTATTATGAATTTAGAAATTATAAGAATCAATTTACGAAAGAAATTCTGAAGAACTTAACAGAACGCAGAGAAAATATCTGGAAAAACCCTAAACTATTTCGAGCAGACCAAAACTCGAACCAAGGGTCTAAATCAATAAGAAATGATTTATAAGACTCAAATAAATTATGAAAGCTCAAGAATTCAATAAATTTGAATGAGCATAATTTAATCGTCGAATATTTTTTTCGCGATAACTCGGAATTGACTTATCGGATGCCCTCAAACTTCATGAAATTTTATAAACATTGAAATAAATCTTTTAAAGTCTATTTAAGAAAATAAAACCTTAAGGTTCCGAGAAATCAATCGAAAGCGCGTTAAAACTTAAAGAGTCGGTATTAATATGCCAAAACGGGTAATTTGACCATTCCTTCTCCCAACTAACACCAAGACCACCCCAAATGGGTAATGACAGCCCTTTAGGCTTTCAATACAGTAAGGGGGATTTTCATTACAGCCTTCTCTCTTGGAACCATTTTTCTCTCTATTTTTAAAACTTTTCTCACTTGTTCTTCAAGCTTTTGAGCTTCAATCCCACATTTCAAACCCTTCGAACTCTCAAATAATTATTCTAAGACCATAGAAAGGTAGTATTCATCATCCTCTTCCATCCTAATGGAGTGGAATTTTTGTTTGATTTTTTTTTAGTTTGAAACCCTAGTTTTGCTCCTTATTTGTTTCGTGACTTTGGAACAATCAAATACTCTCAAGCCATGAATGAAAAATTTTTAGAATGATATTATAAGGCTGTAGTTAAAATTTTAGAATTTTTGGATCATGTTTGATATTTTTCGATTTATGCTTTATTTCTTTTTATATGTGATAAAGCATGCTTTTGTGAATATTATTTGATATTGTTGCTTGTTAATGTATTAGAAGCATGTAGAATAAATTTGATAATTTTTAGAATATTTTTGGAATTTTTCTTGTATTTTTTTATTTTATTTGTTGAGAAATAGTTGAGATATAGTGTTTAATATATGATATGAACATCATATATTAATCTTGAAATTTTTGAAACACTACTCCTATTTTTCACAAATGGGCATAATTTATTTAAGTATTTTTAAGCCATTGTTTGATTTTATTTGTTGAGAAATAGTTGAGATATAGTGTTTATTATATGATATGAACATCATATATCAATCTTGAAATTTTTGAGACACTACTCCTATTTTTATGAAAATGCCAAAACTATGTATAAATATTCTATGATTTATTTGATTTTTATTTGTTGAAAATAATATAATATATGATGTTTAGAAATAATATGAACCTATTATGCATTGTTGGGAATTTATTGAACACATATGTAATATATGTGTGAGGACAAAAAGAATTCCAAGCATTTAGTTCATATTATAAATATTTAGTTGAGGTTTAAAGTTAATATTACATGTTTATTGCATATTATAAACATATTGTGAAGTGAATGAAAATTATTGAATATATATGTGTATATAGTGAAATTACCGAAACTATATATGTACTAATAAGCATGTGTTTTAATTTTAATGTATGATATGAGATGATATTTCATGTTTAGTATATGGTATAAGCATGATATAATTTTTGTGGAATTTATTGAACACTAAAGCTCATTAATTTATGATTGCCGAAAACTTTGGAACATTTAACTCATAGTTTGAAAATTTATTTGATGATATTGAGTTAGTAATTAAATTCCATAGTATGGTAGGAGTATAACATGATTTTATTGGAATTTATTGGATACATATGCTAATTATTGCTAATTATCGAAAACATAGCAAAATGGTTAAGTATGAGTTTAATTTTAATGATAAATGATGCTATGATAGTTAACTATAAGCTTGGAATGAATGGTTGTGATTGTGATGAATGAATGGTTGTGATTGTGATGAATGAATGGAACACTTATGCACACATATACAATGGTTTTGCATTATGTTAGAAATTAGGGTTTTCTAATGCTTTAGTATAGTTTATATTGTGTATGGTGTTGTATGGTGTTGAATGGTTTATGTTTATGTTGTACCGACAAACAAAACCCCAAACGTAAACAACATAATACTTTATGTACGAGAATCGAAAAGAAATCGACCAATTTCGATAACTTAAGAAGGAATTAATCTGCAAATCAAGTTTGACACAAATTATGGTTTCTATTAATAAAAGGATACTCAAGCGTGAGTTCCTAAGTTAGAAAAAAACCAAAAGTCGAGCTACAACGTTGATACTCAATAACAAAACCTAATCTGACGTTAGATTGAGCGATTAGACAACTTATAAAATCTCCGACGAGTTAAGAGAAACAAACAACGTCGTAAAGTGTAAACAAAGATTCGAACATAAGATGTCGATCCTTATGTCTCAAAAGTCGAGTTAATATTCCTAAGGAATTCATCTATTCCTAAAGTACTTACTTACATGATAGCATGTGATCACTTGAGTCATAAGTCGAGACTCCTTTATTAAATCATGTTAATACGACAGTCGTCAACATAAACTACTAGGGGCGTAACTATAATTGTCAAGTCAGATAGTGGCTTGAGAATATCCTAATATACCAATCACAACTTGAATACTAACAATCTATAACGTAATAACGTTTAGAAGAACACTAAGGTTAAGAGTCGAGGATAGACTCGGGGTATGTGATTCATAAGTTGAAGTTCACTATGAGCGATGAAGTAATATAGTTTGAGAATTGGGAACGTAAGATAATAGGAATTATCTTAAAACAATCACATGAAATCATAAAGAAACCCAATTGGGAACTTTAAGTCGTAATCTATAAAGCGCCTTGATCGATAGAAAGAATCTAAGGCGGTTATTTTCTTATGAAGGGTTTGATAAATGCGTAGTTGCTAAGGAAGGACACTCACACATTGCCCAGCTTAGAATAATTAGCTTCGGACTAGTAGGTGGGCCTCTTGAAACAAAAATGTTATGCATAACTTTCAAGCATGATTCTACAAAGCTTTATGAAATATCATCACATGAAATGTTATTGATCGCCAAATATTTATGTTTTGTTGTTATCCTATCTCGAGATTGGTATATCCGATGTGGTATGGGAATGTGTTGGTCCACCAACGTAAAAAAAGGGTAACGATCGGATCCGACTTAGTTAAGGACTAACTCGGATTGTGTACACGTGTGACTGTGTGTTAAGGTTAGCTACCTCGACCGGTCACGGCGACTATGTGTAGGTGGCCACCTCCATAGTACGCAAATGAATGAATGAATGATCAGATATGGAAACAACGTGAATGAAATAGTCAGGCCTGACACTTTTAAGAAATGATATAATGTTTGATAGGCATGAGTCTTTCAACTAAAATCCTCATGTGCTATTGTGGGCAGTTCAATAAGTTTAACAAAGAAAATGTTTTCGGCAATGAGTCCACTGAGTACTTTTGTACTTAGCCCTGCATCTCGTTTTTGATGTGCAGGTTGAGCAAGGATTGATGATGGGTGCGAAGTGGTGCAGAGCAGCAGTTGTTTTGTTACTTAATTAGAAAGGATTCTAGAACCTTGGGCATGCATCGTCATATGCATGTCCACCGTTATTCTTCTTTAACTCTAATATTATTTTGATGTCTTGATTATAACTGCTTTCATACCGTATTGAACTTGAGGTCGTACCTCGTTCCTTGAATTGTCCCCTGATTGGGCTATATGTTTGAACATCGAACCTTTTGGCAAGTCATTCTGTGACTTGAGTTCGTATCTAACAGCCTATTCCTTTTTATCTATGCGTTATTAAGTAGTTAAATGGTTAATTTCATTGATTAGTTATGTTTATATCCGCTGCTTTATCATACCGATGATGATCCATATGATCCGTACTTCCATGGGAAGTCGGGTCGTCACAGTATAATACGTTGACAACCCTTACAATTTAGGACAACCCAGTACGAGTTATATGAGGTTTCAAATTTTATTCATTACCCAAGTTCTATCATTGAGTTTAACTTTATGATCTAGTTTCAATTGAGAAATCATTTGATTTTCTCACTTTTTGTAAAAGAAGTTTACAACCAGAAAATTTATAAAGTGTCCTTTTGAAACCAAGCCCTCATGTGACTGAGAAGAATTTGTGACGGGTCTGCCAGCCCATATGACCAAAGAGATCTCAGTAGTCGTCATTCTGGTATTCGGACCCTATATCCCAATTATTCATTTCAAAGAACATATTGATTCAAACTTTAAAAGTTGACATCTTGAATTGTGAACCCGTACCACTTTTAAGTTGTCACGATGAGTTTCCGCCAACACTTAAAACTAAGATGTATGAAATAGGTTGAATTATCTTGGCACCTAAGTTTTCAGATCAATAGAATGATATCCTTCTTCAGTGAAAGAGATACATAGTTATGATGCAGAGAAGTTCTCAATGGGTTGAGATTTTTTCCCTATGATGCGCACAAATATAAGGACCCTTGATAGGCTTTTATGATGACAGTAATCGGATGTATTTATACCACCTTGTGAGTGTTATAATAAATAAGTTATGAATAACTTATATTTCTAGCATTGAGTGTTAGAGTAGTAGACATAAGGAAAGTTTAGAATGTTCTTGGAATATAGAATGATTATGTATGCGACTTAACCTTCGATCATTAAGTAATAACAAGACAGATAACGAACTATCTTTAAAATAGTTGATTATCCTTAAAGACCTTGTTAATTGGTTGGACATGTTTACGGATAAATGAGCATGAGGCAATTTCAAGATATAGAAGGAATGATGTCATCCCATTTAATGAGTCAATATATAGATAGTTAAGGTTATACGACGATCAAATGGATACGAGGCAGCAACGTTGGAAAAGTGAGAATGCAATATGGAAAAGAATCGAGAACCCTACGAGGATACGTAAATTTCGAGGACGAAATTTCTTTAAGGGGGGTTGAATGTAATACCCCGGATACTTGAACACCAATTTTCGAATTTGAAGGAATTTAATTACGATAAATCAGAGAATGAAAATGAATGTCGAAAATTGCTGATTTTGAGTAAATGGAAAATTGTATTAATTTTTCGCATATAATGGATCTTAATAATAAATAATTATGTTTTTAAATATATGTGGGATATTATTTAGACAAGGATTACACTAAGAAAGAAAAAGAAATATCTTCTCTTATTAGTTTAATTATTTTCGAAATAATGATATGCACATATGATTAATTTGTGATCAAGTGTGAGATCACATTATTATTAAATAGATAAGATATTATTTTGTTTGTATATGGAAGATATTTATTTTATGGGATAAGATAAGATAGTGACATTTAAGAAGATAAGATATGGTTGATAATGACATTATGCTTAAGAAAGATTTTGCTAGAGATATTTATTAAAGATAAGATAAGGCCATTAATTATATTTGACCAAGATATGATAATTATCTCTTTTAAATGCTTTAATAATGTCATTATATCATGTGTGAATAATATTTTTGTCTCTAGCTTATAATTTTCGAAAACTATGCTTTAAGGTGTAGATATTTTTATCAAATAATATTTTAATTGCACAAGCTTTAATACTTGATAAATATCATAAAATCAAGGTCAATCTTATCTCCTAGATATTATGTGAATTTCGAAATTAGTGATTAATGGAAGAATAGAAGAAAAATTATGATTTAAATTCTAAGCCTTTAATTTTCGAAAAAATGGGAATTATGCTAGAATTATTCAAGGAATTTATTTTATGATACAAGAGCATTATATTTATATAATCCTTCATTAAAAATAATATTATTTATTAAAGGAATAAATATTTGATAATTTTTTCTTAATTTATTGTTTTTGTTCGAAAATTCCATGTTAGTATATAGAATTGTTCTTAATTATTTTTTCTATGATTTATTCTATCATCTAAAACTTATATTATGTCATATAGCTATTAATTAGAAGAAAATAAATATGTAGCATATATGTATACATATGACCGAAAATTGCATAATATAGTGTGAAACGAAGAATATTTTTCATATCTTTGTGACATTGAAGTATATGATTATGATGTAGAGATATTATTAATGTTAAGATAAGGTGAATTATTAATTTAACAAGTGGGTGTATTATTTTGTTTGATATGGCCGAAATATTTGACTATATTAAGAAAGAAATAATTTTGAAACTCTTTGATGGTGATGTTTAATCTTTGATAATGATATGCATTAATTAATAAAGTATAAGATAAGATAATATTTTGTCTCATATAACAAGTTGTGATGGCCGAAAATTAAGAAGATAAATTAGAGTTGTAATTGTTGACTTTATACTAAGATATTTTCATAAATCATGATTAAATACTTTATAACTTCTATAAATATACATCACCCCTCTCACATATCCATAAGGCAAGAAAATTCAAGAGAAAAATAGAGAGAAAAATATAGAAAGTTTTCTCCAAAAATTCTCTTCAAACCTAAGTAGAAAAATGTTACCGACACCGATCAATCCCGATTAAAAGGTTAGAAATCATACAAGCCTTTGATATATGCAAAAATATTAGAAATTCATACATGATATGTTAAGTTATATGCTTTTGAGATTTATGTGAAGTATGAGAAATTTTGTTAAATGTTTTTAAGTTGTTAATTAAATATGTTTATATGATGGTTGTAAGCTTATATTATGAATTTAGTACAAAGTTAAGCATGTTATAAAATTTCTTATAAAAACCAAAAATATGTGAGAGATATATGTTGATGAAAATGAATTTTAATTGTTGTTTTGAGCATGGATTGATGATAGTTAGTATGGTTTAAGTATGTATGAATTAAATCATAATTTTTGGAAAAATATGGAATATTATGTAATAATAATTTTGAAAATTTCAAAGCATGATAAATTGATGTATAAGTTGTGTATGATGAATATTATGACATATTATTGATATATGATGATAATAATGTGTTGTGTGAATTAATTAGAATTTTTGAAAATTGTTTATATGATTTTTCAAAAATTTCGAGAACCATAGTATAAGGGTTTTGATGTCAAATTTTTATGACTAATGTTATTTGATATTATGGATCCTATGTTAATATGGTATGTTATGTGAATTTATAGGAATTTATGGATAAGTTTTGAAAACAAATTGAAAAGGGCCAAAATAAAAGAAAAAGTTTCAAATTATTTTATTACATGTGATCACATATTTAGATCCAAAAATATGTTTAAAGTATGCTATGAATTCATGGGATTTTTAAAAAATGAAGTATAATATGTTTACATTGAAAATATTTGCTAAGTGACGTAAGACTTTGAAATAAAGTGTTATGATTAGTTAGTTTCATGTGTAATTGGTCATGATTGATGTTAAAGTGGATTTATGAGATTTATTAAAAGTATGTTAATAATAAATTGGAATTAGAGAATATTATGCAAGATTAATTGTTTTATATTTTCTAAGGTGAATTTTGAGAAAAACGTTAGTTTGAAGTTGAAATAACTTGATTAAAGTATGAAAGTATGAAATATGTTAGTACGTGAGAAGAGTTATGTTATTTTCCTAGTTAAATGTAAGTATCTGTGATAGAATGAATAAGACGTGTAAGGTGATATATGAAACGAGAAAATATTGCTAATAAGCGAGAATTGTTGAAAATTCAGTATTAAGAAAATCGTTAGTCTTGTGAGAAGTTAGTTATGAAATTAAGGTTAAGTAATCTATACGAAAAGATGTGGATGAAGGAAAGAATGAAAAGATTGAGTATCATCTCTCTTCGAGACACGGCGAATCTAATCAACGTAATATAGTTGTTAAGTGTGATAAAAAGATCCTTTGATGTTAATAGAGTTGATGTTAGTAAGTCCATTGTTGCGAATCGATGATTTTCAGAAAATCGCAGTGCTGTACTAAATTTTGTTTCTTACATTGATAAGGTCCGGCTCAGAAGTGAAAGAAGACGACAAGTGACCACTAGTGACATAAGAACATTAAGTTCTTAAGGTGGGCTTTCTTACCTAAACAAAATGTGGGCTTTCTTATCAAAACAAATTATGAGCTTTCTTGGAAAATGAGATTTCGAAAATAATTATTGTTATTACTTTACTGCTTTTCTTATTCTGCAAATGATGAAGTACGATATTGTCTGCCAAAATGTTTTATGTTTTGTATATATCCATTCGGGTTGGGTGGGCCAACGGAGATTCTGGTCGAGCCTACTAGCGAGAGACTAGTTAGGATTGTGTACACTTTAGCCTCAGAACTTTCGATAGCGGTCAGTCGTGCGTCCGGGTGAAGGGAGGCCTCTCTCCCGGTGCGTTCCATAGCCGACTTGGAATATACGTTGTGAGAAAATGCCTGGCCAGGCGATGTTTTGAGAAAATGATGAAAAATGTTTTAGTAAGAACAAGGCATTTTCAAATAAAACCCCTGTGTCTTACTGTGATGATGACAGTACAATATTTGGTAAATGAAAGGAAAAAGGTTTTTGGCATGTGTCCATTGAGTACTTTGTACTCAGCCCTGCATGTTTGTTTTTAAATGTGCAGGTTGAGCTGATGATGGAACAGAGCGGAGTTGAGCGGGAATCTTTTTGTCAATATAGTATGAAACATCTTTTGGGTCGCTTTGAGAATGCATCTTCATATGCATGTCTCACACGTTTATTCCCCTGCAAACTCTTGAAACTCTTTTATATTCTATGAACTATGTTAAGTCCTTGAATGTTTTGTTAGAACTATGTAAAAGCTACTGTTTTGTCAGAACATTCGTAACAATCCTTTATATAAACTATTTCCTTCTATCCTTAATCTCGTTTATGCTTTGCAACACCCATGCTTCTTCGCAAGATGAAATGAGTTGAGAACCTCCTTCTTTATATTTATTTAATCCAACCCCAACTCGCGGTCCGATAAGGCAGTTCTTCGGGATTAGTCGAACCGGGCCGTGACAATAATCGTTATTCGTTGTCGAGTCGTCTTAAGGCTCAATCTAATATCGTATTAGGTTGTCGTTGTTGAGCATTAACTTTGTAAGTCGGCTTTTGGTTTCTTTAACTTAGGAACTCACGTTTGAGTATCCTATTATTAATAGAAAACCCTAATTTATGTCTAACTTCGATTCTCATTAATTCCTTCTTAAGTTATCGAAATTTATCGATTTCTTTTGGATTCTCGTACATAAGGTACTATGTTGTTTTCTTCTGGGGTTTTGTTTGTCGGCATAACATAAATAAACCATACAACATCATACAACACCATACACAACATATACCATACTAAAGCATTAGAAAACCCTAATTTCTAACAAAATACACAATCATTGTGTATGTGTGCATGAGTGTTCCATTCATTCATCATAATCACATACCATTCATTCTAAACTTGTAGATTAACTATCATAGCATCATTTACAATTAAAATCAAACTCATACTTAACCATTTTGCTATATTTTCGATAATTAGCAATAATTAGCATAAGTATCCAATAAATTCCAATAAAATCATATCATGCTTATATCATATATTAAGCATGAAATATCATCTCATATCATATATTAAAATTAAAACACATGTTCATTACTATATATATATTTTCGGTAATGTCTATATATATATATATATATATATATATATACTCAAAAAAATTCTACTCACTTCACAATATGTTTATAATATGCACTAAACATGTAATATTAACCTTAAACATCCACTAATATTTATAATGTGAACTAAATGATTGGAATTCTTTTTGTCCTCACACATATATTACATATGTGTTCAATAAATTCCCAACAATGCATAATTGGTTCATATTATTTCTAAACATCATATATCATATTATTTTCAACAAATAAAAATCAAATAAATCTTAAAATATATACATATAGTTTCGGTCCTCTTGGAAAAATAGGAGTAGCGTCTCAATAATTTAAAGATTAATATATGATGTTCACATCATATATCAAACACTATACCTCAACTATTTTTCAACAAATACAATCAAAATAATTTTTAAAACTTATATATATATTTCAACCTAACAAAATAAATAGAAGAAATAATTCAAAAATTCTCATCTTTATTTTATATGTCCCTAACACATCAACAAACAACAATATGAAATAACATTCACAAAAACATGCTTTATCTTCTATGAAACAAATTCTAATAAAAATAAAAAAATACCAAACATGCTCCAAAAATTCCCAAACTTTAAACACAACCTTAAAACATATTTTTAAGCATATTTCATTCATGGATTGAGAGCATTTGATGGCTCGAAATTCATGAAGAAAATGAAGAACAAAAATTAGGGTTCTTCATGAAAGAATTCCAAAAAAAAAATCTAAAACAAATTCTACTCCATTACAAATGAATAGAATGATGAATGCTATATTTTTATAGTATTAGAAAAATATTTGGAGGGTTGAAATGGTGGATTAAAGCTTAGAGAATGTGGAGAAATTTAAAAACAAAGAGAAAACTTTGTTCCAAAGAGAGAGAGAGAGAGAGAGAGAGCACGAAATGCTACTGTAATTTGCTGCAAAATGGGCTGTTGTAAGCCTAGTATGGGGTGCCCATTGTTGTAGTCGGGAGTAGACTAGTCAAATTACCCGATTTGGCATATTAATACCGGTTCTTTTAGTTTTATCGTGCTTTCGATTGATTTCTCGAAACCTTATGGTTTTATTTTATTAAATAGCCTTAAAAGACTTATTTCATAGTTTATAATAATTTCATGAAGAAAATGAAGAACAAAAATTAGGGTTCTTCATGAAAGAATTCAGAAAAAAATCTAAAACAAATTCTACTCCATTACAAATAAATAGATTGATGAATGCTACATTTTTATGGTATTAGAAAAATATTTGGAGGGTTGGAATGGTGGATTAAAGCTTAGAGAATGTGGAGAAATTTAAAAACAAAGAGAAAACTTTGTTCCAAGAGAGAGAGAGAGAGAGAGAGAGAGAGAGAGAGAGAGAGAGAGAGCACAAAATGCTACTGTAATTTGGTGCAAAATGGGCTGTTGTAAGCCTATATGGGGTGCCCATTGTTGTAGTCGGGAGTAGACTAGTCAAATTACCCGATTTGGTATATTAATACCGGTTCTTTAAGTTTTATCGTGCTTTCGATTGATTTCTCGGAACCACCAAAAACAACAAAACAAAAAGCAAAGAGTAGCAAGAAACAAAATAAAACTGGCTCACTGCGGAGGTGGTTGTGGATGATATGGCCATAAGCTGTGCATGTCCCGTAGGAGCTTGAGATACTGCTCATTGTATTTCACCTGCTCTGCCCATCGATGCTTGTTCTCCTCTTGCGATATCGCTGCTCCTCAAGCTGACGTCGCTGCTCCTCGAGAAAATGTGCCTGGGCATCTACAAATTGGCCCATGTCTCATCTCAATCCAGCAAATTGATCATCATAATAGAGGCGATCCTCTGTGCAACTGTCATCAATATATTCATGTAGCTCCTGATGCCTGGTGTCAATGCGATCATAGATCCGCTCCTCTATGGCATAGAAATCAAAGTCCGATGCCTGCATATGGAACGGCTGATGATGCTGCTCGTGTTCTGACTGGGCAGGCTCCTCGCCTCCTTGTTCATAATCAGCTTCATCTTCTACCCGAGCTCTATGTTTCTCATGCCTTGCTGCAGGTCGGGCAGCAGGTAAATCAGCTTGAAAAGCTGCTAAGTGCTCGGGAGTAGTCATCAATATGTTGGCCAGCACTGGGACATCACCATGGGTCAGTCGAGTAAGAGCTGGATTTAGCAACTCGAGCACCCTGTTCCTATTGGTCTACTTGACCCTCCACAACAACCTATCTTTCTTGCATCTGAGGAACTGCATGTGGTTGAGGGCTCGTCGGTTGAGGTAGATCTCTCGAGAAATCGGCTCATCAGTGGGGTTGACGTTGAAGCGCGTGGCGATTGGCGATATCATCCATCCACAGTAAATGCTAGCTCCCTCAACCTGGGACTGAGCCTCAAAGTGTTCTGCCAGGAAATAAGCTACATTCATAGGACGTCCTTATAGGGCTGCCGCTAAAATGTGCATATCCGTACTCTGAACTTTCCCGGTATTTTCCCGAGCTAGGACGTTGGACGTGATTAACCTGTGAAAGTACCTCAGCGCTGGATTTCGAATGGATACAGCTGAGGATGTCTGTGGGCTGTAGCCCTTAAATCTCTCAACTTCCATCCTGGCTAATTGTGTCCAGAAGGCCTTAATATTCACGTAGTTGTCCCCCAAATATATACCCCATAGGGTTCCTTGCATAATTTCATGAGCTTCGTTCTTTGATTTCCAGTTGGAAAGTCATGCGCAATAAAACTCCATTCTCATGTCTATGAAGCTGAAATGTGGACAGGAACTCCAAAGTCATGGTCTTATGGGTAAACCACGACCCTATGAATGCTCCATAGAATCCAACTCCATGAGTGAGCATTATCACATCCTCAAGAATTCCCATCTCATGTAGTGTCCTTTGGTGCATGAATTGCATGGGCCGAATCTCCAATCGAGCGAGTCTGTCCCACCGCTCATGGGCTTCTTCTGTGCGCAAAGTGATTTCTCGAAGTCGATGATGAAACTCATGAATAATTTCTTGCTGGACCGGTGTGGACGACGAGGCATCCTTTCCTTTCTCCACAGCTTTAGCCTTTCTACGGGGCTGCATTGTGATATCTGTAAAGATACACTAAATCAAACAAAAGCCAACAAATATATTCCCTCGGCTTATAAATCATATATCCTATAAAGTCATCAACTTAGCCTAGGCTAGCATACATTATCCACGCTACATCAACCTATCAACTCCCCCAAACTTATCATAATTCTTAACATCTCAACATGTTCATCCCCACATTAAGTATAAACTGAATTCTAGTATCACAACATGTAAATACTCAACAATGACGATCAATATCACTAAACTCACAAATTATGCAATTATCCAAGCAAAATTTCTTCAATAATTCCACCAACATATATTCAACAAATAGTACGAAAATAATCGGTAAAACATCAAAATCATGCTTCCATTCATAAATAAATAGAGTAAGAGTAAGAATACATACATTGGAGATGATTGGAAGAGAAAAATTTGTAGATTTTTGAGAGGAAAACTGTTCTTGCGAAAGTGTGAGTGGAGAATGGAGAGGAAAGTTTAAAAATTTTCTCGTGAGTGTGTATGTGAGAATGGAGGCGCACGAATTTTTTATCAGAAGAAACCCTAACCTTGTTTCCGTGTGGGCTCCGACACTACATCGCGAGACTACGTCGCGAAGTAGTATCGTGAGTTGTAACCTGTTTTCTCAAGCGTATATCCTCACGAGACTCCCTCACGACACTTCCTCATGAAGAGGTCGCTGTTTAGTCCGAATCTGGTCGTATTTTCCTATGCTTTTGGTTTTAAATTATCGATCTTTAGATTTACTTTTAGCATAATTTATTATGTTATTATGTTATAAAGATTGAATTCTAATTCTTGGTTTGATGTAGGAAATAGCTAATTATTTTGGCATTATTCGGACAAGAAACTCTACGGAGTGGAAATAAGTGCAGAGGGTCGACACTTTCAATGATTTTCCTTCATAAGAAATAAATTACGTTGCGATAGAAGTCCGTATGCGCAAACGGATCGCAATTCGGAGTTCAGACGAAGGAGAACGGGTCAAAACAAAACATCTGCATAAGCGATGTCGCGCGTAGCGCCAGCATAACCTGCGCCCGATGCGGTTCAGCACCCAGCGTGCGTTCAGCCACTTCAGCCCCCTCCCCAGCACGCGTTCCACCTTTTCCATCCAGTGTTCACTCTCCATCAGCCCCTCTTGAACGCCCGTTCACCCGCAACGCCATCTGCCGACCAAGCGCGCGTTCTACAATTTCGCGCGCGCGCTAATGTCTCCACCGACGCTCATCCCACTCCAGCGCCCGCTTACCTCTCCTTCGACGCTCAACGTGTGCGCCATCCAGCGTGCATCCGGTGCTCGCTGCCAAACGCGCTCACCATTTTCCTTGCGCTCGCCCTTGAGCCGCTCTCGAGGCGAACTATTTCCCAACCGGCGTTCGCACCCTAGCCGGCGTTCAAGTTCAAGGCAGAACGTTTTCCGAGCCGGCGTTCGATCTCTCTTTATATATATTCTACGCTAGGTTAAAATAAAGCCCCGAGGGTTCCAGTTCTTAATTTCTTGTTAAATGGCGGGCAGCGCACTCCTTGAGATTTCTTGAGCGATTCTTGACGACAACACGAGATAATTCTTAGTTTAATTTTACGCTTTTATTTCTTCTATTGAAACATTTGTCATTCGATTCATCTTTGTAGACTTATGCTATTGGATTTATCTTTATTCGATTTATCGATTTATGTTATTGCATCTTCATTCCGTTGATTTATTTTGCTTTGTGAATTCTTGTTTCGTGATTAATTTACATCTCATGCAATTGGTTTTTGTTGGATTCAATTCCATAGTGACAGTGGATTGTTTTCATCTTCCTTTGCTTTATATTGCTTTTGTTTATTGCTTTCGTTTTACTGCTTTCATAGTTCAACTAGGGATTGACAACCCCTGGTTTAGATTTAATGCTTTATTAGTTTAGCTCGGGATTGACAAACCCTAGCTTAGGATTGCCGTTTATTTTCCGTATTTCAATTCACGTATGATCAAAAACCCATGTTGGTATTAGAGTGTTAGGATTTACCGCTTTCTGTGTTTGACACGAACAATAGACCTATTAAGTTTTCCTTGAGAGACGACTAGGGTTAACTTTCCCTACTATAACACCTCATTCGATTATGAGTCAATTAAGAGTATACTTTTAGTTGAAACAAATTTTGGCACCGTTGCCGAGGAAAACTTTAGGCAAATTATTTGTGTTGTTTGTTTTCTGTGTTTCTTTTCATTCTGTTTGGTTATTTTCTCCCCCCGGTGCATGTGATCTTGTTTTTGTTGTTGGTGTCTGTTAATGCAGGGTTACCAGCAGTACAAATATGGTCAAACAAGCTGGGGGAGGAAAGTTCGTCGTATTGGGTAAATTCTTCTTACGAAGAAGGAGCCCAGTTCGACCATGTTGAGGGATATCCGCCAGTTTATGAGCAACAATATGGTTCGGGGTGGAATAATCAACCCAACTCAGAGTTTTGGACTCAACACGACCCGGAATATTGGGATCCACAACCCGATTTGGGATGTTGGGATCCACGGCAGCAGCAGCCACATCCTCAGTCCGATTCGGAATGGTGGGAACCATAACCCGACCCGGAATATTGGAACCCACAACTTGATTATGGATGGTGTGATCTCAAGACCACGGCCTTCTCAAAGAATAAAGGGTACAACCGATCGTGGGTATTATTCACCACCGTACCCACCACCACCTCTGAGACCAACTTTTGAGGATATGTTCGCCCAAAGAATGGACGCTCTCAGTCATAGATTGGATGCTAAAGACGCCTCACTTCAGCGTTTAGAGACGCAAGTGGGACATGTTAATAGCATGCTTGATGAGCTGTTGCAGCAATATGCAGCGAGGGAACTTCCGAGCCACCCTTGTGAGGCTCAGCAGTCATTGTCCTTCACGGTGATCGAGCAGATGACCATATAGTGGAAGAGCCATCTGAAAATATGCTGCCACTACAAGAAAATGAGGAAGAGGTGGTAGTCTCCGAGTTAGACTCCGATGAGTATGAGCCGTCCTTTGAGAATACCGTCGAAGTTGTTCATGCGGTTTTAGTTGATGAAGAGGACCGAAAGGGAATTTGTCAGCATGCCCAGACCCACAATGGTGTTGATGGAACTACCGATGAAATATATGTTCTTGGAGGATGAGCAAGGGAAGCCGGTGATCATCTCAGCTGAACTTCTAAATGTTGAAGAAATGGAGTTGACCTCGGTAGAGGTGGTGAAATTTATTTTTCGGAAGTTGATAAAGGGATGTCTATACCCTATCTGGAGCAGCACATGGTTTAGTCCTCTAGGGCACAGGTGGAGCTCGTGGCATCCTGATTATGGCAGACCACCACATTAACCACCACCATTGCTCTAATAAACACGTCGAGCTAATGATGTTAAACAAGCGCTCCGTGGGAGGCAACCCACGTTTTGGTTTTTTTCTCTTTCCCTTTTATCTTTTATTTTTGAGTCATGTTTTTATTTTGTGTTTCGTCTTTGTCTTTGTGCGGCGTTGTCTTATGGGATGTGATATGTTGAGAATGGGCAAGCCATTGGTTCATCAAACTTCAGGGAAGTTCTCGTCCTCTTATTATTTGTGCTTTTATTGTTTAGAGCACTAAGGACAGTGCTCGAATTAAGTGTGGGGGATGAGTTTGTCGTGTGATGATTGTTGGTGTGTTGTTATATCCTTTTGCAGTATTGTGGGCTTTTTATGGTGATAAATTTTTTGTGATGATGATTTGGAATCAAGTTTTATTCTGTGCTCGTATGGTTAGGATTTTTATTATTGCATCTGAACTCTGTGGTTTTGGTCAAACTGATTTTGAATTTCCAAGACTTTTGGTAATATATGATTTGAGTGTAATGTGAATTGACGTGATTGTGATTGATAGATGAATAAGGGGAAATTGATGTGATTTGTCCGGCTAATGTTAGGGGTAGTGTTAACATTGTGGTCATCTATATACTTGTTTCATTTTTATTTTTTTTAAAAGGGTGTGAAAAAGAAGAGAAAAGAAGGAGAATGAAAACTCCAGTAAATTGTTGAGATTGTTGAAATAGAGGATGGGATTCTGTCCCTCTTTCTCGTAAATCGAGAAATGGACATGGGAAACCACGATAGGAGACTCGAGTTCATCGAGAGTTCACCTTTCGAATATTGTTCCAAAATCTATTAAAACATTCTTTGGGCTTAAAAAAGGAACTTGTTGCTAAAGTTGACCACATTAGTTAGTTCACCCATAACGGAGAGTTGGGTCTGAGCAGAGATTACCCTTTTATTTATTGGAAATCAATTGTCGTCCTAGATTTATTTCACATTATCTTTGAATATGTAAACACCAAGTGTGGAGGAAAAGCAATAAGGTTTGATTGATTAGACTAAGAGTGAAGTTGCATGAATTATCTTCCCTATTCTTATTGGTATAGAGTTTGCTTGAGGACAAGCAAATGGATAAGTGTGGGGGAGTTGTTTAGTCTGAATTTGGTTGTATTTTCCTATGCTCTTGGTTTTAAATTATCGATCTTTAGCTTTACTTATGTTATTATGTTATAAAGATTGAATTTTAATTCTTGGGTTGATGTAGGAAATAGCTCATTATTTGGGCATTATTCGGACAATAAACTCTACGGCGTGGAACTTAGTGCAGAGGGTCGACACTTTCAATGATTTTCATGAATACTGGAGAAGGAATCAAGGATTGTTTCCTTCATAAGAAATAAATTACGTTGCGATAAGAGTCCTTAGGCGCAAACAGATCGCAATTCAGAGTTCAGACGAAGGAGAACGGACCAAAACAAAAATACTGCACAAAGCAGTGTCGCGCGCGCCCGCACGCCGCGCGCGCCCTCGCAAGCGCACGCCCAGCACCGGTTCAGCACCCAGCGCGCGTTCAGCCACTTCAGCCCCTCCCGGTCTGCTCCACCTTTTCCATCCAGCGTTCACTCTCCATCAGCCCTCTTGAGCGCCTGCGTTCACCCGCAGCGCCATCTGCCGACCAGCGTCGTTCTACAATTCGCGCCGCAGCTCATGTCTCCACCGGCGCTCATCCCACTCCAGCGCCCGCTTACCTCTCCTCCGGCGCTCAACGTGTGCGCCATCCAGCGTGCATCCGGCGCTCGCTGCCAAACGCGCGTTCACCATTTTCTCTTGTGTGCTCACCTTGAGCCAGCGCTTGCTTCTAAGGCAGAACTATTTCCCAACCGGCGTTCGCACCCCAGCCGGCGTTCAAGTTCAAGGCAGAACGTTTTTCGAGCCGGCGCTCACCTCCAAACCGGCGCTCAGTCTCTCTTTATATATATTTACGCGCTAGGTTAAAATAGAGCCCCCGGGGGTTCCCAGTTCTTAATTTCTTGTTCCGTGGCGCAACCGCGGCACTCCTTTTCAGATTTCTTCCGGCAATTCTTCAGGCGACAACACAGAGATAATTCTTAGTTTAATTTTCTGCTTTTATTACTTCTATTGAAACATTTATCATTCGATTCATGCTGTAGACTTATGCTATTGGATTTATGCTGTTTGATTTATCGATTTATGTTATTGCATCTTCATTCCGTTGATTTATTTTGCTTTGTGAATTCTTGTTTCGTGATTAATTTACATCTCATGCAATTGGTATTTTTGTTGGATTCAATTCCATAGTGACAGTGGATTGTTTTCATCTTCCTTTGCTTTATATTGCTTTTATTGCTTTCGTTTTACTGCTTTCATAGTTCAACTAGGGATTGACAACCCCTGGTTTAGATTTAATGCTTTATTAGTTTAGCTCGGGATTGACAAACCCTAGCTTAGGATTGCCGTTTATTTTCCGTATTTTAATTCCCGTACGTTTCAAAACCCTTGTTGGTATTAGAATGTTTAGGATTTAATTACTTTCTGTGTGCGACACGAACAATAAGCCCTGTTAAGTTTTCCTTGAGAGACGACTTGGGTTAACTTATCACGCTACAATTACCTCGTACGATTGCGAGTAAATTTGAGTGTGTTTTTAGCTCGATCAGTCTCGAGGCGAAACGTATTTCCCAATGCGTATTTCCTCACGAGACTCGCTCGTGACACTTCCTCGCGAAGAAAGGTCGCGAGGCGAAACGTATTTTCCAGCGCGTATTTCCTCACGAGACTCGCTCATGACACCACGTCACGATGCCGTGTCGTGAGACATGATGCTTATTTTCTCGAAAACTTTTGTTCTATTTTACTCCCTTGTTTGCCCAAGCTCAAAATTCAAGATACTTAAAGCTAAAGAAAACAAAGCAAAAGCCAAAAAACAGAACAAAACCAAATAAAACAAAAGCAAAAATAAAACAAAGCAAACACATTGGGTTACCTACCAACAAGTGGTTAATTTAACGTCTTTAGCTCGACCATTACCTCAATCATTGGGGATCCCCAAATAGTGTAAGCTCATTCACTTCCTTCCACTGAGATTTGAAATAATGTTTGAGACGATGCCCATTGACACTGAATGTGTTCCCATCCAGCTTGAAGAGCTCAAATGTGTCATTGTGATTGCTCTTTTCCACAATATAAGGGCCGGACCACTTGGACTGCAATTTTCCTGGGAATAAATGAATACGAGAATTATAAACAAGTACCTCATCCCCTGGGCCAAAGTCCTTCTTCCGGATGCTCAAGTCATGGAATGTCTTAGCCATCTCTTTGTAAATTCGGGAGTTCTCAAAGGCTTGATTCCTCCACTCATCTAACTCAGGCAATCCCCTCTCGTCGGGTGTGTCCAAATGCTAAGAAATCTTGATTGATCCTCCTCGTTGCCCAATAGGCCTTGTGCTCTATCTCAACTGATAGATGACATGATTTTCCAAATACAAGCTGGTAAGGGGACATACCAATGGGTGTTTTGTAGGTCGTCCTGTACGCCCACAACGCATCATCTAAGTGTTTGGTCCAATCTTTTTGTTGACAATGGACTTCTCCAGAATCTGTTTAATTTCCCAATTTGCCAACTCAGCTTGACCATTTGCTTGTGGATGGTATGGTGTCGTGATCTTATGCTTGAATCCATACTTTGCTAGCATCGCCGACAACCACCGATTATTGAGTGACTCCCATCATCGAGCAAAGCCTCGGGGTTCCATACCGAGTCAGAATATTTTTATGCAAGAATCTGATCACCACTTTGGAATCATTGGTGGTTGTAGGAATGGCCTCCACCCACCGAGACATATACTCAACTGCAAGCAAATATAAGAAAAACCACAAGAATTTGGGAAAGGTCCCATAAAATCAATACCCTACACATCAAATAATTCAACTTCAACAATGATGTCTATGGCATCTCATCCCTTTTTGATATGTTACCAATCCTCTGGCATCTATCACATTCTTTGACAAAGGCATGACAATCCTTGTAAATTGATGGCCAGTAAAATCCACTCTGATTGATCTTCATGGCTGTTCTATTGGCTCCAAGTGGCCTCATGTGGGGGCACTGTGGCACTCAGTTATGATCCGGTCCCACTAGGATTGGTGAACATAAGTACGGATAAAGCCATCCGCATACCGCCTTTAAAGATATGGATTTTTCCAATAGTAGAATTTGGCATTATGGATAAACTTCTCCATTTGATAGGAAGATAAAGCATCTGGGACATGTCTAATCACCAAATAATTAACAAGGTCAGCATACCAGGGTGTATGATCAATAACGGCTAATACCTGCTTATCCGGGAAGTGCTACTTTCGAGAATTGATATATGACCTATTCGAAGCTGCTACTGGTATGCACATGATGCAGAAGTTGACTGGACATCTAGGGGTAAAGCACTGTTTTGGTGCGGGCCATGAGAGCGGTACCAAATCGATCGTATTACTACAGAGTCAACTTGAACAAGTATAACTTGACCTAAGGGACCTTAGGAGAGCAGTCGACTCCAACTACCGTCCATGTATGATCCATACTAGATCTGACCAACTGCTTATGCGCACATGTGGGTAGGGGTGAGTATTCGGTTATTCGGTCGATTTCGGATGAAAAAATAACCGAACCGAACCTAATTTTGTTCGATAACAATTCTTAGCAAAAAAAAAATATTTTTTTCAAAAGAATAAATAAATAACATTATATATATAAAATGGTTTATTTTTAGGAAAAATATTTTTCAAATGAATATATAAATAATATATATATATTGATATTATATACATAAAATACATTTTATATATTATATATATACAAAATATTTTGCAAAAAATAATAATTGATAGTATTATATAATAAATAAACAATATTATATTTTACAAATATTATATATTGATATAATAGGAAGAGAGAGAAATGAATAGGATTAAAGATATTGATATATTAAAATTATAATATTAAATAAATAATTTATATATATAATTCGGTTTTCGGTTATTCGGTTAAAAATATTTCGAACCGGCCGAAAACCGAATTACCGAATTTTAATTCAGTTTTAACCTAATTAACTGAAATAACCGAACCAAATTTGATTTTTCGGTTTGGTTCAGTTCGGTTATTCGATTTTCGGGTATTTTGCTCATCCCTACATGTGGGTGATCTTCTTCCACAGGCTACTCCAATTAAGACAAGTGGCCAGCTACCACATTCTAACATCCTTTCATATGTCTGATTTCCATGTCGAATTCCTGGAACAGTAAAATCCAACGGACTAGACGTGGCTTCGAGTCCTTCTTGTTGAAGAGAAATCGTATGGCTGCATGGTCAGTGTGCAAAATAGTATGGGAACCCACTAGATAAGGATGAAATTTATCAAAAGCATATACCACAACCAATAGCTCCTTTTCAGTAGTACGATAGTTCATCTGAGCTGAATCCAATGTCTTTTTGGCATAGTAGATGACTTTGAAAATTCTATCCATCTTTTGGCCCAAAACAGCTCCTATTGTCTAATCACTGGCATCGCACATCAACTCGAAGGGTGCACTCCAATCTAGTGAAATAAGAACAGGTGTAGTAGTCAATGCAGTTTTTAATATCTCAAAAGCTTCCGAGCACTTCTTTGTGAAAGAGAATTTTATGTCTTTTTCCAACAGTCCACACAATGGCTTGGTGATTTTTGAGAAATTCTGAATGAAACGGCAGTAAAATCCAACATGTCCTAGAAAACTTCGAACTGACTTCACATTTGTTGGTGGTGGTAATTTTTCAATGGCTACCACCTTGTCTCTATCTACCTCCAGGTCATCTACTGAGACTTTGTGCCCTAAAAACAATACCTTCATTCATCATAAAATGACACTTCTCCCAATTCAAAACTAGACAAGTATCCTCACATCGTTGCAACACCTGACTAAGATTATCAAGACAATTGTCAAAAGAAGATCCAAAGACAGAAAAATCATCCATAAATACCTCCATGATATTCTCAATTAGTCCATGAAAAATTGCCATCATACACCACTGAAACGTAGCTGGAGCATTGCAGAGTCCAAATGGCATCCGTCTGTAGGAAAAAACACTGTAGGGATAAGTAAATGCAGTTTTATGCCGATCTTCTGGAGCAATGAGAATCTGATTGTATCCCGAGTATCCATCCAAAAAATAGTAGAACTCATGACCTGCTAACTTGTCTAACATTTGATCAATAAAGGGTAAAGGGATATGATCCTTACGTGTAGCTGCATTCAATGCTCTGTATCGATGCACACCCTCCATCCTATGACTAATCGTGTCGCTATCAGCTCATTGTTTTCATCCCTGATAACTATCATTCCTCCCTTCTTTGATACTACCTGTGTGGGGCTTACCCATTCACTGTTGGATATAGCATATATCATTCCGACATCTAACAACTTCAGGACCTCTTTTCTGACCACTTCATGCATAGCTGGATTCAATCTATGCTGAGGTTGCACATTTGGTATGTTCTCGGATTCCAATAAAATCTGGTGCATGCAGATGGATGGACTGATTCCCTTGATGTCCCCAATGGTCCATCCTATAGCATCCTTATATCTTCTCAAGACTCGCAGGAGCTTCTCTAGTTCTGTGGGATTAAGCAAAGCAGATACAATAACAGGATATGTGTCATTATCCCCCAGAAATAAATACCTTAGATGACCCGACAATGGTTTGAGCTCGATTTGGGTGCTCCTGTGGTCTCAGCTGCTTGTTTGTGCTCTTCTGACGAACTTTTACCTGTAGACCCCCCATCAACTGGTCGATTGATGTCCAAGTATGAGACCTGTTTAACTATGGGAGTGGTAGCAAGCACAGACAAGTATTCTAGAATTTCATCACAAGCTTCATCTAGATCTGTATAAGAGAAAACTGAGTTTTTAATGCAATGTTCAAGCTTATCCTTTGTGGTTGGTTCAAAGGATGCGCCAGTGTTAATGGATCAACAATCTTCAGAGTCTGAGTTGTCGTGTCTCTTGATGGCATCATAGATCAAAATTTTTAGCTCCTCTTTGTTCAAACGAAAAGTGAGATCACCATCATGCACATCAATTAAAGCTCGACCAGTAGCTAGAAAAGGTCGACCCAAGATTAATGGCTGGTTTTAATCCTCAGGCATATCCAAAATTACAAAATCAACTGGAAAAACAAAGTCCTGAATTCTTACCAACACATCTTCAACTACTCCCTTAGGATAAGAAACTGACTTGTAAGCCATCAACAATGAAATGGCAGTCGGTTTCATCTCTCCAATCTCCAGACATTCGAAAATAGATAGAGGCATCAGATTAATACTTGCTCCTAAGTTGCACAACACGTTGGGAAATGTGTGCTCTCCAATCCGGCATAAAAGGTGAAAATCCCAGGATCCTTTTGTTTGAGTGCCAACTTCCTCTGTATAATAGCACTGTATTCTTCATAAAGGTTGACTGTCTCAAATTTTTCCAGCTTCTTCTTGCTTGCTAATGCCTCTTTGAGGAATTTGATGTACCCGGGCATGTCTCGGAGTGCATCTAAAAGGGGTATGTTGATGTTAACTTTCTGGAACATCTCTATAAATCGGGTGGGCTTCTAATCGTATTTCTATTTTCCTAGTCCCTGAGGGAATGAGGCTGTAGACGTTGGGGGTGTGGGATGCTTTCCGTCTTTTCCTCGCGAGGCTAAGTCGCGAGACTCCCTCGCGAGGTTCTCTCCGTTTAGGTTCACGAGACCACCTCGTGACACTTCGTCATGAAGAAGAGTCGCGAGACGAGGGTCTTCTGCTGTTACGTCTTTCCTCGCGAGGCTACTCACGACTTTGTGTCGTGAGGAATGCTCGTGAGGTGGGACTTCTTATGCTCTTCCTACTCATCCTCCTCGGCTCTTTCCACGTGTCCCTTCTCCGCCTATACTCGTGTGATTTATATATGATTTTCCGCTTCTCAACCGAATGGCACTGCATTGATTTGGAGGCATCTGATTCTTTCGGTTTTGTTACGTGTTGCTTGGTAATTGACCACCTCGTGAATTCGAGGCTCTCATCGCCATCCGCCTATTTAATTCTCCACCATCTTCGCTTGTTTGCCAATGGATGTGAAAATATTGTTGATGGCACGGACGATTACTCTCAAAGCGCTTATTCATTCCCCCCATCCGTTGTATCTGAGTATTTTGCTGAGCCACAATTTATTGGTGACTTGCTGCAATTTGCCGATTACTCACCAATACTTCTTTTATTATCTCTTCAAGGCTAAGCTTCTTTGGTTCCACAATCACTCCATTATTAACAGCAAAACCAGGCGGTGGTTGCTGAGCATTCTGAGCATTTTCATAGGAAAAATTGGGATGGTTCCTATTGTTGGGATAATAGGCTGGATTCCCACTCTGATTCCCTTGGAAGCCTCGATTTTGAAAATTGTTTCTTTGGTTCACATAGTTGGCCTCTTCTGTATCATGTCCCCTGGTAACAGTCATCTTTCCATTTCTCTCTGATTTGCACTCCTTCTGCAATGCTGTGAATTTTTCCAATAAATCATCATATCTGTTATCCAACTCGGCAGCAGCAACTCTTCTGATCGGTTGTCTCTCCATCGGCCACTGATAACTGTTGGACGCCATCTCCTCAATAATTCTCAATACTTCATCGATATCTCTCGTTGAGTAGACATACTCCCATCAAGCATCCACAATACTACGGGTATTAGTAGTAAGTCTCTCAGAGAATTGGGTCACCCGTTGTTCGGTGGAAAACCATGATGTGGACATTTTCGGCGAGACTTCAACCTCTCCCGGCTTCAAATAATGACTCGTCCCCAATTGTAAAAATGAGAGATTTCAAGAATAATCTTCGAGCACTTGGCGGTGGGAAGTATTTAGACAAAAACTTCTCACAGAACTGCTCCCATGTAGTAATCCCTGAGCAGTCCAAACCCTTGAACCATTCTTTTGATTGAATCCTCAGTGAAAATATAAACATCCGCATCCGGATAGCATTAGCTGGCACTCTATTCTGCTTGATTGTATCAAAAATATCCAGGAACGCCTCCAAGTGTGCATTAGGGTCTTCAGTAACCCCTTCCCCAAACTACTCTGCCTGTATCATACTGATGAGGGAAGGTTTCAACTCAAAGTTATTAGCATTTACGCTGGTCCCCATCCTCCACCTTGAAATTGATCGACCGGTGGCGGTACATATGATTAAGCTTGTGCAGGTTGTAGTCGTATTCAACTTGGCCCATTTGATTCAGAATGCCACTTGGCTTTGCATCTTAGCTAGCATTGTCTCCATTTCGGCCATACGATCATTCCCTTGTGGTTATCTATCTATTATTGCTTGTTGTTTTCTTTCTCTGTGCTCTTTCTTGTGTGATCTTTCGATCTCAATATTCAATGGAACAATTTCTTTCCTCTGAGACCTTGTAATCATGCACTGCTCAAAATAGTCTAAAACCAGTATAGATCCAAGTAAAAACAATAAAATAAAAAAATTTATAAAAACCTGAATTAATAACTACAATCCAGAAAATTATCACTATGAAATCTAAACAATCCCCGGCAACTGCGTCAAAATTTGATCGCTTAATTTTTTTAACAAATAAATGATAGTAAAACAGCAAGTATATTATCGTATCCACAAGGACTGGCACTCGAAAACACAGTGAGTAATTCACACATAATCTTGATTATTATTTAGGCAACAATATCAAGAGGGTGATGATTAAACTAGACTCTAATTAAATAAGAAATAAAAGACTGGCCCTAGGGATGTACTTAACCTAACCAGACTCACACAATTAATCTATTAACATGTTTACCATTTTAATCCACATTCAGATGAATGATCACTATTGTAACTACAGTCTTCCGACAGGACAGCTGATAACTCTTATAAAAGAGTTATTATATGACCTTTTTGATGATAATAACCTTGAGTTTTGTATGATCTGTTCGTATGTTTATGTTGTTCGGTGTGTTTTTGTTGTGTTTTCGTGTGTGCGTGTGTAGGATTGAGTTGGGTGCCTTTAATGGGTTTTATGTTCTTTTAAAGCTTTATTTAATCAATCTATGGCTTGTAGCAGGAAGAACGGCAGTGAAGACGATGCTGAAGTCCGCTGAGTCGAAGCCAAGCTCCAGGTCGAACGCGCAAACAAGGCCAAACTCGTGAGCGAGCGTGACTTCGAAATACGAGGAAGGAGAGAACGAACAAGACTGGAGTAATGCGAGAGCAAGGTCGAACTCGAAAGACGAAGTCAAAGCTCAAAGGAAAAGTGAAAACCGAGGATGCCGGAGCGAAGTCTCGAAGCCGAGCTCCAGAAGAGAGAACTGACCACACTCAAGCTCGCCGCTGAAGCCGAGCTCGAGAATAACGAGCTCATAAACAGAAGCCGAGCTCGAGACTGACGAGCTAATAAGCTGAAGCCGAGCTTAAGAATGTCGAGCTCGTAATCAAAAGCCGAGCTCAAGACTGCCGAGCTCGCAACCAAAGTCGAGCTTGTGTTTGAACCCGCATTCCGTGAAAGAGAGAAGCGCATAAGGTTGAGTTCGTGACTAACGCCGAGCTCGTGAATTAAGTCGAGCTAGCAACCAAAGTCAAAATCTGGAGCGAAGTCAGTCGTAAATGAGAAGAGCCTATCTTGATGGATGATCAACGACAAGTATGAAAGGTTTCGCTAAAGACGAGGACATCTGCAGACCACGCCCACATGGCATCCGCCACGGTAGCATAAAAGGGACGCGCTGGTTGTTATCCGTCGAGCCATCGAAAAAGGATCAAGAATCGAGAGTTGAAGGGTCGGCGGGTGCACCGTCTGCACTCCCTAAAAAGAGCGAGTTGGTTATTAAAAGGGGACGGATAATGTAATGAGATGATTCTATCAACTCGGGGAAAAAACACACAATCAGTGGAAGGAAGAGGAATCAGAGGAACGATAACTTGGAGAAGAAGCCATCGGAAGAGGCAACGATCCAAGAAGGAGCACGTGATTCCGACGACGAGTTTCACTTTCTTTTCTCGAATTCTTTAACTTGTTATGGCATTCGTTTATCTGGATATTGTTGAGCAGCTCGCTATGAGCTAAATTTGTAGGACTCGATCTTTTGATGAAACCCATGCTCGCATGACGAGTTTATTTCTACGCTTATCTTGTTAAATTGCTATTGTTCTCTTGGAGATTATTTATCTTGCTTGTGATTGATCACCATGGGTGAGATCTTAGCTCTGTAATTTTTGGGAAGCTATTATAGAGTGGAAAACAAGAGAGTGACGCAAGAACATGATTTAAACATTATGTGTGTGAATAGCATGTGAATATGTGTTTACCTTGCGTGACATAAATGAATGAATTAGTAAAGATATTCTAAGAGCTGTTTGGTATAGGAATATATCGAATGACTTATAGAATATAATCTTAGATTTGGAAAAAACTAAGAATCAGAGAAGTTCATGTCATGGTAATGAGGCGATGATAATGTTGTAGCATATTTAATATAGAGCATGGGTGGAATCGAGAGGTCAAGTCTATTTCTCATCCTTTTATCAGCTGTTTAATCATATACTTGTCTAAAATTTTACCTCGCTTCGTAGTAACATTCTTAGTTTTGATTTCCGTCAGTTTTTTATTAAATTGTTATTTCCTGTTTTATTCCCCTTGTGTTGTTCTCTTAAAAATTGTTTGTCGACGTGATTTAAAAAGTGCGATCCCTGTGGATTCGATCTCGGAATATTTCCGTGTATTACTTGTTGACTACGTGCACTTGCGTATATTTAATTGTGTTGCAACATTATATCACACAACAAGTTTTTGGCTCTGTTGCCGGGGATTGCCAATTATAAATTACGTTGAAACTGCAACTTTGTGTTTCGTAATACCAAGTGGTTAACTCTGTTTATTTTCTTTTGCGTAAAACAGGGCTCTGGGATTGTGGTATATGCGCAAGACAAACGCGCAAGTATTATACCCATTAGATCCAGAGATTGAGCGTACCTTTCGCAGAGGAAGGCGTTGGCAAAAAGCACGCAGAACGCAAGCCAGAATGGCCGCACCAGGAGGTGATGCACCGAATGGAGGAAATGCCATAGTCATTGCTGATGATCGGGAAAGGGGTATACGTGACTACGCTAACCCCAGATTTAATGAGTTAAATCCGGGAATTACAAGACCCGAGGTGCAAGCAAACCAGTTCGAGCTGAAGCCGGTCATGTTCCAAATGCTCCAAACAGTGGGGCAGTTCAGTGGGCAAGCCACAGAGGATCCACATCTTCATCTTCGGTCTTTCTTGGAGGTCAGTGACTCGTTCAAGTTACCTGGAGTATCGGCCGAAGCACTGAGACTTTGGCTATTTCCCTTTTCACTTCGAGATCGTGCAAAAGCATGGTTGAACGGTCTTCCATCGGATTCTATCACTTCGTGGAACGAGCTCGGAGAAATTTTTTTAATGAAGTACTTCCCGCCTACAAAGAATGCAAGATTCGGAAATGACATCATGTCGTTCCAGCAGAATGATGATGAGTCAGTTTGCGAGGCATGGGAACGTTATAAGGAAATGCTACGGAAATTTCCTCACCACGGCATTCCGCACTGCATTCAACTTGAGACCTTCTATAATAGGTTAAACGCATCCACACGCTTGGTGCTCGATGCCTCCGCAAATGGAGCTATTCTCTCTAAATCCTACAATGAGGCATATGAGATATTGGAAAGGATTGCAAATAACAACTGCCAATGGTCCGATTCTCGTGCTCCAATGGGGAAGAAATCTGTTGCCGTGTTTTGGAGGTTGATGCCTTGACGGCATTAACTGCTCAAGTGGCGTCCATGAGCAATATGTTAAAAGGCTTGCAAGTAGCCAATCCAGTTGTTCAGCCGACAAGTGTTCTAGTGGTCGCTCCCGCAATGCAAGTAAATGAGGTGTCATGCGTTTATTGTGGTGAAGGGCATACTTTTGACAGTTGCCCATCAAACCCAGCTTCGGTGTGTTATATGGGAAACCAGAATGGCCAAAGGAATAATCCTTACTCACAAACATACAATCCGGGGTGGAGACAACATCCTAATTTCTCGTGGGGAGGCCAAGGATCAGGAACAAGTGGTGGTGGAAATTTTGAGAAGAATGCGTACCAGCAAAATTTTCAACCAAAGCAGCAACAGGCTGCTCCACAGCCCAAATCTATTGAAACTTTGATGAGGGAGTATATGGCCAAGACAGATGCAGTAATACAAGGGCAATCCACTTCTCTAAGGAATCTGGAAGTCCAGATCGGACAATTAGCCAACGAGATGAAAAATCGACCACTTGGTAATCTGCCAAGTGACACTGAAAACCCACGGAAAGATAAAGAACATGTCAAGGCTGTCACGCTACGAAGTGGAAAGCAAATGCATGAAACAGAGTTACTGAACCAAGAAGAGAAGGCGGAGTCTTCAAAAACTAACAGCAAAGTATCAGAAACGGTAGCACCGAAGCAACCTCGTAATGTCGAGGTGCCTGCCGAGGTGAATCCACTGCCGAAGCAACTGGACGAGGTGGTTTATCGTCCACCACCACCTTTTCCCGAAAGGTTGAAGAAGAAACAACAAGATACTCAGTTTCGGAGATTTCTGGATGTCTTAAAGCAATTGCACATTAATATCCCATTGGTGGAAGCTTTGGAACAGATGCCAAACTATGTGAAGTTCTTAAAAGACATCCTGACAAAGAAGAGACGTCCGGGTGAGTTCGAAACAGTGGCACTGACCGAGAGAAGCAGTACCATGTTAAGGAGCAAAATTTCACCCAAATTGAAAGATCCAGGGAGCTTTACAATTCCATGCTCAATTGGAGGACGCGACGTCGGTCGTGCTCTGTGTGATCTGGGAGCAAGTATAAATTTGATGCCACTCTCAATATTCAAGAAGCTCGGGATAGGAGAAGCTAGACCTACGACGGTGATCTTGCAGCTATGATAGATCGATGGCTCATCCCGAAGGAAAAATTGAAGATGTGCTAGTATAGGTGGATACATTCATCTTCCCACGATTTCATCATTACGGATTACGGGCGCATCACGAGGTGCCGATTATCTTGGAACGCCCTTTCCTTGCAACTGGAAGGACCTTGATTGATGTCCAAAAAGGCGAACTCACAATGAGGGTAAATGATCAGAAGGTTACCTTTAATGTATTCAATGCTATGAAGTACCCTGACGAAGTGGAGGAATGCTCGGTAATTCAAGTATTAGAGCAGGTCGTCGTGGATAAAATGCTGGAACACTCGTCTCAGTTCGAAGACAATGATAATGAATATGCCGATCTCATGGAGTTAGAGCAAGAAAGCGAGCTCCCTCAGTATCCCTCTAACGAGAGATCTGCCAAAGTGCCACCTCGTATCAGCCGAGCTCCGGAGTCACTGGGACTCGCAGATCGGTCCGTCCAGGTAACCAAACCTTCAATAGACGAACCTCCAGTGCTTAGTCTGAAAACATTGCCCAACCACCTGAAATATGCTTATCTTGGCGAGGGAAAAACTCTTCCAGTGATCATTTCAGCTGCTCTCGAGCATGACAAGGAAGAATCCCTGTTACAGATGCTGCGCAAGTACAAGAGAGCTATTGGTTGGTCAATTGCCGATATCAAAGGGATCAGTCCTTCTTTGTGTATGCACAAGATATTGTTAGAAGATTGCCACAGCACTTCCATAGAGCACCAGCGCCGTCTTAACCCAGCAATGAAAGAGGTGTTGAAGAAGGAAGTTATTAAATGGCTGGATGCTGGAATCATTTATCCAATCTCGGATAGTTCTTGGGTGAGCCCGGTGCAGTGCGTTCCTAAAAAAGGAGGGGTTACGGTGATTTCTAATGATCGGCAGGAGCTGATTCCAACTCGGGTGATAACGGGATGGCGTGTTTGTGTGGATTACAGGAAATTGAACACGGCTACTAGGAAAGACCATTTCCCTCTGCCATTCATGGATCAAATGCTTGACAAACTCGCTGGTAAGGAGTTTTTCTGTTTCCTAGATGGGTATTCTGGATATCACCAGATTGCCATTGCACCCGATGATCAACACAAAACCACCTTCACATGTCCCTATGGCACTTTTGCTTTTAGAATGATGCCTTTTGGACTCTGTAATGCCCCTGCGACGTTCCAACGTTGCATGATGGCCATATTTTCTGATATGGTGGAGAAGTCAGTAGAAATGTTCATGGATGATTTCTCCGTATTTGGGGATACTTTTGAAGTATGCCTAAATAACTTGGGGAAGGTCATGGAGCTTTGCGAAGCGACACACTTGGTCTTAAATTGGGAAAAATGCCACTTCATGGTGCAAGAGGGCATCGTGCTAGGCCATCACATATCCAAGGAAGGGATCGAAGTGGACAGAGCCAAGATCGAAGTGATAGATAAACTTCCACCCCCCACTACTATCAAGGGTGTGCGTAGTTTCTTGGGACATGCAGGATTTTACAGAAGATTTATAAAGGATTTTTCAAAAATTTCTAAGCCACTGTGTGCCTTGCTGGAGAAAAATAGCCACTTCGAGTTTACTCCGGAATGTCTGAAAGCGTTTGACGTTTTGAAACGAGCTCTAGTGACAGCTCCAGTGATCATTGGTCCGAACTGGTCATTACCTTTCGAAGTAATGTGCGACGCAAGTGACTTCGCCGTGGGGGCCGTGCTAGGTCAACGAAAAGAGAAGATATTTCACTCCATCTATTATGCTAGCAAAACGTTGGTGGAAGCTCAAATCAATTACACCACTACGGAGAAGGAGCTAGCAGCGATGGTATTCGTGATTTGAAAAGTTTAGAGCCCACCGTAGGATCAAGGGTGATTTTACACGATCACGCTGGCGATCATGTATCTGTCGCCAAGAAACATGCCAAGCCACGGCTAATTCGATGGATCTTGCTTCTGCAAGAATTTGATTTGGAGATTAGAGACAGGAAGGGAACTGAGCATCAAGTGGCCGATCATTTATCCCGATTGCCAACAGCTGAGGGTGAAGAAACCCGTGTCCAAATTCAGGATGCGTTTCCTGATGAACAATTGATGAGCATGCACCACCATAGCACACCTTGGTATGCAGATTTTGTCAACTTCTTGGTCAGTGGAGTGTTGCCTCCTGACTTCTCATACCAGCAGAGGAAAAGATTCTTCTCCGAGGTTAACCATTACTTTTGGGATGAACCATTCTTATACAAGCACTGTGCTGACGGGTTGATGAGGCGCTGCGTTCCGCATGAGGAAATGGAATCAATTCTAGAAGGATGTCATGCCACCCCATATGGTGGTCACTTTGCAGGACAAAGAACAGCGGCTAAGGTACTCCAATCAGGTTATTTTTGGCCGTCCTTATTTAAAGATGCTCATGCCTTTGTGCGTAAATGTGATCGATGTCAAAGAGTTGGAAATATGTCTGCTCGGAATGAGATGCCAACGAACTTTATTTTGGAAATTGAGCTCTTTGATGTTTGGGGCCTCGATTTTATGGGTCCTTTTCCGCCCTCATTCGGCAATCTCTACATCCTGGTGGCAGTTGATTACGTATCTAAATGGGTGGAGGCCGTGGCAAGCTCGACTAATGATGCGAAGGTTGTAATTAAGTTCTTGCAAAAGAACATATTTACACGATTCGGCACTTCTCATGCGATCATTAGTGATGAAGGAACTCATTTTGTCAACAAGGCAGTGAGTGCTGTCCGAGCTAAGTATAACGTTCGCCAAAAGATTGCTACGGCATATCACCCCCAAACGAATGGCCAAGCGGAACTCTCCAATAAAGAAATTAAAGGTATACTGGAGAAGGTTGTGAACCCAGGTCGAAAGGATTGGTCCATACGCTTGGATGATGCAGTGTGGTCCTACAGAACAACTTTCAAAACACCTTTGGGGATGTCACCTTATCGGTTGGTCTATGGTAAAGCTTGTCATCTCCCACTGGAACTTGAGCATCGTGCCTATTGGGCGATAAAGAAACTGAATTTTGAGCATAAGGCTGCTGGAGAGGCTCGTTTGTTACAACTAAGCGAAATGGATGAATTCCGATGGTTTGCTTATGAGAATGCAAAACTGTACAAAGAAAAAACCAAGAGATGGCATGATAACAACATCTTGCGTCGTGAGTTCTTGCCGGGTCAGCAGGTGTTACTGTTCAACTCAAGGCTGAGGCTATTTCCGCAAACCGAAATCACGATGGTCCGTCCTTTCACCATTCTTCGGGTGGCGCCTCATGGTGCTATCACATTACAAGAAGGAACGTCAGGCCGTGAATTCATGGTTAATGGACAGCGTGTCAAGCACTACTGTGGTGGTAAGGTCGTTCGTGAGAAGACCTCAACATATCTGAAGGATGCCTGACCAGTGGTATAATGGGTTTCCATGGCGATCAGGCGCCTGGCAGCCCTTTTGTTCTGTTTGTACATATTTGTTTTATTCTTGTTTGTGTCGTTGTTTTTGTGTTGCCAATAAATTGCCTTAGCACTGTTAAGCAGGAGGAGGGGTTTGTGTGAAATTTTGGATTGCAGGTGTGGTACATGCGTACCTCTGGGCAAAAATTCTGAGCATTATGCTAGTTTTGTTCCAATTTTGGACTTGCAGAAAATGGAGAAAAAGTGCAATATGAGTTTGCTATCTCAGTAAAAAGAGCGGGAAAATTTGGGCTGACATTTTGTTTAAAAGACCGTGCCCCTTTTTCTTCCCCACATCACAACCAGCCATTTCATCCATTTCTCTCATTTTGCTGCGATTTTGCTCTCACTTTCTACGTCCACCGCTATTCTCTCAAAATCTTCTTGATTAATTATCTCTTTCGCTTTGTTCCTCCGACAAATTTATTTGCCATGCGAGATTCAAAGAATGTGGTCGAAGCGCTTGGTGCCATCGCTCATTCCAAGTAATGATGCCGACACACCCTTCATCATATCAGACGCCGAGTTGTCACCGGAAGCTTCACCGATCCCTCCGCAGGTGGTTGAACCTTCTTCCACCAAGAGAAAAGATCGTCAGTGTGATAAGGGTAAAGCCAAGATGTCGGAAGAAGCCGAGCCTGAAGCCATTCAAGTCAAGAGGGCGAGGGTGGACAAACCCTCGTCAACAAAGGCAGGACGTTCAATCGACGCCATCCCCAAATTTCGAGCTCATGGTGGGTTCGAGAGATTTAAGCGCCTAAAACCTAGGCAATTATGGATGGAGAAGGGTTTTCAGAAGTCGAAGGAGACTCCAGTGTTCGTGGTGGAGCTGATATCCCTAAATGGTTGGGCCTCTTTTGCGGCAATTCCACCTCCACCCATTACGCCCCTGGTTAAAGAATTCTATGCAAACATCACGCCTTTGCCAAATAAGAAAGGTATATCTGCTGTGGTGAGGGGTAAGTTGGTGGTTTTCTCTCCGGAAACCATTAAGGATTTTTATGAATTGGAAAATGAGGTGGATGATGCTTTCTTCGCCATGAAGAGGGCTCCTTCGGTTGACGATCTAGAGGAGGCTCTAAGGCTGACGACCGTCGAAGGCACGGAGTGGGCTTTTTCCACATAGGGGTGTCGCTCTATAAAAGCTGCATCGTTACGATTGGAGGCTCATGTCTGGCTTCACTTCATTAAAAGCCGGATTTTGCCCACCACCCACGATACCACTGTGTCTGAAGAACGGATGCTGCTGCTCCTGTGCATTTTTACTGGGAGGTCGGTCAATGTGGGTGCCCAAATCTAGCGCGAGGTGGATGAATGCCGTAAAAGGAAGAAAGGCCGGTTGTTCTTCCCTTCTTTGATTACTCAGCTGTGCATAAAGGCCGGAGTTCCTTTCGGGGATGATGATGGTCGCCTCGCTGAAAAAGCCTTCATCGATATCAAGGCCTTGACTCATCGTCATGGCCCGATTAAAGATTCATCTCATGCCGCCGCCACCGATCCACCTCCACCCATGCCGCCTTCTTCCGAGCCATCGTGTTAGATATGCGGTTCCTCGCTGCGCATCAAAGGCCCGCATTTGAGGACGACCGCCGATATTGGGTATATTGTCGCAAGCGAGATCGTGTATTGGAGGATTGCCTCAGATCATTATCCACGAGCGCCGGCTTTCCCTGAATTCCCACATCGGGTATTCCAGGCTTGGCCCTTACCATCGGATTATGATTCTTGAGGCCGAGGCTGAGAAGGAGAACGACGCAAGGCCGAACCGAGCTCAAATTATGAGGAAGATCGCTCTGCTGCAAGTCCCGCCGGGTCCGTACACCAGTTGCTCTATTCGCCAAGCGGCACTCAAGATATCCTCCTAGGTCGGCCGACAAATAGCAGCAGAGCGCACTCGTCCGAGGCCGAACTGGCTGTGTCCCCGGCAACTGATGAGGCTTCTCCTGCTACCGGCCCATCTACCCACGCTTCTCCTACTCCTTCGGGTTCTCCCGAGGTGTAGGCTAGGGGCGTTTTCTCTAACTCAATCCTTTGTTTTTGTTTTGTGTTTTGTTTGTGTTCTGTTTTTAAAGTTTTCTGGTTAGTGTTTTGTTGGTTTTGTTCTGGTTTGTTCTATAAAAGCATGTGATTCTGTTTACGATGATTTCTAAGGATGATGCTTGGTTGGCAAGGGATAGCTTTATGATGTCAATCTGTTTTGTTTATATTGTGATCTTTGGTACGCCTTATTGCTTGTCTAGTTTTTACCCTTATTTTGTGGGGTGTACCTCTATTAATTTTGGTATTAGCATATTAGTTCTCAAAGAATTCAAGGCTCGAATTACTACTTATTAACACCGTGTGAATGTTAGTAGAGTAATGTTAATAACATTCCAAGTAACATGCAATGAAATATAAATAACACACAGATAATTTGTGGGTTATGAAAATAACCCGTGTTGTCTCGTGACAACCAAATCTATTGATAACTTAGAACAGTTACAAGTGTTACACGTGAAAACCTATCTACGGATGCACTACCGCCTATGATAAGTTACTTAGTCTAACACAAAGAACTTTGAATGTTACCAACAAGCAAACAAATTGATACAAAGAACGGACAAACAACCCGAATGTAAAAGACGACTCGGTCTTCAACCCCACCCTTGCTCGCCTAGCAATACCATGGTCGATGTTTACAGATGGCTGCCTAACACCGCCCGCTTTAAGCGTGGTTGAAGGTGCGCTTCTTCTCGCGCTTCGTAAAATGACGAGTCGATCGGAGTGTAGGATTTCTCTTTGATTTCACCTCTCGAAACGTACGGGTGAGAGAGCTATCTTGCAAATTTTATAGAGGAGTGTTTCGTGGTCTTCAAGCTTCAAATCCCACGTTCATAAAACTCCTAAAACCGCTGCAATCCACTCCGTTGTAAATCGCTCATCGAATCGCCGCAGATGTTAGTGGGGATCATGCTCCCAGAAAATAGGAACTAACTTCCCATGATCTTGTAACCATGATCTAACTAACCTCCACTTATTCAAACTTGTTCCAACTGCAATCCACGTTTATTAGATAGTAAATAAAACATAAAAACATAAAGGAATGAAAAGATTACTTATATACGAGCACGCCCTGGAGAGTCGGTTCGACTTCAAGCGTCGACCTGTGAATGTCGATCGCACCTGTGATGTTATTAACATCGAATGTTACCAACATCCCATTCAACATTGGACCGAGTCAACATTGACTCTAACAATCTCCCCTTAATTCGCCTTCCCGCAAGAAAGCGAGAGAACCTTCCGCAACAAAAACAAGAAAAATAACAAAAAGGAAAAAAACTATTTATAGGGAAAGAATTCTATTTACAGGGCGAGATCAAAGGAAAGTGTTAAAGCTCCCCCTCAGTCAAACAAGAGGAAAAACCTCTAAACAATTAGATAAAGTGATAGAGTAACACTCCCTCTAAAACATACAAGGAAGAGAATCAAACTCCACCTAAATATGAGAATGTCGGCCGAAGGCGAAGACCTTGAGAAGTACCTACAAGCAAGAATCACAATCCAACAACAATGCAACCACCATGATAACCTAGCCAACAACAAACGAAATAAAAATTATTGCATCATTGCGAAAGAAGCCAAAGGTGTCCATACACCCATAAATAAAAACCTTGATGTCCATGCATCACAAAACTAAAACACATGTGTCCAAAGACATAAATAAAACATAGTGTCAAAGCACTTAAAACCAAGAATATCGTAACAAGAAATAACATCAGAAAAGCAGTGGCAACTTCAGGACGCAGGGCCGCCACAATCTACTCCCCCTTTTTTGTTAGAGAAAGGAAAGGGAGCTGATCATGCAAAATTTTGATCGAGGCATCAATTTGGGACTTGATGATCCCAACCACCTCCTTGTTGTAGGTGTGCAACTTCGCACTAGCTTCCAACATCAGGTCAAGCTTGGCCTTCACACCACCAAATTTATTGATAGCATGCTGAAGTTCTTGGGGATCCACAGGAAGATCCAGGATGTCAGGGGCTTCGTCCGCATCAACATCCATGGAAGCTTTGCCTTTAGCAGCCTTCTTGGAGGTACCTGCATCAACATGTTGGGAAGAAGGAGAAGAGGAGCCTGCTTCAGAGGCTGAATTTTCAACGTCGTCTTCCTCCACAGTCAACTTCGTCCCGTGCTCAACATCCTTCATTAGTGCCTCAAAAGAGTCAGAGCTCTCGAGGCAATGCCTTCTTTTCTTCTTGGCCACATTGGATGTTGGAGCAACATGCTTGTCCTTCGCTGGTTTGTAGGCCAGATCCTTCACCCTATCTGATGCTTGAACTGTCTTGACAAACTCCAAGGTGTTAACTTCCTCCACCAATTCCTCTTTGAGGTGTTCAACCATTGGTCGTCGTGAGATGGTAGATGAGACTTGAAACGCAAAGTGTTGGAGCCTGAGTCTTTGATGTCGCATTTGTTATACAAGCAAAACAGCTTACCAAAGTTGAAGTCCAAGGACTTACCAACTTTATAAATTAATTCAGCTTGATCTCTGGTAAGGGCAGTCGTGTTCTTGCTTGGCACCCAGTTGTAGATGCTTATTTTGCAAAGGTCTGCATATAACATCGTCAATGCAGCTTGTTGTCGCCCCAGCTTCCATGAAGACAACTTGTTGCCGATAATAGTCTTCATCATACTCTTCTCCGGAAGTTCTCATCATCAACATCGTAGTTTGAACAGTTTGTTGATAATGTAAGGGTAAAATCATACGATCACCTCTAACATACACATTCCCGTATTTTTAGATGCAACATCGACACCTCCTTCAACATGTTAGCATAAAACTCCTCACAACATTCTCATCATAAGGATAGATATCATCACAGTTTCACAACTTCCTTTCTTTAACAAGACATCTAAACCATACTTAGAGAAGAAAGCATCATCAACCTTTCTTTCATTCAAAAAGATCTTTTCATAACAAGATTTTCATAGATGCCTTAGCTTCACGAGAATAAGCGAGTGGAATAAGCTCTTCTTACTTTATAATCGACTCGAGTCTCTGTCGAGTTGTGCCGGACCGACGGGAAGGAGATGGATTTTGGTCCTTTTCCTTTTGGCTCCTTCTTCACGGAGATCTTGAGTGGTTTCGCCTTGGATGTTGCAGTAACACCACCCTTCGGTCGCCTGGGCAGATTCAAGCTTTGAGGAAGAGGTTGAGAGGACTTTGATCTTGTGCGACGAGGGCCCATCGGAGTCATGGGAAGCATCTTTTCCTTGCCCTTTCGAGAAGATTTGGTCTACTTTATCATCTGCACATCATCCTCCTATCCAACAAGGGTTTCTATATCAACATCCCCTGTTGGTTCAACATTAGCCTCTGGAATCTTTTTCTTAGCAACATCGCCAGTGGGTTCCACATCTTTCTCAGTAACCTTTTCATCACCAACATTCTGGGCAGCGCCATCTTCCTCCATCCCTATCATTGAGGATGGCTTACTTCCACGATCAGGAGCTTCATCACCACCAGACTCATGTTGGGTTTTGGACGGAGACTTTGTAGATTCCTCGCTTGTTGGAGCAGCATGAAGAACAAGTTGTAGATTCTCCGAGCATCATCCTCGAGGTTTTCGCTTCTTTATCACCGGAGCTTCCGCCCTTCTCCGGCGAGGCCGATTTCTCCCAAGCCCTCTTCTCGCCCCGCCTTGGCTGAGCATGTGACGCTGATAGGCACATCATCTGGATTTTTCTCGATGTCCTCCGGCAAGATCATCGCTATAGGCTCAACATTCAAGCCTACTTCCTGGGTTTCAGCAACATCGGGCTGTGTGCCATCAGCCATTTTTACAGACGGGGATATGAGCAAAGGTTGAGGAAGAGAGGTTTGAGCAGAAAGGAATTGAGGATTTGGAGAGGGGGTTTGAGACGTTTCAGCTTTTTGGAGTGAGAGGAGGTGTTTGGCGGCAGCAGCCAGTGTACCAAAGAGTTTAACTAATGATGAGAGCAAGTTGGCCCGCTTGATCCATGTTGCTCCGCTTCGCACAAAACCGATGAACACCGAAAACTAGAGAGCAAGAGGGTTAGTTGACGTTAGTGAATACAAATGAGAGATAAATAACCCCTGATAATAAACACACATCCACACTCATAAGGAGGACCCTAAAAGATCTCCAAATCCCATAGAAAAAGCATGACTAAGCAATAGGATAAACATCACACAATCATCAAGAGATAGGATAATCTTCAAGATAAGAATCAAATAAGTTCCCAGAAAATTTGAATCAACTTCAGATTAACCAATGACCCGGAAAACAAGGAAAAGAGATGGAGATAAAGGGTTATGCAGATGCCTAGACGCGATAACAACATCTGATGTTGGTAACCAATGTTAGGTCAAACGTTGTCAACATTCTCACCCAACATCTCTGTTCACCTTACACAGAAACCTTTGTTCTTTAGAACAGTTTTGTGGGATTATTTTTGCTAACACCCTTTTTCCCCGAGAACATCGTCCGCATGACGCCGTGCCCAGTACTTAGATGAGAGCTTTTGAATAACATCCCTTTAGTGAAGTTTTCGACCATTAAGCCTCACTCTTGTGCTACGGTCTTATAACATCACATGTTATTTTGATCAACATCTGCTTACGGCACTTAACACGTATAAGTCGAGGTGAGAATATAACTACTTTCTCCTCGCGAAAGGCAAAGAACATTAGAAAACTCATGCATATGCCTAAATAAAAGAAAAAACAAACACAAGCAACAAAATGTAATGTTGGGGCCAAACAAAATCCTAAATCCCAACATTCAGACCACACACACCTAAACTAGATGCAACAAAGGCCAAGAGACTTCCTAAGGTGAGAAAATCTCTCGTAATCCAAGGCTTTGGTGAATATGTCAGCAATCTGGTTCTCTGTTGGAACGAATTTAATGCATATCAAGTTCTTTTCAACTAGATCTCTTATGAAATGGTGCCCGATGTCAACGTGTTTAGTGCGAGAATCTCAGATGTGATTTTGGAGATGTCAATAGCACTCATATTATCACACAACACGATAAGGATGTCACTTTTCATACCATAGTCTTCTAACATCTGTCTCAAACCATAGCGCTTGAGCACAACAACTTGCAGCAGAGATGTATTCACTTCACCGTGGAGAGTGAGACACAATTTTGCTTTTGCACTCACTCAAGACACCATATTGTTGCCCAACATGTAACATCCACCATCGGTGCTCTTTACACATCCGCATCACCCGCCTAATCAAGATCACTAAACCAACAATGTTAGAGTTAGTATCTTTAGAATATCACATTCCAAATTCATTGTTCCAAAGAACATAGTGGATGATCCTCTCGACGCCCTTCGACGTGACTCTTTCGGCATGGACTGATAGCGAGCACACACACACCAACACTGTACATGATGTCAGTCCGCTTGCGAAGGTACAACAGACTTCCTATCATTCCTCGGTACGATGTTGGATTCCTCGGTACGATGTTGGATCAACATCCACGCCAACATCATCTCTACCCAGTTTGTCACTGGAGCCCATGGGAGTTCTCATATGCTCGCACTTTCCAATCCGAATCTTTGACCACCCCTTTGCATACTTGCTTTGTGAGAAGAAGATTCCTTCCGGTGTTTGCTTAACTTGTAGACCAAGGAAGTAGTTAAGCTCACCTACCATACTCATTTCAAAAGTTGTCGATACGGCTTTCACAAAATCTTCTACAAGAGCAAAGTTAGTAGACCAAACACAATGTCATCAACATATATCGAGCAATGATAATGTTAACACCACGCTTCTTAATGAATAAAGTCTTGTCAACTTGTCCCTAGTGAATCCAAACTCAATGAGAAACACAAGAAGACGCTCATACCAAGCACGGGGGCTTGTTTCAAACCATATAAGGCATTTTTCAGCTTTATAAACAGTTTGTTAGGATCCTCAAAGCCTTTCTACTGCTCAACATATGCCTCCTCGCACAACATTCCATTTAGGAAAGCACTCTTAACATCCATTTGCAACAAAGAAATTCTAAGTTGACAAGCAATAGCAAACAAGAGTCTAATGGATTCAATCCTAGCAACAGGGCAAATGTTTCATCAAAATCTATCCTTCAACTTGAGTATACCCTCGAGCAACAAGTCTAGCCTTATTTATGACAATATTCCTGCTCTCATTAGATTTGTTTTGAAAATCCACTTGGTAACTATCACATTTGTATCACGTGGTCAGGAACAAGATCCCATACATCATTACTTAACAAACCGATTGAGTTCATCATGCATAGCATTCACCCAACAACATCTAGTAAGGCCTCCTTAACATTCTTAGGTTCAACGTAAGATATGTAACAAGCAAACTCAACTTCTTCACACATAATGAGATATGCATGCAATTAACACCATATCACGGTAGTTCACCCGTCTTTCTTCCTCGTTTGCATTTATCCCGAGGCTTCACCAATGATTTGATTTTTGGGATGGTCCTTCCTAATTCTTCCTGGAGGGTCACGCTTGACTGGATCATGAAGAAAATCTCCATCATCATTATCTCCATCACTTTCAGAACCACTTCCTTTATCTTCATTCGATGTTGTATCTCCACTGAATGTTGGACCAACATCGGGTTGAACATGTTGTTCATGAGTTTGCTCGAGTATAGCTTGATCCTCCAGTAAGTCAGAAACATCTTCTTCATCGACTGCATCGCAAGACTCACCATATCATCAAAACCACATTCACAGCTTGAATGGTCTTAGTTCAAGGTTGTACACCCTATAGGCATGGCTGTTGGCTGAATAGCCAAGGAACATTCCTTTGTCACTTTTAGAGTCAAGTTTGGTCAAATGATCCCTATCATTCAGTATATAGCAAACACAACCAAAAATATGAAAATATTTGAGGTTAGGTTTTTACCCTTCAAGATCTCATACGGTGTTAACATCGCACCGGTCTCAAGTAGACTCAGTTGATGATGTGACATGCAATGTTAACTGCTTCAGCCCACAGTCTTTTGGAGAGGTTTTTAGTGTGCAACATTGCTCTTACCATCTCCTGGAGAGTGCGATTCTTCCTCTCAGCAACTCCATTCTGTTGTGGTGTCTTGGGAGCAGAAAACTCATGAAAGATACCATTGTTAGCACAAAAATCAGAGAATATAGAATTCTCAAATTCCCTCCCATGATCAGTTCTGATCCGGATAACATTCTGACCATATTGAGCAAGAAACATTTTATAAAGTTTTTTGAAGCGAAAGAAGGTCTCAGATTTTTCACGCATGAACTCAACCCAAGTATACCGAGAGTAGTCATCAGCACACACAAGGACATACCTTTTGCCACCAAGGCTCTCAACTTCAATGGGACCCATCAAGTCCATGTGAAGGATTTCAAAACATCTTGTGGTGCTGCATGTCGATAACATTGGATGTGAAGTTCTGACCTGTTTTCCCTTTTGACATGGTCCACACACAACATCATTCTTGATCACCAGCTTTGGGAGTCCACGAACAACATCATTTGTTATAAGCTCCTGGAGATTCTTCAGGTGAACATGCCCCAGCCGTTGGTGCCACAGATCCACTTCACACATCTTGGCAGAATGACAAATGTTGTCATTGCCGCCTTGTAGCAGCTTGTCGGAGGACCGCTACCCACCATCACACATTTGTTGGTTGTGTCAAACACTTCACAAATGTTCTTGTCAAACTTGACAAACATCCCATCATCACATAATTGGTCGACATCGATCGATTAGCCTTCATCCTTCAACATGGTGAACATTCTCGAGTTTTGGGAAGTCTTTAACATTCAAAGTTCCTCGCTAACAATCTCGCCTTTGCACCTCCTCCGAAGGTAACATTCCCACCATTTGTTTGAACATAATCGATCGAAACTTCTTGTTGCTTGTCATATGCCTGGAACAACCACTATCAAAGTACCAATTGCAGGAAATGTTAGCATGAAGAGAAGTAAAAACAACATTGCATTTGTTGGAGAAAATGTTATCAGTCATGATAGAAATATTTTTCAAGGAACTCCCAACATCAAACTGATAATCTTCAAACATCCGATTTGCAGATGTTACAGCAACATCATTCAAATACTTCTCACATTAAGGTTTGATATGCCCTGGTGCTTGACAGTAATGGCATACATAGGGTTTCCCTTTCAAATTGTTCTTCTTCTTAGACTTTGGGAATTTTCTCCATTCGACCTCACAAACACATTAACATCTCCTTCTAACAAACACAGGAGCATTGCGCCTCTCATTCAACATATTAGTGTTACCGTAATCAAAACCAATACCATGAATCCCAAAGCAGATTTACGAGATAACACCTCATCAAGAGAAGTAAAGGTTTTGTTAAACCTATCAAAGGTTTTCAACTTTGTAAACTTTACCTTTCAAGACCAAAAGCTCAAGATCCTTTTGGTAAGAAGAACTTCCAACCTCATGACACGATCCTTCAAAGTTTGATTTTCATCCAACAAAGACAAGGATGTCCTTTCGTTGCTCCTCACATCGAGCATCAATGTCATCACAGAGAACTCGAAGATCACTAATGGTTTTGAGATGATCAAACTCATTTTCCTCAGGGACTGCAACACAACAAACATTCTCTGGGGTAACATTAGTTTCATCAAGAAGAGTCATTTCATACCAGTTTGTTGTTGATGTTGGGAAGATGTGTCCATCAATGTTGACCATGGTGTTCTGTTCCTAACCAACATCTTCTTCTGTCTTCATCACATCATCCATGTCAGAAAGCACTTCCTCATAACATTCTTCTGTGTCAGCTATGGCTTCAATCATTTTAGCCTCTGACTCATCAACATCTTCAATCGTTGCAATAAGGATGACTTTCTCTTCCTCTGTGTCTGAGTCATCACTCAAAGAAGCAACATGACTGGCCTGAGCAACATTGCTAGACTTTCCACTCTGTCGAGAAGACGTTTGCTTCTTTCTCGCTACTGTAGGGCATTCATTAGCATAATGTCCCATCCCTAAACATCCCCTCGACCGCACATTGTCAAGAACGCTTATTCTCAAAGATAGGATTGTTGAATGATCGTAACATTGAGAATGTTAGTAGGACTTGAAGATTTCCCAGCAGCGTTTCCAGACATCCTTCTTGGATTTGAGCTTTGTTTCCCATTTTTCCAGGATTTAACCAGATTGTTGATTTTTTGTGTCAACATCGCTATGTTGCGATCAACCTCATCGAACTCATGTTTGATCGAGCTAAAAACACACTCAAATTACTCGCAATCGTACGAGGTAATCGTAGCGTGATAAGTTAACACGAGTCGTCTCTCAAGGAAAACTTAACAGGGCCATTGTTCGTGTTGCGCACAAAAAGCAATTAAATCTTAAACATTCTAACACCAACGGGGGTTGAACATGCAGGAATTGAAATACGGAAAATAAACGACGAACCTAAGCTAGGGGTTGTCAATCCCGAGCTATACTAATAAAGCGATAAATCTAAACCAGGGGTTGTCAATCCCTAGATGAACTATGAAAGCGATAAATCGAAAGCGATAAACAAAGCAATAGCAAACATATTCTTAGGGTTCGTCAAGCCCTAATCTAAGTCTACTTGTAAATGAACCAAAGCAGGAAATCATGAAGCGATATAAATCAACGGAACATGAAAACAATCCACTGTCACTATGGAATTGAATTCAACATAAATCATCAAATAATAATACTCTGAAATTAAATCCAATAGAACTGATGATCCAAGCATAAATTGATAAACAAGATTATTCAATGATCAAAATAAGAACAGGAATTAAAATAAGAATTGTATCTGTTATGTTGCCTGAGGAATTGCTCCGGAAGAATACTGTGAATTGCAGCTCCGCGGCTGCATGGAGAAAACCAAAACTGAAGACTGAATTGCCGACCCTGCACTCAACCCTAAGCGCGTATATTTATATTAAATGAATGTGAGCGCCGGATGAGAATGAGCGCAGGTTCAGAAAAAGGTTCTGACTTGAAAGTGAACGGGCGTTCAGGGTGAGCGCCGGATTGGAAAACCATTCTGCCTCATAAATGAGCGCGCGTTCATGGTGAACGCGCGAGTAAAAAAATGGGAACACGCGCGGTGATGGCAGCGCCGGTTGGCAAGGAGGCGAGCGTTGAGCTTGGCAACGCCGGATGGGCTCCATCGCCGGGTGCTGGAGCGGCGAGGGCGCTGAGTGGCGCCGCCTCTCCAGCCACGGACGGGAGGCGGGCGAGCGGCAGCAGCGACGCGGGCTGGCGTTGGAAGGAAAGAGAGGGCGCTGCACGCGGAGCGCCGACTGGGGTTGAGCGCCGAAGTTGCGGTGCCGGGTGAAGATGGTGGGGTGAGGCGCCGGGAGCGCCTGTATGATCGCGCTACCGGAGTGTCGCGCTACCGCGGCAATGGAATACGGGTGATGTGGAGCGAGCGAGGGACGCTGGAGGTGCAGCGCCGGACGCGGCATGGCGGGCGGTGGACGCGGATGAACGCTGGTGCAAAATGAACGCGCCAAATTGGGCTGCACGCTTGTTTCAAAGACCGCGCGCTTGCACGCGGGAGCGGCGACGCGGGCGACGGGTCTTGAACGTCGGTTGGGATTGAAGTAACGCACCGGGCGAGCGGCGGGTGTGAGTGAGTGCGGCGGGCGCTGGCTCCAGCGTCGGACGGAGGCGGCGCTGGCGGCGCTGGAGTGGGCGCGGCGCGCATTGAGCGCCGGGCGCTGGCGAGGGCGCGCAGACGCGCAAGGCGTGGCGCGACTTTGGTCGTTCGACCCGTTCTCCTTCGTCTGAACTTCGATTTTCGATTCACTTTTGCCTATGAACTCCTCTCGAGGCGCTCTTCAATTATATCTGATCCTTGGTAGATCCAATTCATCCTATTTTCTGCCATTTTCCTACAAAACATCGAAACGAACGAAGTAAGTCCGAATCGATAAATAATAATCGAACCAACGGCATAAATAGGATAAACTAATGAAAATGACAAATATAACAATACCAAAAATCATCACAAAATCATACCAAACAACTCCCCCACACTTATCCATTTGCTTGTCCTTAAGCAAAGTCTATACTAATAAGAGTCGAAAGATAACTCATGCAACTTTACCCTTATTCTAATCAATCAAACCTTATTGCATTTCCACACTTGGTGTTTACGAATTCAAAGATAATGTAAAATAAATCAAGAACAAAGAATTGACTTCCAAAAATAAAAGGTAATCTCTCGCCGCACCCAACTCTCCGTTAGGGGTGAACTAACTAATGTGGTCACCTTTAGCAACAAGTTTCTTTTATAAAGCACAAAGAATGTTTTAATGATTTTCAATAATATTCGAAGGTGCACTCGATGAACTCGAGTCTCCTAACGTGGTTTCCATGTCCATTTCTCAAATTACGAGAAAGAGGGACATAATCCCATCCTCCATTTCAACAATCTCAACAAGATAATCGAGCTTTCATTCTCCTCATTTTCTTCATCTTTTCACATTTTTTTTATATAAAATGAAACAAGTATATAGGCAACCACAATGTTAACACTCCCCTAACATTAGCCGGACAAATCACATCAATTTCCCTATTCAATTTCTATCAATCACGCCTCACAATTCACATTATACTCAAATCATATATCACCAAAAGTTTCGAAATTCAAAATCAATTTGATCAATACCACGTAGTTCAACAGACAAATCAAGATCCTAACTTACTCGCATAGACAAAGCTTACGCTCAAACAATCAAAATAAGCACAAGGGCACATCATTAAGCATACGAAAACTATATAACACGCCCACAAACCAAATACTATCAACTCCCCCATTTAATTCGAGCACCGTCCCAAAGCTCAAAACATTAATAACATAAAATAGCCGATAGAGGAGGAGACCTCCATGATAAAATATGGCGAAGGGGTTGGAATGTGAGCGTGCACGACAGAGTTGGAGTGTCACGGCTTCACCACAACGCTTACAACGTTCCAAACCTGGGCAAAACAAACTCAAAGGCACAAACAAATCAAAGAACAACGAAAACCAAACGAAAAAGAAAGAAAAGAAAACAAAGCCAAAACGTGGGTTGCCTCCCACGGAGTGCTTGTTTAACGTCATTAGCTCGACGTGTTTATTAGAGCAACGGTGGTGGTCAATGTGGCGGTCCGCCATAATCATGATGCCATGAGCTCCATCGGTGCCCTAGAGGACTATACCAAGTGTTGCTCCGTATGGGCATAGACACCCTTTATCGCCAGCCTTCTAAAAACCGCTTTCACCTCCTCTATAAGCACCGAGGTCAACCCGCTTTCTCCAAAATTAGAAGCTCGGCGAAAAGATCACCGGCTTCCTTGCTCATCCTCCACGAACACATACTTCATCGGTAGTTCCTTCAATACCATTGTGGGTCCGGGCATGCTAACAAATTCCCTTTCCCAATCCTCTTCATCAACCGAAACCGCATGAACTACCTCAACCGTGTTCTCGGGTCGGCTCATACTTGTTTGAGTCTAACTCGAGACTACCACCCTTCCTCCTTTTCTTGTGGTGGCGTAATATCTTCGATGGCTCTTCCACAACATGATCATCCGCCGATCACCTTGAAGGACAATGACCGCCGAGCCTCGCTGCGGGCTCGGTTCTCTCATCGCAAGTTGTCGTTGATACTCAACCAATTTCACAGCCATCAGTCCCACACGTGCTCTAAACGCCAAGAGTTGCGGCTCTATCATCCAATGGCGAACTCGATGGTCAAGGGTCGCCGAGCCTCATAGGGTGAGCTTGAGGCTCCCTATCGCATCTTGTTGCAGCAACTCGCCCATCTTCTCGCCATCATTTCTAATTTTGCTTGCAAGCGTCGATTTTGGTGTCACAAGATCCAACCGCTGGTGGCGAAGTCTCGAATCAATTCGGTCTCCATATTATCAAACGGATACCTCCGAGGAGGTGGTGGAGAATAATACTCTGCTATGGTGGTACCACCGTTCGCTGTGGAGGTTGTGGTCATTGGGATCATAATATCCAAAGTCGTCTGTGGGTCCCAACATCTCGAATCGGGACGTGGTTCCCACCATTCTCAATCGACTAAGGAGGTTGTTGTCGCCAGGATCCCACCATCCCGAATCGGGTTGTGGATCCCAATATTCCGGTTGGGTTGATTCCACAACCCGAGTTGGGTTGGTTATTCCATTGTTGTTGGTAAGGCTCAAATTCATGCCGGGGTTGGAATCCATGCTATTATAGCCCGGCGTTGCCAAAAGCATACATCTTCCATCAAACGGTGGCAACCTAGCATTCACAACACTCACACAAAATGGATCACGCGCAATGTGAGTATAAAAAATAAAACGAAAAGAAAACAGAATAAACAACACAAACAATACGCTTAAAGTTTTCAAGAACGGCGCCAAAATTGATCGAGCTAAAACACACTCAAATTACTCGCAATCGCATTTAGGTAATCGTGAGTGATAAGTTAACATGAGTCGCCTCTCAAGGAAAACTTAACAGGCTATTGTTCGTGTTGCATACGTAAAGCAATTAAATCCTAAACATTCTAACACCAACGGGTTGAATATGCAGAAATTGAAATACGGAAAATAAACGACGAACCTAAGCTGAGGGGCATCAATCCCGAGCTATACTAATAAAGCGATAAATCTAAACCAGGGGTTGTCAATCCCTAGATGAACTATGAAAGCGATAAATCGAAAGCGATAAACAAAGCAATAGCAAACATATTCTTAGGGTTCACGAGCCCTAATCTAAGTCTACTTGTAAATGAACCAAAGCAGAAATCATGAAGCGATATAAATCAACGGAACATGAAAACAATCCATCATTACTATGGAATTGAATTCAACATAAATCATCAAATAATAATACTCAAATTAAATCCAATAGAACTGATGATCCAAGCATAAATTGATAAACAAGATTATTCAATGATCAAAATAAGAATGAATTAAAATAAGAATTGATCCGTTATGTTGCCCGAGGAATTGCTCCTAAGAATATCAGAATTGCAGCTCGCAGCCGCGTGAGAAAACCAAATCAAGATCGACTGCCGACCCCACTCAACCCTAAGCGCAGATATTTATATTAAATGAATGTGAGCGCCGGATGAGAATGAGCGCAGGTTCAGAAAATGTTCTAACTTGAATGTGAACGGGCGTTCAGGGTGAGCGCCGGATTGGAAAACCATTCTGCCTCTTAAATGAGCGCGCGTTCATGGTGAACGCGCGAGTAAAAAAATAGGAACGCGCGAGGTGATGGCAGCGCCGGTTGGCAAGGAGGCGAACGCTGAGCTTGGCAACGCCGGATGGGCTCCATCACCGGTGCCGGAGCGGGGTGAGTGGCGCCGGGTGGCGCTGCTCGTCACGGACGGGAGGCGAGGCGAAGCGGCAGCAGCGACGCTGGCCGGCGCTGGAGGAGAGAGAGGCGCTACCGCCGAGCGCTGCCGGGTTGAGCGCTGGAGTTGCGACGCCGGGTGAAGATGGTGGGGTGATGCGCTGGGGAGCGTGCGGGAGGATGCACGCCGGAGTGTCGCGCGCCGGGCAATGGAGCGCGGGTGATGTGGAGCGAGCGAGGGGCGCCGAGGTGCAGCGCGGACGCTGCATGGCGAGGCGTAGGGACACGTATGAACGCCGCGTAAATGAACGCGCTCAAAATTGGGCTACACGTGCGCTCGCTTCCGCCGCCGGTGTTTGCTGCGGGCGGGCGGGCGACGCCGGTGCGCGACGGTCTTGAACGTGTTTGAAGCAGCGCTACGGGCGAAGCGCGTGTGAGTGAGTACGGCGCACCGGGCTCCAGCGCTGACGGAGGCGACGCGGGCGGGCGCTGAGTGGGCGCGGCGGCGGTGCGCGCTGGGCACGCGGCGAGGGCGCCAGACGCTGCGCGCGACTTTGGTCGCTCGACCCGCTCTCCTTCGTCTCGAATCGCGATTTTCGATTCGCTTTGCCTATGAACTCCTCTCGAGGCGCCACAATTATATCTCGATCCTTGGTAGATCCAATTCATCCTATTTTCTGCCGCTTTCCTACAAAACATCGAAACGAACAAGTAAGTCCGAATCGATAAATAATAATCGAACCAACGGCATAAATAGGATAAACTAATGAAATGACAAATATAACAATACCAAAAATCATCACAAAATCATACCAAACAATGTTCCTGATTTGAATACTCAACATCATCAAACAAATTAGAATCCACTTTGGAGTTTTCAGCACTGAAGGCAACTTGTCTGGACTTATTATAGTTAACCTTTTGTTGGTCAAGATTCATTTCAAAAGTAATCAATCTACTCACAAGATCTCCTATCCTCATGGTGGCAACATCAAACGAATCTTCAATAGAGGAAATTTTCATGTTATACCTTTCTGGTAGAGATCTCATCATCTTGCTTACCAACTTCTCATTTGCAATAGGCTCTCCAAGTCCAACAGCCTCGTTAGCAATTTCACTCGGCTTTTCATAGTATGCTGGTATGGTCTCATCTTCTTGCATCCTCAACATCTCAAATCTCGTAGTCAACATTCTTCTGCGTGTTGCTTTAACACTTGCTGATCCCTCACATTGTTCCTGTAGAATAAGCCAAGCATCTCGAGCTTCTATGCGCTAGAGATCAAAGCGAAAACAAGGGACATCAACACGTATAAAATGGCATTTAAAGCTCTCGCATTGAGATTAGAGATGAGTCTTTCTTCAACAAATTCATCGGTTCTCATGTTTGTTGATGACAACATCATTCACCGCCTCACGTGGAAGAGTCCAACCATTCAATACCGCAAGCCACGCACGCTCATCTATAGATCGGATGTACATCGCCATGCGTGACTTCCACATGGCGTAGTTCTTCCCACTACTATCAAGAGCTGGAGGTCAAACGAAGCATTGGTGGCGCCCATCGCAGGTAATATGGCACTCGTGAACGATCTTAGTTCGCCAAGAACCGCCTCGATACCAATTGAAAGAATTCAAAGGCCTCTAATTACTACTTATTAACACCGTGTGAATGTTAGAGTAATGTTACTAGTAATGTTAATAACATTCCAAGTAACATGCAGCGGAAATATAAATAACACATGATAATTTGTGGGTTATGAAAATAACCCGTGTTGTCTCATGACAACCAAATCTATTGATAACTTAGAACAGATTATGAGTGTTACACATGAAAACCCATCTACGGATGCACTACCGCCTATGATAAGTTACCTAGTCTAACACAACAACCTCGAATGTTACCAACAAGCAAAACAAATTGATACAAAGAACGGACAAACAACCCGAATAAAAAAGACGACTCGATCTTCAACCCCACCCTTGCTCGCCTAGCAATACCGTGGTCGATGTTTACGATTGGCTGCCTAACACCGCCTCGCTTTAAGCGTGGTTGAAGGTACGCTTTTCTCTCGCTTGGGTAAAATGACGAGTCGATCGAGTGCAAGATTTCTCTTTGATTTCAGCCTCTCGAAACGTACGGGTGAGAGAGCTATCTTGCAGTTTTTATAGAGGAGTGTTTCGTGGTCTTCAAGCTTCCAATCCCACATTCATAAAACTCCTAAAACCGCTGCAATCCACTCCGCTGTAAATCAAGCATCGAATGCGGATGTTAGTGGGGATCATGCTCCCTAGAAAATAGGAACTAACTTCCCATGATCTTGTAACCATGATCTAACTAACCTCCACTTATTCAAACTTGTTCCAACCGCAATCCACGCTACTAGATAATAAATAAAACATAAAACGTAAAGGAAGGAAAAGATTACTTATATACGCTACGCCCTGAGAGTCGGTTCGCTTCAAGGTCGACTCCGGAATGTCGATCGCACCTGTGATGTTACTAACATCGAATGTTACCAACATCCCATTCAACATCGACCGGAGTCAACATCGACTCTAACAGCCCTATGTGGATCGACCATTGCATCGGTAAATCTTAATTGGCCACGATTTTGTATGAGTGTCTCCTCTTATATTGGGTTGGTGCTCCCCTCGAGACAATATACATGAGTGTGTCAACATGGATAGGACGAGGCCATTTTTGGATCGATTGCCCTTTCTAGCCTTCCCTAATATCATATTTTTCCTAGGGTCCCCTTTTGAGCTTATGCTTTTCTTTCTTGCATCCACTAAATATTCTCATGTATACCCACATATATTATTCCTTACTCTTCACCTTGGGCATGCCTACTTGTGGTTCGCTTTTTCTCAGATTCATAATAGTGCCTGCCTTAATCTCTATTTCAAAATAATGTTGTCTCACCCTCATTTTTAGATAAATTTCAACATTGGGGACAATGTTGTGTTCTAAGTTTGGGGTGGGTGAGGTAAAGTAACCTCGAAGTTGAGGGTGAAGTCGTTATAAAATATGGTTAATTTTGAGTTATTTTTAAAAAAAAAAAAAAGCTAAATGAAAAAGTGGAGACGCGGGTTCCTCTAAGAAAGAAAAGAGAAATGTCGAGCAAGTCAAACCGAGAACGAGTTTAGGTGCCTGTGTGTTTTGAGCTACATTATCCCAAACAATCCTACCGTCACCCAAGCCTAACATTATAAGCTGTTAAAGACCTACTGATCCAATATTGATGACACTTATGTTAGTGGAGAGGGGGTTGACCGAACTGAACTGTGGAGACATCTGTGCACTTGATAATCAAAGCATGGTCATATTAAGAAGAACTAAGTTATGGGAAGATTCATGTAGTTGCTAATGTGTTATATACCTGTTGATATCTGAAGGGCGACACCCTTGCAATACGAGGTGATTGACCAGACTTGCAACGAGAAGAACTGAATGATTCATTTTCTTTGAAAGAACTATGACTGAAAGCAACATCCTTAGTTGATGAAGTCATCATCTTAGCTGTCATCAGAGCATTTTGAACATCGCTTCTGTGTTTTGTGTGTGCTTTTGTGTGTTCTGGGCAGAGCATCACTCGAGGACGAGTAATGAGCTAAGTTTGGGGGTGTGATAACTCTTATAAAAGAGTTATTATATGACCTTTTTGATGATAATAACCTTGAGTTTTGTATGATCTGCTCGTATGTTTGTGTTGTTCGGTGTGTTTTTGTCAGGTTTTCGTGTGCGTGTGTAGGATTGAGTTGGGTGCCTTTAATGGGTTTTATGTTCTTTAAAGCTTTATTTAATCAATCTATGGCTTGTAGCAGAAGAACGGCAAAGAAGACGATGTCAAGTCCATCGAGACGAAGCCAAGCTCCGTGTCGAACACACAAACAAGGCCAAACTCGTGAGCGAGCGTGACTTAGAAATACGAGGAAGGAGAGAACGAACAAGACTGGAGTAATGCGAGAGCAAGGTCGAACTCGAAAGATGAAGTCAAAGCTCAAAGGAAAAGTGAAAACCGAGGATGCCGGAGCGAAGTCTCGCCGAGCTCGTAAGAGAGAATCGACCACACTCAAGCTCACACGGCCGAGCTCGAGAATAACGAGCTCATAAACAGAAGCCGAGCTTAAGACTGATGAGCTAATAAGTCAAGCCGAGCTCAAGAATGCCGAGCTCGTAATCAAAAGCCGAGCTCAAGATCGCCAAGCTCGCAACCAAAGTCGAGCTCGTGTTAACCCGCATTCCAGAAAGAGAGAAGAGCGCATAAGGTTGAGTTCGCGATCAACGCCGAGCTCGTGAATTAAGTCGAGCTAGCAACCAAAATCGAAACTGAGCGAAGTCGTTGTAAACAGAGAAGAGCCTATGCCGATGGATGATCAACGACGGTATGAAAGGTTTTGCTAAAGACCGAGGAGATCTGCGCAGACTACGACCACGTGGCATCCGCCACGGTAGCATAAAAGGACGCTGGTTGTTATCTCGTCGAGCCATCGAAAAGGACCAAGAATCAAAGGTTGAAGGGGCGGTAGATGCGCCGTCTGCACTTTCTAAAAGAGCCGAGTTGGTTATTAAAAGGGGATGAGATAATGTAAGAGGATGATTCTATCAACTCGGGGGAAAAACGCACAATCATTGGAAGGAAGAGGAATCATAGGAGCGACAACTTGGAGAAGAAGCTATCGAAGAGGCAACGATCCAAGAAGGAGCACGTGATTCCAAGCGACGAAGTTTCACTTTCTTTCTCGAATTCTTTAACTTGTTATGGCATTCGCTTATCCGGATATTGTCGAGCACCGCTATGAGCTAAATTTGTAGGACTCGATCTTTGATGAAACCCATGCTCGCATGACGAGCTTATTTCACGCTTATCTTGTTAAATTGCTATTGTTCTCTTGGAGATTATTTATCTTGCTTGTGATTGATCACCATGGGTGAGATCTTAGCTCTGTAATTTCTGGGAAGCTCTTATAGAGTGGAAAACAAGAGAGTGACGCAAGAACATGATTTAAACATTATGTGTGTGAATAGCATAGGAATATGTGTTTACCTTGCGTGACATAAATGAATGGATTAGTAAAGATATTCTAAGAGTTGTTTGGTATATGAATATATCGAATGACTTATAGAATATAATCTTAGATTTGGAAAAATACTAAGAATCGGAGAAGTTCATGTCATGGTAATGAGGCGATGATAATGTTGTAGCATATTTAATACAGAGCATGGGTGGAATCGAGAGGTCAAGTCTATTTCTCATCCTTTTATCAGCTGTTTAATCATACACTTGTCTAAAATTTTACCTCGCTTCGTAGTAACATTCTTAGTTTTGATTCCGTATGTTTTTTTATTAAATTGTTATTTCCTGTTTTATTCCCCTTGTGTTGTTCTCTTAAAAATTGTTTGTCGGCGTGATTTAGAAAGTGCGATCCCTGTGGATTCGATCTAGGAATATTTCCGTGTATTACTTGTTGACTACGTGCACTTGCGTATATTTAATTGTTTTGCAACATTATATCACACAACAACAGCCTATAGTAGTGGGTTAGCCTAAACTCTATTTCCGTTAGGACTCAAGAGAAATAAGCTAATTACCAAAAACACACAAATAATAACATCCTACAGTTTACCTATCTCCACCAGGTCTCAAGGTAAGGTATGTATTATATATTCAAGAAATCGATTATGCGATTAATTCCGTCAAGACATCAACCACATAACTAGCATGCATCAATACTGAAGATACCAACACATGAGAATTAAAGCCAAGAATCATAAATCATGAACGGGAAGGTAAAATAGTATCAACGGATAAATCACAGGAATCTAATTAGACATACAAACCCTAGGATCAATAAAAGATTTAGCTACTCATAATTAAAATACCAAAACAAGAATTAAATAAAGAAAACATGAATTGAATCGATTGAATAAAATCATGAAAATCAACAACGAATAACGTAGTATCTTGAATCAACAACAATCTTGAACTCTCAAAGTAATTAAAATCAAAAGTTGGAATGAAAAGAATTCTCTCAAAAGCTAAAGAAAATCGTCTCTGGTTCAAAATCTCTCGTAAAAAGTCCAACCCACGATTCTCGATCGCCCACCCATTTGTAACCCTAATCCTCGCATTGCTCGAGAGATTCACCTAGCGACAAAACGTTGCGAGCCTAGTCTAATCGTGCGCCCGTTCTCTCTCGAAACCTCTTCCTCGCGAGACTAGGTGGCGATGATAGGTCGCGATGCGTCACTTCGTTAGCTCTCCGTCTTTCTGTGTGACCTTGGCTCGCGACACAACTCTGCGAAAAAAGGTCGCGAAGCGTAACATGTTTCTTCACGCTTATGTACTTGCGAGACTACCTCATGACACTTCCCCATGATGAAACGTCATGAGACGTAATGTCAGGTTCTCCGTGTTGGTGGTGAGTCGATTTCGCGACGAGGGCTTGTGAGCTCATGCGGGGGGAAAAACCCCCTTTTTCTCATGATCCACATTTTTACATCCAAACCTGTGCAAAAATGACACGAAATACACATGGCATAATATCTTTCAAGGTAAACATAAACATATCAAACGTACACTCATATGACCACTTAACTATTATAAAATGAACGAAAACAGCCTAAAAAACCAGGTAGAAATGAGGTTTATCAGCATTGTAGTGTTCTCACAATAAGAATATTTTTATTTGATAAATATGGTTGGGTTAAAATAAAAATCTCTTATCGTAAGATCTGTGAGAACACTTGCTCTAGACGTATAAAGTAGTTACACTATGATAACATTATACGTTCAATGCATTATCATAGTGCAATTAATTTATATGTTCAGTGCAAGTGTTCACATAGCTAGTTACTTTAAATTGAGAACGTGTGAATCATTTTCAGTCATTTGATCGTGAAGATCTATGGCGAATGCATTATTTTGCTGGATGAATTCATCACCTGGTTCGAATCCCGTGAGGTATGAAAGTTCGAATTTTTTTAATGCGATAACTTTCACAGCGAATACAATGAGTTTATACGTACAGTGTAGTATTCGTACAAAAGATTTAGTTATCACAAGAACCAACCCCCTATATATATACACACTAAAATGCAATGGGGAATACGTAAACTTCTATACTGATAATATTTTATGTCTTGCCCTTCGATGTCTGCTTATTTGTTTTGTTTGATTCACTTAATTGGAGTGTGTAGATTTTTTAGCGGGCATGAAGGAGATTCTTGTGAAGTCGGTTGTTGAGGCAATCCCAACATACACGATGTCATTGTTGCTCGATTGCTGGCTGACCCTCAGAGCATCCTCAATGGTTACTGTGTTTTTGCTTTTTTCTGTTATGCCACGTCAACTTATTCCACATATCTCTAGAGAAATCTGATTTTAACCCTCTCCCGATTATCTATCTTGAATGTTTAATTCATCATACATTGATTATATACCTAGCATGCACCTATATAATTAATTGCAACATGTTGGTGTTTTCTCGTATCCACCTGTGAATTTTCTGACAAAATGAGGATCAAGACTCGTGCTTTGATTTTCTCGGATCAGATCCTGCTCGCCAAAATTCCAATGCCGAGTGAGAGCAATCAGGAGAGTACCGCAAAATTGCCTTCTTCCTCACACTTGGAAATCTCGAAAATCACAATGTTCACAATATAATTTTTGAAAATCTCTTAGCATTCGGTTACTCTGATTTTCTCTCACCTTATATTTATATTGCAACCCTAGAAACCTATTAGGATAGGATCTCTGATATCTAATAAATTTAACCATATCTATTCGGACAGAGAGAATCGTAATGAGTCCCAAAGGAGAATCTATCATGAGGACTAAATTTCATACAGCTCCAGCCTTGACGGGCCAAATTAAAGATCAAATGCAAGGAATAAAGATGAGCCTCAAATAAATTAATTATCTTATGTTCAACCCAGAACATAAATTAATTCATAAATATTTGTTCATGCCACTAGAGAATAAATGCTGACTTATCCCTTCATTTCCGAAGTTGAGTCGGGCTTGCACTTAGACTTCACGAATCCCCTTATTTAAGATATCACACGCCCATTAATTATTTATAGCGCTCGATCGCTTAAAATAATTAATCTCTTTTAATTCCTTATGTAGTACCACTCAACCTTATTATTGTACTTGAGATAACTCAACCTGCAGGGTTTAGTACAATAAACCTTTTGAGCTCTTTAAGGGGACGTCATCATCCTAAACGAATTGGGTGACTCGATACAGGTAACTAGCATGACATACAAGCACTGTCTGTTTGGTATGAATCTGTGCTGATTCTTGGTATTGTTTTGCATGTTGTCTTCATTAGTTTATCACATTTATGCCGTTAGTTCAATTATTATTTATCGTTTCGGACTTACTTGGTTCGTTTCAATGTTTTGCAGAAAATCGGCATTAAATAGGATGAAAGCTATCTTCCAAGGATCAGGTATAATGAAGAGCATCGCGATAGGAGTTTATAGGCGAAAGCGGATCCTATTTCGAGTTCGGACGGCGGAGAACGAAACGAATTGTTGAAGTCACGACGACCCCGTCGCATGGCCGAGCATCCGACGCACGCCCGCCGCGCCGCCTCTGCCCGCACAAGACGCCAGCGCCAGCGCCTCCTTCCGCGCAAGACATCGAATGCCGGCTCACCCGAGCTGCTCCCACCCCTCGCCCGAGTGAACGCTGCTCACCACAGCACGCCTGCGCCCGCCCGCCCGCCACCACCACCACGATCGAACGCCGCTCACTCCGAGCGCTTTCAATTTTACGCTGAGTGGCCAGAGCGCCGCCGCCGCGCCGCCGCCCGCCGCCGCCGCCTCGCCTGCCTCGCCCGCCGCACTCGCCAAGACTCCTCACAAGACGCCGCCTCTCACGCTGCTTTTTTCCCACCGGCCACCGCCTTCTATATATAGCCTATTTTAGGTTATTTTCGAGTCGACTTTACGTATTTTGAGTTTTTCATTCGCCATTGCGCCGCGGAGCTGTTATTCGACTTGTTACAATTCAGACATTACTTCAAATTGGTATTCTATTTGTTTATGAATTCTAGCAACGCCGCAATTTATTTACTGATTCTTGCAATACATTGTGTAATTTTGGATTTGATTGAAAGTAATTGATCGCCTTTTGTTCCAATTGTTCTTGATTACTGCTTACATGTCGATTCGCTCGATTTCGATTATTCCCGCCTTGATTAGTTCTTGATTAGTTCTTGTTTCGGGTTTAATAATCAATTTATGCAAGTGGTGTTGAACTTTAAATTCATGTTTAATCGTTTTTGTTGAATTTCATTGATCCTTGTTTGAAGATCTAATTTAATTGTTTTTGATTTATTTCCTTTTCCGTGTTTGGTAGTTAATCATCTAGGGTTTGATGCCTCTAGTTTAGATCTTTTGTTCTCGTAATTTAGCTCTGGATCGACAACCCCGGCTTAGTTTGCCGCTTAATTCTCGTGTTTGATTCATCGAATGTTTCAAAACCCTTATTGGTATTAGAGTGTTTAGATTTAATCGCTCGTGAGCAACACGAACATTAGGCCCCGTTAAGTTTTCCTCGAGAGACGACTAGGTTAGCTTTCCTACTATAACACCTCGTGCGATTGCGAGTCAATTGAAAGTATACTTTTGGTTGAACAAATTTTGGCGCTGTTGAGCCGGCGTCGCCTGTCCGCCCAGCGCCGCCTCACCAGGCCATCAAGCGAGCGCCAGCCTCCGCTCAACCGGCGTTTGCCCGCCGCTGCCTTCACCACTCGGCCATCATCAGCGAGCGCCCGCCTCCGTCCGAGCCCCTCGCCGCTTCGCCGCTTCTTCTCTCTCCGCATAGCCGGCTGCCGGCGCCTCCAGCCAACCGGCGTTCGCCCGTCCGCCCGCGCTTTGCCCAGCGCTGCTTCACTCCGCACAGCCGCGCCGCCTGGCGCCTGTCTGAGCCCTCGGCGCCGCCCAGACGCTGCTACCCGAGCGCCCGCCGCCCGTCTTCCTTTCTCTTGCCGGCGCTATTCCGCCGCCGCCACCGCTGAAGCCGCTTCTTCGCGCCTTCTCTCGAAAGCGCAGGCCACTCGCGCGCCACGCCACACGCTTTCTCCGAACAGCAGCACGCCGCACGCCCAGCCTCTCTACTGCACACCCACCGCTCACCTAGCTCCGAGCTCCTTCCGGCATTTCAAGCATGGTTCGCACAAAACCTCTCGCCTCTTTGGCGAAACGAGCAAGAACTCGACGAAGGTGCTCGATCGGGTGAATAACCCAAGATCTACGCGAACCACAATGCCCCATTCGCGATTTTTACGCCCCAAGAAGGTATCTTTTACTCCGTTATTCGCTCGAAAGATATCACCACCCACGCTCATTTGATTGGAATATTTTAGCTTCATCAGGTGTTGATGGATCTCGTTAAAAGATATTTGAAATTGTGGGTCCGCTTAGTTTGGCAACTAGGGAACCCAAGATGGTTTTAAGCCTTTGCTTAGGAATTTTGTGTGTCACTCGAGACCAAATAAGATTTCAAGTCTCGTTCTATCGGTTGGGGAGAATAGATTTTCCGTTACACCTAAGGTTACGCGAGGTCTTGGGTTTTCATAGTAGTGGTTTTTCCGATGTACCAGGGATTTCCTATGGCCGAGACATGGAAAATTTTAACTAGTTTTGACAATTGGTCATCGCAGCACTTCTAGTGCCTTTATTCAAGACCGCTTTGTTATCGCTCATAAGTTCCTAGCATTCAACCTTACAGGAAAGAGCAAGCCAATAAAGTGAGTGCTATAGAGCTTTTCTTCTTGTGGTGTCTTTGTGAATAATAAGAAGGTCTCAGGCAAGACCGTTCTTATGGCGGCGATTTGAGTATATGAGGCGGAACCGTAAGGCCAAACTCTCCTCGAGCCAATACCCTTTTATACTTGCCAAATACTTTGTGGGAGTGACTAGAGATGATATACCTTTTTGGGTTCACCGTTATCGAAGATCTCCCCATCACTTTCAAAGATTTCCTGCTGATTACTTCGACCCGAGAACATTGCTTCCTTATGAAGCACGGCGCATCGCTCAAGAGTATATCACATTCAAGCGTAACCGACCATCCGGGTCTATTGTCGGACAACACCCCAATGGACGAAGATTCCCCGATGATCGTGCCACCAAGCAAGACAAGCTGCACCCAATGTCACACCCTCCTGCTTCCCTACTCCCATCGCCCCACGGCGACGCTTTCAAAGGGTCTTAGGGCTCATTTTGATTCCGCCATGGGCGGTTTCAGCAGCCACTTCACAGCAGCTTGGGGACTTTAGCCCTCCCCGAATCGAACTTTGAGAGGTATCGGCAGACGGGTCGACAATTCACGTAGTTCACCAATCTTCACCTGTGGTTTCGGAGAGTTCTGCATCGAGGTATATCGTTGTCTTGACGCTCAAAATCGCCACCAACGCCTTCACCAATCTTCACAGCAGCGCTTGAGATTTCCGCCAAGATGTTTACCGCGCCTAGACACCCATGAGCAAGATTGGTCGACCTTCAAGCCCGATGGGACGCCTGGTCCCTATCCCACACACCTCTCCACCACCACCATTATCGCCGACCAACAAAGGAAACTTCACCGTTGGAGAGTATGTATATATTTCTTATTTCTTTTGCTCTCGCCCTTATTCTGTGGTTCGTTGTTTTCCTTTTGTGGTGTGTTTGCGCAGACTATCTTTGAACTCGATGTCCGCCTCGACCTCCTTTTCTCTCACCGTTATCGTGGAAGTCTCGCTCTTTTCGCTTTATTTTGTTGTTCATGTTTTGAGCTCCGGGACAAGCTCATCTATGCGCGTGGGGGAGTTGTTGATGATATGTTGTATATGTTGTGCTCGGATATGTGCATGATCGACCCCATGGATCTATGCTTACTTTGGTTTCTTGAGCTCAAGTTTTGTCTATACGAATAAGTTAGATTGTGATTTGTGCACCAACTCGTGGTATTGGTCTAACCTTGATGTGTTCCCGCTATCTTGTTGTTACGCTTTTGAAGAGCAATGTGAATTGACGGGTTGTGAGAATTGATCTTAAATCAAGGGTTATTGATGTGATTTGTCCGACTAATGTTAGGGAGTGTTAACAATGTGGTTACCTATATACTTGTTTCTTTATAAAAAAAAAAAAAAAAACAAAACTATATTTTTATGTGAGATTGTTGAAATGGAGGACGGATTCGCCTCTTCTCGTAAATTGAGAAATGGGCATGGAAAACCACGATAGAGACTCGAGTTCATCGAGAATTCACCTTCGACCATTGTTCCAAAATCATAAGACTTTCCATGTTTATTGTTGAGATTATATAAATGGAGGATGGAATTTCGCCTCTTCTCGTGAAATTGAGAAATGGGCATGGAAACCACGATAGGAGACTCGAGTTTATCGAGACTTCACCTTTCGAACATTGTTCCAAAATCATAATATTTTCTTTGTGTTCTCAAAAGAAACTTGTTGCTAAAGGTAACCATTTTAGTTAATTCACCCCAGCGGAGAGTCGGGTCCGAGCAAAATGATCCTATTGTTTATTCGACTTTCTCACAATCTTAGATTTGTTTCGCATTAACTTGATTACGATTCATCATGTTGGGGAATTTCAAATAGAGGTTTGATTGATTGATTAAGAGTTAAAGTTGCATGAGTTATTTTTCACTCTTGTTATTATAGACTTTGCTTGAGGACAAGCAAATGGATAAGTGTGGGGAGTTGTTTGGTATGAATCGTGCTGATTCTTGGTATTGTTTTGCATGTTGTCTTCATTAGTTTATCACATTTATGCCGTTAGTTCAATTATTATTTATCGCTTCGGACTTACTTGGTTCGTTTCAATGTTTTGCAGAAAATCGGCATTAAATAGGATGAAAGCTATCTTCCAAGCATCAGGTATAATGAAGAGCATCGCGATAGGAGTTTATAGGCGAAAGCGGATCCTATTTCGGAGTTCGGACGGCGAGAACGAAACGAATTGTTGAAGTCGCCACGACCCCGCCGCATGGCCGAGCATCCGCACGCACGCCCGCCCGCCACGACGCCGCCACAAGACGCCCAGCATGCACGCCTCACAAGACGCCTGCCAAGACGCCTGCGCGCACGCCTGCAGACGCCCAGCGCGACGCCTGCCGCCAGCGCCCTCCTTCCAGCGCAAGACATCAACGCCGGCCACTCCGAGCGCGTTTCACTTCTCGCGACGCCGGAGTGAACGCTGCTCACCTGCGCGACGCCAGACGCCCGCCCGCCCGCCACCACTCACCTCGCGATCGAACGCCGCTCACTCCGAGCGCGTTCCCACTTGTACGCGGAGTGGCCTTCGCTGCCAGCGCCGCCGCTCACCTCCTGCCTCGCCTCCGCCGCCTCGCCGCGCCGCGCGCCTCGCTCGCACTCGCCACTCCTCACAGACGCCGCCTTCACGCGTTTTTTCACCGCGCCGCTTGTTTCTATATATAGCCTATTTTAGGTTATTTTCGAGTCGACTTTACGATTTTTGAGTTTTCATTCGCCATTAGCTTGCAGCACCGTTATTCGACTTGTTACAATTCGTACATTACTTCAAATTGGTATTCTATTTGTTTATGAATTCTAGCAACGCCGAATTTCATTTACGGATTCTTGCAATACATTGTGTAATTTTGATTTGGATTGAAAGTAATTGATCGCTTTTGTTCCAATTGTTCTTGACACTGCTTACATGTCGATTCATTCTCGATTTCGATTATTCCCTGCCTTGATTAGTTCTTGATTAGTTCTTGTTTCGGGTTTAATAATCAATTCTATGCAAGTGGTGTTGAACTTTAAATTCATGTTTAATCGTTTTTGTTGAATTTCATTGATCCTTGTTTGAAGATCTAATTTAATTGTTTTTGATTTATTTCGCCCTGTGTTTGGTAGTTAATCATCTGTGGTTTGTGAAATTTCTAGTTTAGATCTTTGTTCTCGTAATTTAGCTCGGGATCGACAACCCCGGCTTAGGTTTGATGTTTAATTCTCGTGTTCGATTCATCGATGTTTCAAAATCCCTTATTGGTATTAGAGTGTTTAGGATTTAATCGCTTTACATGAGCAACACCGAACATTAGGCCCTCGTTAAGTTTTCCTTGAGAGACGACTAGGTTAGCTTTCCTACTATAACACCTCGCATTTATTGCGAGTCAATTGAAAGTATACTTTTGGTCAACACCGTCACCGCCAAGATGCGGAGAATATCGGGTTATCTCATATAACCTCACCCATAACAAGTCAAAGTGATGGTTAGTAACCCATACTCACCTAAAACCTTATCGAGATTTAAATCAATGTAAATTCACGAGATCTAGGTTATTCACGACGGTAAGATAGAAGAACTCATCTCACTATGATCCATCAATACGTCAGAGACGTACCATTATAGACAAGCAATCAAGTCAAGTTACTTCTTATCTATACCGTAGCTTATACCTACAACTCATCCTCAAGTTGTCTCAGCTGTGATCCTTTTTATATCTCATTAAGTTTGACCAATCATACAGACTTTTGTGATCTTCTACACACTGTATGATCTAACTTATATACTAGATAAATGGACATATATATGCAATCAAGTAAACAATTCAAATAGGATATTGCAATAGTGGTAACAGGAATCATTGTATATAAGTTCAACCAAAACTGCTTCCAGTATACAAATCCAACAATATCTTCCCCAACCCAAATTTTCTCTACTATAATACTTTTTCATACTTCTCCAAATTTAACTATTCATTGACCTAATTGTCATATCACCAATTACTTTTACATATTTTATTATATTTATACATTTTACATATAATATTTATACATTTTACATATAATTTAATTTTTTATTTATATTTAACTTGAATAAATCTTAATTTTACGTTAACGAATTGACACTTTTAAATAATAAATTATAATTAAAAAAATAAAATAATTGCCTTAAAAAAATAAGAATAAAATCTAAAAAAAAAACTCAAATTTTTATTGAAAGAGAAATTGCTACAACACACAACACATTTGTCAAATTAAAATAAATAAAAATTGGTTTAACACACAACATAAATTAAAATTAAAGCAACTACTAATTTATTTTTAAAAATGTTGCCATTTTTTCTTCACCATCTCGCGGTGCAACTTGTGCATTTTCTTTTGATCATTTGTAATGTTAGATGTGTCCTTCATGACAATGTCATACTCATTTGTCATAATCGAATCGCATTGCACTCTGTTTCGAACCCATCGATCCGCCAGTAATTCCCAAATCGTCATTTTTTTTTTGTTTTTGCCTTGTTGCTTTTGCCATATTAGATGGCTCGAGACATATTCGTCATGGTTGGAAGGCGAATTGTAGGCTTCTCCCGCATAAATCTTTTTTTTTTTTTTTGAAGGCTTGAACATTACATTCCACCTCTACGCACTTGGGGCATGTGTGAGAATTCTCCATACCCCTAAGATACTAAAATCATTGTTGTGTATTGTGATGTTGCTTGTATTCCTTTTATGCCATCTTAATAATATCGCATCGCTTCTTCCGCTTCCCCGCATTTGCACATTCCTGTTATAAACTTCAGAAATCCATTTAGTTAGTTTTTGAAGTTTGTAGAAATGCGTTTTTAAAGACGAAAAATTTCTCTCTGAGAATGTTGGCATGGCGATTTGTGTTGTAGGTTTCTACAATTCTTTGCCAAATTTGGTCACACTTTTGAGTATTCCCAATCACTGAATCGACAATAATATCGATCTAACATTGTGCAAGAACATTGCACTCTTCCTCCGGATAAGGCACCATCTTCTTCTTGACATGATTTCCATCATCGTCTGAATCAAGATCATGAGAGAGATTTATGTTCTATAAACTTGTGGAGAACAATGTGCTAGGTAAGGAGACGTATTTTCAGAAGATGGCATGGTCTATGCTCACCCCTTTTATGATGCTCTTCCTTGACGAGTCTGAATGTGGAAGATACCCTGGAGGTTGGAATGGATAACACGACATAGAAGGTTGATATCCGTATGGTTGATACCCTTGAGGTGAATATCCATATGGAGGTATAGGGACACTCATTGGATTGTTAGGAAAGATGTGAGGATAAGGAATATTTGGCTACCGAAAAACTACTGTAACTCGGACGGACATCGGAATTTTGAGAAGGAACGTCGGAATTTCGAAAAGGAATGTCGAATTTTTGATTTAATCCATGCGGATTAAACCAATTCGAAAATCCATCCATAATAGAAGTCAAATTTTTGGAATAAAAAAAAGATATATGAAACGAGAATAATAAATATGGTGTATTGATATATGTTGAGTAAAAAAAATCAATAAAAGAAGACCGTTGTGCAATGGATCAATTCAAATTACAAAAAAAAAATCAAATTCCAAACTATCCATTTAAAAAAACAAAAAACAAACAAATATTAACGGCAACATATGCAAAACAAAAAGAAAGAATAAAATAATGAAAACTAAAACAAAAAGAAACAAAAGTATGAGAGAGAAAAAAGAAAGAAATGAGAAAGTGGATCGCCTAAAAGAAAGTTATCTCTGCCATCCCAGTTGCGCAGCTGGCATGTGCAACTCACGCGACCTTTGTTGTGCTGCTGTTGGCACGGTGGCTGCACACACAAGCATCTCATCTGCTCTTGTGGTACCCGCCTCGAATTTTTTCATTGGGGAATAAAAATTTTGGTTCCCCTCTCTATCTCTCCTCTCTTTCTTCCCCCTTTTCTTTTTCACTCTTCTCTAACTTCCTCACTTACTTCCTCCATTAGGGATGGCCTGATCAGGAGAAGTTTGCTATTGGATTTGTATACTGGAAGCAGTTTTGGTTGAACTTGTATACAATGTTTCCTGTTACCAATATTACAATCTCCTATCTGAATTGTTTACTTGATTGCATATGTATGTCCCTTTATCTCATATATAAGTTAGATCATACAGTGTGTTGTAGATCACGGAAGTCGGTATGATTGGTCAAGCTTAATGAGATATAAAAAGTATCACACCGAGACAACTTGAGGACGAGTTGTCGGTATAGTCGCGTGTAGTAGAGAAGTGACTTGACTTGGTTGCTTGTCTATGTTGGTACGCCTCTCGACGTATTGATGGATCACGTGAGATGAGTTCTTCTATCCGACCGCCGTGAAGAACCTAGATCTCTGAGACTTACGCTGATCTAAACCTCGATAAGGTATTAGGTGAGTATGAGTTGTCGACCATCACTTTGACTTGCTATGGGTGAGGGTTACATGAGATAACCCAAGATTCTCTCAGATCTTGGGTGGTGGCGTGTTGATGTCATGCTAGTTACCCGTGTCGAGTCACCGTATCCGCTAGGATGATGACGCCCCTTAAGGAGCTCAAAGGTTTATTGTACTAAACCCCGCAGTTGAGTTATCTCAAGTACAATAATAAGGTTGAGTGATACTACTTAAGGAATTAAAGATATTAATTATTTTAAGAAGTGAGAACGTAAATAATTAATGGACGATGATATCTTAAAACGGGATTCAGAAAGTCTAAGGGCAAGCCCGACTCACCTTCTAAATAAAGGGTAAGTCAAGATTTATTCTCTAGTGGCATGAATAAATGTTTATGAATTAATTTATGTTCGGGCTGAACATAAGATAATTAATTTATTTGAGGCCCATCTTTATTCCTTGCATTTGATCCTCGGCCGCCCATCCGTGCCTCTGCTAAGGGAAAATCGTCCACCTCTTAGAGTCCCACTCTGACTCGCCTTGATCCTCTCTATCTTAAGTGATAAGATCAGACACTAGATATGCATAAATCCTATCTTGATAGGGTTTAGGTTGCATTATAAATATAAGGTGAGAGAAAATCAAGGTTAATGCTTAAGTCATTATTTTAGAATTACTATATCCATATAGTGAGAATTTTCAAAATCTAGAGAGAAGAAGAAGACGTTTTTCTATAGCATTCTCATAGATTGTCATCACCGACATCGAGTTTAGGCAAACGGATACATCCAAGATCAAAGCACGAGTCTCGAACTATTCATCCCCGACAGATTCGCAGGTAAACACGAGAAAACTCCTACGTGTTGCAATTAATTATATAGGTGCATGCAAGGAATATAATCAATGTATGGTGAAACATCCAAGATAGATCCTCGGGAGAGGGTTAAAATCAGATTTCCCTACAATTGGTATCAGTCACAGCCCCATAATCGTAAGTATGATTAGCAGGGACTATAACTTTAAACATGAATGAACAAACATGGAGACTCTCTTTAAATAAAAGCGTAATACATATGTCATTTATATTTTGGACTATATTACATAATTTGGGGTTCTTGCAATGAAGACATGTGATAAGTACATATGACGATGTACTATCAAGGTATAAACATATCACGACAACATTCCTATTGCTCAACACCGCTCCATCCATCATCCGCTCAACCTCGCACATTTAAAACAACATGCGGGTCGAGTACAAGAATGCACTCAGTGGACTCATGCCAAAATATTTTATCATTCAAGATTACATCGCCAACATCATGGTAAGACACAAGGGTTTTAGTTGAAAATGCCTTGTGCTTACTAAAATATTTTCATCTTTTCTCAAAATCATCGCCGCCGGCATTTTTATTGGTGTGTATGATCCATATCCCTTATCATCCTTTCATCATATCATCATAGTCGAAAGTCGTGAGTGAGGCCTCCTCTACGACCCCGTGACCGCCGTGAATTGTCCTTACAAAGACGCAATCACCATCAAGTACACGTTAATCCTAGCCGTATAAGCGCTTCCGACATAGATCCGATATCGATTTCATTCATAAGTTGGGGTGACCCAACACATTCATATCATTCATGTCATTCATATCAATCTCATGGATAGGATACATACACAAAACATAAACATTTTTAAGGTGTAATCTTGTAAATATTTAACAACAGCTTGAAATAAGCATCGAAATAAATATTTCGTACATTTTATTCTTGAGTAGAGTAAAGCCCACCGACTGTAGATCGCTTTAATCCCATTTCGACCGTAAGTCCTAGCTTTAGCCTATCTATTCTCGCCTTGAGGTTTTGGAGTCGAAAAATCCATTGGGTCTTAGAACCCATATTTCTATTTTAGTGTATATCATGGTGTGATATACACTCAATCGACCATGTGGAAGACTCTAGTCAAATATTTCACGTTAAGGTATGCTTTCGTGAAAATATCGTATCATGATGTTTTATCATAATTGCACATCTTATAATGTTTCTATCGCACTTTGCGACATAACATAATGAATGCATCGATTAATAGCATGTTAGTCACATAAGGCATACTTCACATAGGGTTTCTAACACTTAGTCAAATTTCAAGTGTTTAAATTTCAGCAAAACAGCTTGAAACAACCCAAGTGACGTACTTTGACGACCCATAACTCTCGATTCAGAATGCGTATGGTCGCACAAAGATACATTCTGGAAACCTCTAAACATGTACTACAAGTTCTAAGAAGGAAATAAATCCAAAAGAGTCGTGGTTCTGAAGATATAGGGTCTCAAAGTGGGCAACTCAAACTGACTTCTATACTTAGAAAATTTTACAGAATTTTCAGTTTTAGCTTAACGATTTAGGGTTTTGCGAGGCTCGTAACTTTTGACTCGCAATGCCAAAATGGCTGCAGGATACCAATTTAGAAACCTTGTAACAAATACTACATATGTCATGAAGACCATAGTGGAAAATATCTAACTCATCGAGAAATACATAAGTCCAAAGTTGACTAGTTGGAAATAGACAGTTTCCAGTAGGTGACTTTGGGCTGATGAAAGGTATACCTATAAGAGTTTGTTTGGGATGAAACTTTCCAGATCACAACTAGACATGGTAAGGAACATTTCTTATGAAGAAACCCAAGTCTAAATCGGACTACAAATGGCTTGAACACCTCACGTAAAAGTCATACTCGAACAGCCTATTATATGAAAAATTTACTAAGGCAGTTTGTCCAAAACAACTTACTGTAATGTATCAACTTTAAAATTCACCGTGAGTTCATTGTAAGGAATCAGGAAATGAAACCAATCATATTGAAAAGCCACTTAAGTCTAGTTTTATCCAGAAAAGCCTCACTCAATGATTCACAATAGATTGGGAGATAAAATATTTTACCACAAGCTATCACTCCCGTGACAATTTTGTGCAGTTAGCTTGTAAAATCTGGAATAAATAGTAAAGATTTTAGAAAATTTGAAAATTTACAGGAATCTTCTATACATGCTGAATTATGTTTCTGCCAAAGTTTAGAGTTTTATCATTAGCCAAACTTAAAACGAAAGCCACGCACTATGGGTGATAAACACGGCGATTTCGCAGATTTGTGCAGTGTTTTGATAAATACAAATAAAATATCAAATCAAGTTGGATGGACTTTAAATTTTACAGAGGCATACTAGACACATATAATTTCAACATATCAAAAATTCACAATCATCGGACCACTGAAACTTAGTCAAATAAATTCGTGAAGTTACTGTTTGTGCAGCCAACTTCCAGTTTTCATTTAGGCTTATTCTTCTTGTAAGCATTTCGTATGAAAACGAAAATAGTGAATTTATCACCCCATTTCAAAACCAAGCTCATCAATTCCTCATACTCAATTCACAAGATCAACATGCAATCCATCAATTCCGCTAGTTTTACCCAAATCAACGACATGCAATCACATATCAAGCATAAAGGCATATATGCATGTATATGGTTTGGCCAAATTATGCTTATGGAAAAAGGCCTTACCTTGAATAAATATCTGAATAAGCTCGAGAGGGTGGGTGAAGGAATGAGGCTTGTGGCTTTGCTCGAGCTTGATGCCCATTTGTGAGCTAGGAGCTCGAGTTCTTCTCAAAGAAATATGAAGTAGGGGCTGATCTTTGAAGTTTCGATCGTGGCTATGTCTCGACCTCACCGAGAGAGAGGCGAGACGAGAAAGATAAAGAGGGTGCGTGAGCTTGACATTTGAGGGTGGGAGTGGCTTCCTTGAAGGCGTATGATGTCATCGGCACTTGATCTTGAAGAAGGAGGATCGCAAAAGGAAAGGAAGATAGCAAGAGAGAGAAGAGGAAATTGAGGAGTGGGGGTTGCCGTAAGGATTTAGGGAAGAGAAATGTAGTGGGGTGTTGGAATTGTGGTAAGGGAGCCGAGTGTTTGGGTGTTTTCATGGATGACAAATGTCACCCTTACACATGCAAGAAAATATACACATATATGTATATATATCAGATTTTAATAGTATAGTTAGGTTATAATTAATCCAATGTCACTTAGATACATGTAATAGGAAAATCAACAACACTTTGTTACACCTTCATGGTTTTCGCTATTACACATAAACCATAGGTCAAATTTTTATTTTCCATGCCCAACATTGATATATGTTATCACATATAGTTTAGATGATAAATAATATCATAGTATAAATTAATGGCATCATTTTATGCGATAAAATCGAGTTCGAAAATCGTGGTTTTCGACGCTTGAAAAATTGGTAACTATCGAATCTTGATGATCTAGCATTGATTTAATGCTAAATCATACTGTAATTACATATACCAATCATAGGAAATTAATTCCTATAATTTCTTGATTGATTAAAACGCTGCTTCATCTCAAAACGTTAACGCTTGAAAACGCTGCAAAACGCTCATTATCGACTCATCTCGAAATGGTCGCCATCACTTTATTACATTATTCCATTAATAATGGAATTTAATTCTAAGCTTAATTGCTTAGAAAATATCATGAATTTTAACTATCGATACGTGATCGACGTTAAAATAATACCGCCGATATACTTCATATACTTTTATTTCTTAATTCACAATTCTCCGTGAATATAAAATAGGAATTCATTCCTTCAGAATAATCAAAATCATTATTCGATATCTTATGGATTGAATCATCTCAAATAAAACTCTAATTTACGGGTTTTAAATACCGCATTAGTATTTAATTACGCGGGTATTACATCCTACCCCTTAAAAGAAATTTCGTCCCCGAATTTGCATACCTCATAAAGTATGGGTATCTTAACATCATAACATCATAACTTTCTATGTGCTTTTCTTTCGTCCATGGTTCTTCCATCGACTTTCATTATAAGACCCAAACTTGCTTCTTTAATCGCTGAATTGTACGATCAAATTAGTCGAGATTTTCATCATAACCCATCTCGAGTCAAAGGTCACGCCATCATGTTGGTTTACGAATTGGGAAATTTTCGTATTTCAATCGCGACACGTGAAAAACATTTCGTACTTTCCCCAAATGTGGTGAAAGTACCAAGCTATAGGCTACTAGGCCTATCATTTCTGTGAGCTCGTAAGGTCCTTTAAAACGTGATCTCAACATTCTTGTATCTAAACTTATAATTTCTCTAGATGGAGAAACCTTAAGAAATTTTAATTCGCATTTAAAATGCAGCTTTAAATTACGCGACGTCAGAAAGCTTTTGTTTGTCCTTAGCTTTTCTTATTCTTCGCCTCGCTGGCGATATATCTTAATCGCTTCATTTACAACGTCAGACTTTATACCTTTGCTCACCTACTTTGTTACAATAAAGTGGTGGTCAATACTTTTCGCAATATGCCTCATAAGGCTACATTGATCGTTATTTGGTAGCTATGGTCGACGTAAACTTACCAAGTGGTACAATACATTCTCACTTGATCTCGGTTTAACACTTATGTTCTATCGTATCCTTAAACGCTCATACCGTCTTTCTCGATTGTCTATCCGTCTGTGAGTCGACATCTATGTTAAGGCTTAACCTCGTATCTAACTCCTTTTGTGAGTTAGTTCAAAATCTAGGGTACTCTCAAGTCTCTATCCGAATCGATAGGTTTTGGTACTCCTTGTAAATATACGATTTCCTTTATACGATCGTGCTAACTTATCGGATCTATGAGTCATCCGAATAGACAGAGACAAAACATAATTGGCGAGTCAATCCACTACTAGCCATATAGTAGTGCGACTTCTTTATGACTTTGGTAAAATCATCATAAGATCTATTTCTATATCATTCTATTTTCATTCGTAGTTCTAGAGATTATACTCTTTATAAGGCCTTTGATACAATGCCTTTACTTGTTGGCAACCGAGACATCGCCGACAATCATGGTTACATCTCATTCCATTCCTTGCCATCTAACTTTACTCAGAAATCATAATACATCTTAATAATGCCTCGGTTGGCGGTATGAGAAGGATCATGAAATTCATTCTTGGTTTTATTTCTAAGCTTATTATTGCTTGAAATATATGTATATCTCTCTTAGACAATATAACACTGCCTAGCGCCCTTAAAATATCCTTTAGCTCTTCATTCCTTATTTTAATTTGTATTCCATTCCCATCTTCATTTTCTTTTTGTCATATTTCACCCCGGTTATGAGGGTACCATTTACGTCATTCTCGATTTTCCGACTATTTCGCTCTCGTTTTCTTAACCTTTCGATGAGTTTTTCTTTTCTATAAGGACATACCATAATTTAGACTGAATTTTATATCTTAGGCATTAAATTCTACATTAACCGCTCATAGGTGATCATTTATCACATTTATAATCTTTTACCGATTCGTGCCATCTTTCCTATCTTGTATCCAAGTTTCTTTGCTCAAGAATAAATTCAAACTTTTGTAAATTGTGAAGGTTCTTAATTTATTGATATAGGAGTGAAATTTCCAAGACTTTGGTATTTATACCATCATTACTATCGAGGTAATAGATTTTGGCACTCGTGAAGTCGATAATTTCCTTTACATACAATGGGCTAACTTGTCGATCCATAAGTACTTTGGATTGGTAGGAAGTGAGCACTCTTGGTAGTCTATTAACAATTACAAATATAGCGGTGTTCCTCTTTTGATTTGGGTAAGTTCAGAACGAAGTCCATCGTTATTTCATCCCATTTCCACTCGGGTATTTCCAACGGTCAGAACTTTCCGTATGGACGCTGGTATAACGCTTTCATCTCGCCGGCAAACAAGACAAAGTTCTACTTAAAGAAGCTATGTCTCGCTTCACGCCTTCCCATCAAAACTTTTCTTTCGTGTCTTGGTATACCTTAGTACTATCTCGGTGGGCGGTGTAGGGTATTTCGTGAGCCTCACTCATTATTTCATTTTGAAGTTTTGCGTCGTCTGGAACGCACATTCTTCCTTCAAACAATAAGGCGTTGTCCGACGCCTCCTGGAAGTTCTTAAATTCTTCAGCCCTTACCCTTTCTCGGATCCTTTCTAACTTTTCCTCCATCCTTTGTCTCTCGACGATCCTTTTTCTTAAATCGATTCTATCACTATTTCAAGTCATGAGTTGGGAAATTACTCATGTGGCCTAAGTCATCGTGACACATAAATTATTATTTATCTCATATTAATACATAGCCTTACCTTTATTAATCCGTGAGAATTGTGACTCTATTTTGGGGTAACTAGCTTATTGGTCTTCATACCTTAGAGAGTTCTTAATGGATCTCTAATGTAAGTCAATTAATCTATAAAATTCATGATCTTATTTTAGGTCATCGACGCCTTTCATCTTTATTTGTTTTGTCCTTTGTCGATCTACATTGTTCTCTTTTAAAGACACTATGTGCCCGAGGAATATTTCTCTTTGTCAAATTTACAAAAGCTGATTGCAAAATTTTGCCCGGCTCTTAAAAGTTGTAAGACAGCCCTTCGATTTTCTTTATGTTCTCTCTCGTCCTTTGAGTAGATAAGAACATCATCCATAAAGATTGAAATAGAAATTTATCTAAGTACTTGTGGATTACTTGATTTTTAAGGTTTATGGTCAGGGCTGGTGCTTTGGTTAGTCCGAATGACGTCACTATTATCTCATAGTAACCATACTTTATTCAGAACAATTCATTTCCGTATTTCGGATATCATTCTTTAAGACCATATAATATTACATCATAATGCCTCAAAGAGGACTTTTCATACATTACTTACGGGGTCGGTCACCGAAATGACCGATTACATAGGCTGCCTAGCTCTTTTACACTCAAAACTTTGACACTTCTTTCACCATATTCATAAACTCTTCCAAACTACGCTTATTTTACATATCTTAATCACACTATTTTCATCATAAACCATTATCTACATATAAGTCTTATAGGATCCTAGATTCTATGTCTTTGAGTGACCTTCGTTGAGTTGTACTTTTCCTTGAAACTTGCCTTTCTCCAAGCACGCTTTTGTTTTCATACTCGATGGTCGCTCTTTTAGAGAGCCGGGGTCAAGCTGCCCCCGCTTCTTCTTCAATACTAGAAGTTGGTGTTACTTTATCGTAGTATGGTTGGGTTGGTAGCGGTAATTCTCCTAATCCGCGAGGCGATAAGATTTTGTCCTTTTGCCCTTCTCGCCTCTTTCTCGTACCATTGATGGCACAGACGGGGGCGGCGTTTGGAACATCATGGTACAACCATTCCTTTATGCCGTGATGTGTAACTTGCCGAGGTTCGTGACAAGTACTCGTAGGTGTCGCTCTCACGCATTATATGTATGCTTAAACTTGTTGACAAATCGTAAGTCCGTCTGCACTTTGGAATTTTTCTCATGGAGAAACTATTCTTTCGATACTTCTTTTGTAAAAATTCTTCCAACTGTTGGCAACCGATGACACGTCGTTGGTACCCTCCTCATTCGACACTCTATAGTTACGAGTATCCATCCGTAGGTGCAAAATTTTCTCCAAACTGTTCTAAATTCATTCCTAGTTCATATTAAAAGAGCCGATATGCTTGTGTTAGTTATAACCTTGTAGCCTGGGGTTAACTCCTCTTTTTTTTTACTCGTCGACCCTTTTCTTGCCATCTCAGAAACATATAGTTCTAGATGAGTCCGACTTAAATTAAGCAATGGAGGGAATTTTTAATAAGAAGGATCTCTTAAAGAATTATACACTTTAAGACATATATAACCCGTAGACTACTTGTGACACGACTCATGAGACTTATCATAATACTCATTTTACGTTTTACATCTTCAGTCGTATGTTGCCTTAAAGATATTCGTGATAGGCGAACAAAGGGTACCGATATTCTGTCGGTAAAACCTCTAACGAAAAGACTAGGCCTGTGTCACTAATCACACGAATGACAGACCATTTCAAACTTGTTGTCTAAAATTATATCTACGCTCCACATAGATATAATGATCCAAATCATTGGATAGCACTTTAGGCGATTCTAGGTTCAATTCGAGCTTGAGCAACAGATTGCGATGGTCAAAATTCTCGATAGGTAAGGAGATTTTCATTTCGATTCGCTACTCCCGAGTTGGGTTCTATCGCTTCTACGCATACTTGTGCGATGTCAAAAGCAAGCACCTAAATTGAACAAAATCTTATGGCTATTCGAGAAATTTTCCTCATACATATTCTCGCCTTTTGGTTCTGCTTTGTTCATTTTCGATGCAAGGTGTAGGCTTTGGTCTACGGTCTTTCCGCTTATTCAAGTAAATGTCTATTTCATATGTCATCGTCCTTTCCATCGGGACATTATGTTCCTTGCTATGGCCTTCGTTGCTTCATTCACTTTATACTTCTCGGTATTAGTATCGTTATGCTTTTACTAATAGCATTCGTGGTTAGGTTTACATCAACTTATCCTTCGATATTGATATATTTCCATAACTAAGTCTCATCTTAGAGATCGCCATGTTTCTATCACTATCATTCATTCCTAATCCAATATGAATGATTTAATTCTCCTTTGGATATACGCCATTTCTTCTTAATCTTTATTGATTCACCATGCAATTTCGCATAAGATAAAATCCTTTGTCCACTGGGGATGTATTATACTTTTGCTTTGACGTCAAATATCTTTACTATTTTCTCGACATTCAATGATTTCTTCATTTCCATGTCAGAGATACTTAATATCCCATTTTACTGATCGTCACAATGTGTGAGGGATAATCTTTCCAATTGGATTTATCTTAAAGTCCCTCAATGTGAATCTCTTCCTGTGTTCTCTTGGATGGATTTCCTTTGCAAGATCTATAGAAACTATCTTGCTTGTTAACTATTAAGTTACACAAGACAAGCGTTTTGTGTCATTATAACTTAGGGTATTAAGATTTATTTCAAAATAATGAATCTATTTCTTAATCCGTTTCCTTACTTCAAGGGAATTACCTTACTTATCGAAGTCATAACATTTCTGAAACTTATGTCATATCATGAACTATCTAATTGTATAATTCGTAATTTCTTCTGCTATTTTTGACTTTTGTCTGTTTTCTTGAGCATGGTATCTGAAAGTAATCTTACTTTCTTTATACTTCGGTTTCCACTTTCAGGACTAAAACCGTTATCATCGCTATATGGCTTGATAGGGTAGTACCTTCGCATCTATAACTTAAATTCTAAGCATCTTATTTCCATGTCTCGCCTCGTAGTTATTTCCTCCATACTTAGTTCACATATTAGGCTATCCTCGTCGTCACACAATCTTGAGGATTATGATTCCTCAATCTCATTATCTTTTGTTTAACTAAGTTTTAATTACTCGAATCGATTATGCTCAAACATAATCTCATCGACCGAGGTATAAGGCGGAGATTTATTGTCCGAGACACTATCATTTCCTTATATATATATATTCTTTGAAAAGAATATCTTGTATGCATCTTCATTCTTTTAAACATGTCCAACCTACTAACGAGGTTTCAAGGACATCCAACTATCTTAAAGATAAATTGTAATTGCTCTCGTCATGACATAATAAGGAAAATTCATATCCCACGATATCATATACTTTTCTTTTACTTTTACTCTTTGCATTTAATGCTAAAGAGTATCTTATTCTTAACTTCATATCATAATACCATATGAAGGCATAACGTCATCGTCATCAATCTTTGCAAAGCCCATCAAGGGTCATCACATCCATGTGTATCGTAGGGAAAATATTTCGTCTCATCGAGATTTTCTTTACATCATAATTTCTCGATGTCTATCTCTTTACTGATCTGAAACTTTTAGGTGACTGTGATAAGTCAACCTATTCCATGTCTAATATTGATCGCTTTACTAATTCGCATTTAGGTGACAAGGTAAGTCAACTTTCATCTTACTTGATGGTTTCAAGAGTCGAGAAAGATTATCACGACTACTTACGAGGTACCGTCTCACCCATCAAGATAACATCTCTTCAATGACCGAATCGATATGTTCCTTGGACCAATAAATGGGGCTCTAGGGTCCAAGACCGAATGACGACTCACCGAGATTTCTTTGGTCATATGGGCTGGCTGACTGCCACAATTATATTCTCATCCCACAAGGCTTTGGGTTCAAAAGGACACTTTGTAAATTTTGAGTTGGAAGTTTTCTTGTAAGAAGTGAGAAACTCGAATGATTTCTCAATCGAACTAGGTCATAGAGTTAAATTCAATGACGTAAATTGGGTAATGGATATAATTTGAAAGCTTATATACCCGTAATAGGTCATCAACAAAGTTCTCATGTATGTTAAGGTTCTACTTGTATTCATCAAGATTTTACTTTCTTAGTAACATTCTAGGATTCAGATCATACTATAACGCCTTTTACTCTTTTCAAATCATAGAACTAACTTCAACTGATTCTCATGAATTCTGGAGTAGGAATCAGGAATTTGGTCCTCTATAAGAAATGAAGTACAGTGCATTAGGAGCACGTAGGCAAAACCGTGACGTAAATCGGAGTTCACACGACCGAGAACGTGTCAAAACAAAATCACTGCGCAGTGTAGGAAATTTACACGCGTTCGCTACTGAGATCATAAGCGATGCCGACACCAAGGTCGTACATGCCGCTACCGATGCCGAGGTAGTACAGGCACCGCCGACACCGAGGTCGTACAGGCTACCAAAGTCGACATGTTAAATTCGATGTTACGAATTCCGATTTTGAAGTCGACGATGCACATGTCGATGTCGGCCGAGGTCGTACATGTCGAGGCTCTAACAATTTCGTATAAATCTTTCACTTTTCTTCACTCAAGGTGGAATGAAGTTCTCAAATCCATCACTTAACCTTGTTCTTGTAATTGAAAGAAGTTCTTACTTCTATGTTCTTTCGTAAAAGTGATCATGCTTCTTAAAAGTCTACGCTCGTTGAACTAGCATGCTCATCATCATAATCAACTTTGAGATTGAAGTAAAATCAATATTACTACGTAGCTCATTTGTACATACGTATTTCGTTGAATTTAAAGGATTCAACATATCATAATTGACAATTCAATGTCCAATCTCAATCATCTTAAACATGAATAATCATAACTTTGTTCATAATAATGAACCCTTATTAAATTCCGTGAATTCAAACATTTCATCTTCGCATATCGTGCCAAACTTTCTCATATCATTGTCATCATCTTTCTTATATTTTCCTTCTTTTCATAACTTTCTTAACAAGTCATTTGTCATATCATTCATTTTCAATCGTTCTCATACCTTTCATTTCTTTTCAAAGATCATTTCAATCATCCTTCACTTCAAACTTTTCATTTTATTTTAAAAAAATTATTTCATAAACATTCGTCCGGCCAGGCTAATTTTCAAAGCTTTGGGAAAAGAGTCATTTACCTCATTTCGGTTGAGCTTGATGTGATGGAGTGTTGAGCATTGTCACCGATCTCTAGAAGTCTAATGACTCAATCTAGACTTAACCTTAAAGAAGATTTTGGGTTCAAGAGCGAACCGCTCTGATACCACTCTGTCACAGCCCCACAATCGTAAGTACGGATTAGCAGGGACTATAACTTTAAACATGAATGAACAAACATGGAGACTCTCTTTAAATAAAAGCGTAATACATATGTCATTTATATTTTGGACTATATTACATAATTTGGGGTTCTACGTGGCAGACATGTGATAAGTACATATGACGATGTACTATCAAGGTATAAACATATCGACAACATTCCTATTGCTCAACACCGCCCATCCATCATCCGCTCAACCCGCACATTTAAAACAACATGCGGTCGAGTACAAGAATGCACCAGTGGACTCATGCCAAAAATATTTTATCATTCAAGATTACATCGCCAACATCATGGTAAGACACAAGGGTTTTAGTTGAAAATGCCTTGTGCTTACTAAAATATTTTCATCTTTTCTCAAAATCATCGCTGGCTGTGCATTTTTATTGGTGTGTATGATCCATATCCCTTATCATCCTTTCATCATATCATCATAGTCGAAAGTCGTGAGGAGGCCTCCCTCACGACCCCGCGACCGGCCGTGAATTGTCCTTACAAAGACGCAATACCATCGGTGTACGTTAATCCTAGCTGTATAAGCCTTCCGACATAGGATCCGATATCGATTTCATTCATAAGTTGGAGTGACCCAACACATTCATATCATTCATGTCATTCATATCAATCTCATGGATAGGATACATACACAAAACATAAACATTTTTGCGGTAATCTTGTAAACATTTAACAACAGCTGAAATAAGCATCGAAATAAATATTTCGTAAGCATTTTATTCTTGAGTAGAGTAAAGCCCACCGGATCAGATCGCCTTAATCCCATTTCTTGGACCAGAAGTCCTAGCTTTAGCCTATCTATTCTTGGCCTTGAGGTTTTGGAGTCGAAAATCCATTGGGTCTTAGAACCCATATTTCTATTTTAGTGTATATCATGGTGTGATATACACTCAATTGACCATGTGGTAAGACTCTAGTCAAATATTTCACGTTAAGGTATGCTTTCGTGAAAATATCGTATCATGATGTTTTATCATAATTGTACATCTTATAATGTTTCATCGCACCTTGCGACATAACATAATGAATGCATCGATTAATAGCATGTTAGTCACATAAGGCATACTTCACATAGGGTTTCTAACACTTAGTCAAATTTCAAGTGTTTAAATTTCAGCAAAACAGCTTGAAACAACCCAAGTGACGTACTTTGACGACCCATAACTCTCGATTCAGAATGCGATGGTCGCATAAAGATACATTCTGGAAACCTCTAAACATGTACTACAAGTTCTAAGAAGGAAATAAATCCAAAAGAGTCGTGGTTCTGAAGATATAGGGTCTCAAAGTGGGCAGTTCAAACTGACTTCTATACTTAGAAAATTTTACAGAATTTTCAGTTTTAGCTTAACGACGAGGGGTTTTGCGAGGCTCGTAACTTTTGACTCGCAATGCCAAAATGGCTGCAGGATACCAATTTAGAAACCTTGTAACAAATACTACATATGTCATGAAGACCATAGTGGAAAATATCTAACTCATCGAGAAATACATAAGTCCAAAGTTGACTAGTTGGAAATAGACAGTTTCCAGTAGGTGACTTTGGGCTGATGAAAGGTATACCTATAAGAGTTTGTTTGGGATGAAACTTTCCAGATCACAACTAGACATGGTAAGGAACATTTCTTATGAAGAAACCCAAGTCCAAATCGGACTACAAATGGCTTGAACACCTCACGTAAAAGTCATACTCGAACAGCCTATTATATGAAAAATTTACTAAGGCAGTTTGTCCAAAACAACTTACTGTAATGTATCAACTTTAAAAATTCACCGTGAGTTCATTGTAAGGAATCAGGAAATGAAACCAATCATATTGAAAAGCCACTTAAGTCTAGTTTTATCCAGAAAAGCCTCACCAATGATTCACAATAGATTGGGAGATAAAATATTTTACCACAAGCTATCACTCCCGTGACAATTTTGTGCAGTTAGCTTGTAAAATCTGGAATAAATAGTAAAGATTTTTAGAAAATTCTGAAAATTTACAGGAATCTTCTATACATGCTGATTTATGTTTCTGCCAAAGTTTAGAGTTTTATCATTAGCCAAACTTAAAACGAAAGCCACGCACTATGGGTGATAAACACGGCGATTTCGCAGATTTGTGCAGTGTTTTTGATAAATACAAATAAAATATCAAATCAAGTTGGATGGACTTTAAATTTTACAGAGGCATACTAGACACATATAATTTCAACATATCAAAAATTCACAATCATCGGACCACTGAAACTTAGTTAAATAAATTCGTGAAGTTACTGTTTGTGCAGCCAACTTCCAGTTTTCATTTAGGCTTATTCTTCTTGTAAGCATTTCGTATGACAAACGAAAATAGTGAATTTATCACCCCATTTCAAAACCAAGCTCATCAATTCCTCATACTCAATTCACAAGATCAACATGCAATCCATCAATTCCGCTAGTTTTACCCAAATCAACGACATGCAATCACATATCAAGCATAAAGGCATATATGCATGTATATGGTTTGGCCAAATTATGCTTATGGGAAAAAGGCCTTTACCTTGAATAAATATCTGAATAAGCTCGAGAGGGTGGGTGAAGGGAATGAGGCTTGTGGCTTTGCTCGAGCTTGATGCCCATTTGTGAGCTAGGAGCTCGAGTTCTTCTCAAAGAAATATGAAGTAGGGGCTGATCTTTGAAGTTTCGATCGTGGCCATGTCTCGACCTCAGCCGAGAGAGACAGAGACGAGAAAGATAAAGAGGGTGCGTGAGCTTGACATTTGAGGGTGGGAGTGGCTTCCTTGAAGGCGTATGATGTCATCGGCACTTGATCTTGAAGAAGGGAGGATCGGCAAAAGGAAAGGAAGATAGCAAGAGAGAGAGAAGAGGAAATTGAGGAGTGGGGGTTGCCGTAAGGATTTAGGGAAGAGAAAATGTAGTGGGGGTGTTGGAATTGTGGTAAGGGAGCCAAGTGTTTGGGGGTGTTTTCATGGATGACAAATGTCACCCTTACACATGCAAGAAAATATACACATATATATGTATATATATCAGATTTTAATAGTATAGTTAGGTTATAATTAATCCAATGTCACTTAGATACATGTAATAGGAAAAATCAACAACACACTTTGTTACACCTTCAAGGGTTTTCGGCTATTACACATAAACCATAGGTCAAATTTTTATTTTCCATGCCCAACATTGATATATGTTATCACATATAGTTTAGATGATAAATAATATCATAGTATAAATTAATGGCATCATTTTATGCGATAAAAATCGAGTTCGAAAATTAGGGTTTTCGAACGTTTGAAAAATTGGTAACTATCGAATCTTGATGATCTAGCATTGATTTAATGCTAAATCATACTGTAATTACATATACCAATCATAGGAAATTAATTCCTATAATTTCTTGATTGATTAAAACGCTGCTTCATCTCAAAACGTTAACGCTTGAAAACGCTGCAAAACGCTCATTATCGACTCATCTCGAAATGGTCGTCATCACTTTATTACATTATTCCATTAATAATGGAATTTAATTCTAAGCTTAATTGCTTAGAAAATATCATGAATTTTAACTATCGATACGTGATCGACGTTAAAATAATACTGTCGATATACTTCATATACTTTTATTTCTTAATTCACAATTCTCCGTGAATATAAAATAGGAATTCATTCCTTCGTAAATAATCAAAATCATTATTCGATATCTTATGGATTGAATCATCTCAGTGAAAACTCTAATTTACGGGTTTTAAATACCGCATTAGGCATTTAATTCGCTGGTATTACAAAGACGAGCCCGGGATCGTGATTCGCTCTGTGGATTAATTCACGCTTGATTATAACGCGCGCAATTAATTAATTGTGAATCTGTCGTTCATCGTGGCTCGTTTTATTTTTGTCGGATTTTGTTTTTCACCACGAGAAAATCCATGGTTAGATTAGATTTTTTCTTGTAAATCTTATATGTAAAAGAAGAACGAAGACAAAAGCACGAAGAACGAGACGACGAGAGCACGCCGGAAATCGGACGCACGGCGCGAGCACAGCGCTCAGCGCCATGCGCGCGTATGTCCTCGGCAGAACACGGCGCGATGACGTGCGGACGACGGCATGCTCCGCATGCACGGCGCTCGCACACACGTCGCGCGACGACATGCAGGTGGCCTCGGCGCATCGGGCGCAAACGAGGGTCGGCAGGCTTCGGTTGCTTCGGGCACAGGGTGCTGGGCATGGCTTGGCACGTCTCGCCCGGAAGCACCTCGGCAGCTTCGGCGACAACGGGCGACCTCGGCAGGGGTCGAGCGACGCGAGGCGCGCGAGTTTCTCGCGTGAAAGCCTCGGTAGCGCTCGACACCTCTCGGCAGATCTCGCACAGGAAACCTCAGCGTGGTCTAGGCACGGCTCGACAGACACGGGCGACGCGGGGGCGTGCGATTCTCGCGCGAGGCCTCGGCAGCGCTCGGCGGTCTCGGTGCATTTCTCGTGCAGGAAACCTCGAAGTGGTCGAGTGCGGGCGACGCGGGGCGTGCAATTTTCCCTTGCAGACGCCCCGACAGCGCTCGGTGATGGGTCTCGACAGGGCCTGGGCGAGATTGCACGCAGACCTGCATGCAATTCTCGGCAACATCCCTCGGCGACTCGACGGGAGTTTCTCGGCAGGGACGGGCAGCACGGCGCGCAGGGCCTCTCGGCAAGGATGCGCGACGCTGCTCGGCGTTCCTCGGTCGGGTTGCAATGGCGATCTCGGCGAACTCGGCGGCGACTCCTCGGCAGGGCGACGACTAACCTGGGCGGCGGATGGTTGTTGGGCGTGCGTGTGGGTTGTGCCCTAGCGCGCACGGACCACCCCATCTTGGGCCGACCTGGCCCAAATTCGAACCTGACCCGGATTTTCGGTCAGAACCCGTTTCTCGGCCCGATTCCAGATTTTTGGCCCGATCCGCCTGCTTTCGATTTTTCACCCAAATCCAGCTTTGATGAATCCGTCCATTCCCGCACGCGAGGCCTGCTGAAGTTTGAAGATCAGAGTTTGCAAATTTATGTAATAAATTAGGCAGGGAAGTACTGTGATCCACGAGTGGGCCGCGATGAACTAATTTATTTTATTTTATATCGCTCAAAGCATGTCATGGATGTTTAAATTATGCGTAGCATGCTATGTATGTTTAAATTACGAGATAAGCATGTTATATGTTTCGTGATTGGATGCGATAGTAAGCATGCTAGGTTTATCGCGTTTTCAAGCATATTTTAGAATTTCATGAGCATGTTTTACATGTCGAGTTCTATAGAAAAGCATGCTAGATTACGTGATCTCGCATGGACAAACCTTTTGAAACAAAAGACTAAGCAAGTAACCCTACAAATTAATTTTTAAATTAAAATGTCAAGACCTCCACCTTTTGATCTCCAAACAAAGTGATACACATCGTGAGTAAACGCCCACACGCGCGGGCTTGCTTGCACTGCTTGTAATAAGTTTGTTAGATGAGATTTCTAAATAAAACATTTTAATCTATTGAGAAGTGGGAGTTTCATGTAAACGCCCACACGCTGGGCTTGTATGTGCGATTTTTCATAAGTTCTCTAGAGATAGATTTAAAATGAGATAACAAAGGAATTTGGATTGGAAGCGGTATGGTCCTAGTGAGTATGCCAATTCAAAGAATTCATTTTCTACTGTTAAAATTGTGGTCATTGCTTAGACATCACCTCAAGTACAACTTCCCGCGAAGTCCGTTCTTGCGATAGTGATGTGGTCTAGTAAGGTCCAATCATTAATTTCATTTGTCATAAGGATAAGTTGACATGGATTGAAATTAAATGACTAAAAGGTATATTTTAGTCTTGTCGAGGGGTTCATGTGTAAACGTCCACACGCGTGGCTTTCATGTAGGATTCCTTGGGCGATTGGAGGTTTCAATTAATATTGTTTTATCAAAAGATTTCAATATTATTGTTACGAATTATGTGAAATCGTAAGCTTATGTGTTTACATTACTTTACGATATGTCTCTTACACCGATTATCAATATGCTCGCACAAAATCCTCTATCCGTCCAAATTTTATCGAGTGAAAACGAAACATGGAATATGTTCTTATCATTGAAGAACACATGTTTGTTCTCACTACTCCCAAACCCGATGCCCTTCATCGACGATCGACTAATTAGTCATGAGAGTCAAGCGCACTTTGCATAAGTCAAACAATATGGCCAAGTGTTATATGATGACTACAATGTCCAAAGGCTTGCAACAAGATCGATCGATGGTAGACGCGATCAAATATGGTCAAGTCTCGAGAGTAAATTTTGGCAATGGATCGGACAATCCGCCTCACACAATGAGAGAAATCTTGGCGTGTAAGATGGAAGAAGGAAGTTCGGTCAATGAACATGTCTCTCACATGACTCATCTCATGGATAGTCTTGATCACTTGGGAGGAGGTATTGACGGCGGCCAAGGTCGATATCATCCTCAACACACGCCCAAGTCTTTGAGAACTTTCACGTGAACGCGATCATGAGCAAGACCGAGTATACACCTAGTCGGTTGTTTAATGATCTCGTAGTCAGCGGAAGGAGTCATGGGCAAAGGAGCACATGCCCTTGCTAGCACATCTAAGGGCCCAAATTTTCATTGAAAATGGAAGAAGAAAAAGGGGCACCAAAGGTGGTAGAGGCAAAGGAACTAGTGGGAGTAATGGGAGCAAGAACATGTCTGTCACCGGAGGCTTGAAAAAGCCAAAGGAGAGGGGCAAGTGCTTCAAGTGCGGCAAAACTGGGCATTGGAAGGCCAAGTGCCCTATGCTCAAGGCTCAAGGTACGCCATTTGCTTTAGTAACGAAAACATGTTTAGCGACTTGTTCTACTCATTCATGCGTAGTCGATACGGGTGCGACTGATCATGTTTGTTACACTTTGCAGGGGTTCCTGCGGACAAAGGAGCTGTGTGAGGGCGAGATAACGATCTCCATGGGCAACGCACAAAAGTCGAGGCCGTTGCAGTCGGAGATGTTACTTTATGTTTTGATAGAACAGCTTTAGTTTTAAAAGACGCTTTATATGTGCCGGAGTTTCGCTAACCCTTATTTCAGTTTGAAACTATTTATTCATGGATATTCATTGTTTTAATAGTGGTGTTTCTATCATAAGAAATGACGGTTATCTCGTGGTGGCACTTTATATAATTCGCTTTATACTATTTCGCCAAACATAATACCTTTAATTATGTTGCATCTACATCAAACCTTAAAAGCAGTAAAGTTTTCTTCGCAAGATGACACCACTTTTCTCTCGGCATCTTAGATTAGGTCACATCAATCTAAACAGATCCAAAGACCGGCTAAGAAAGGAAATTGGGTGATCCGACACATTGCTTGTTCCCGGTCTGCGAATCCTCAGATAGAAAGAAAGATGTCGACCGCACCTTCAAAGCGAAGGGTTATAGAGCCAAAGAAGTGTTGAGTTAGTCCATTCTGACCTGTGTGGACCTATGTCCACACAAGTTCGTGGAGGGTACGAGTATTTTGTCACTTTCATTGACAATTGCTCAAGGTATAGATACATATACCTACTTCACCACAAGTCTGAATGCTTTGAGAAATTCAAAGAATTTAAGACGGAAGTGGAGACGAAGCTAGGTAAAAGTATCAAGTCACTTCAGTCTGATCGCGGTGGCGAATACCTCAGTAACGAGTTTATGAACTATTTGGTGCAGTGTGGGATTACCTCCCACCACTACACCGGTACACCACAAAGAAAATGGTGTGTCAGAGCGAAGAAATAAGACTCTTTTAGAAATGGTTAGATCAATGATGAGTTATGCAACATTACCTATTTCGTTCTGGGGGAATGCCTTAGAAACAATGACATACTTGCTAAATCTAGTACCATCTAAATCATCGAAAAGACCCCTTCGAGTTGTGGTTTGGGCGCAGCTTAGTTTAAGCCACATAAGGATATGGGCGATCCGGCACACGTGTCTTGAACAAGAAGGCCGACAAGTTGGAGTCTAGATCCGATGTAAGGTCATTTAATGGCTATCCTAGAGGAACGAAGGTGGTTATTTCTATAGTCCTAGGATCGGAAGGTCATTATTAGCACTAATGCCCGATTCTTAGAAGAGGATTATATGAAAACCATAAATCCAAAGTTGAAATCATTCTTCAAGAATTAGAAGATGATCGTTTTTCACCACCGATTAAGCCAAAGGTACGAGATGTCGTGTCTAGTGGGAGGGATTGACACTAGATACTTCAAGAAGTTGAAGTGGGTCGAGTTCCATTGGAGATACCGTCGCGTAAGTGGCTCCTATCCAAGAAGTTGTGCAAGATAGAGAACCACAAGTTACTGCACCCACCGTTGCCATTGTGCCAGTAGCCTCTCGTCGTAGTGGGAGGGTTGTTCGTCGACCCGAGCGATTTATGTTCGTGGGTGAATCTTTGGATGTAGTCCCAGGAAACGAGCAGGCAATAATCGACCCATGGACATACAGTGAGGCGATACAAGACATTGATGCAAGATCATGGCACACCGCTATGGACTTAGAAATTGAGTCCATAACAGCTATGGATGTATATGAAAAGACACCTCTACCAGATGGCAAGGAAGCCATAGGTAGTAAGTGGGTATACAAGAGGAAGAGAGATTCAGATGGAGAGGTTTCGGCTTTTAAAGCCAGGCTTGTGGCGAAAGGGTATACTCAGATTGAGGGCATCGATTTCGATGAGACCTTTTCACCGTAGCAATGCTCAAGTCCATCGTAATTCTTCCGCCATAGCAGCCCACTTAAACCTTGAGGTTTGGCAAATGGATATGAAAACCGCTTAAACGGTTACCTCAAGAAGGTAGAGACATCTATATGCAAAGAACCCAAGGTTATGTGGTGAATGGTGAAGAGCATCTAGTATGGAAGCTTAAGAAGTCCATTTATGGACTTAAGCAAGCTTCACGATCCTCGAACTTACGCTCGACGAGGTGGTAAAGTCCTATGGATTTACCCGCTTCCTAGGGAAAGTTGTGTGTATCATTTAGATGTCAATGGTGATGTGGTATTTCTTGCACTTTACGTAGATGACATCCTTCTACTTGGCAACAACATGAAGTTGTTATCGACGTAAAGAGTTTGTTATCCGATCGGTTTCAAATGAAAGACTTAGGAGATGCAACAGACATTCTTGGGATCAAGGTTTACCGAGATCGCAAGAGGAAAATGTTGAGCTTATCTCAGCGCCTTACATTGATACCGTGATTACTCGCTTTAGTATGCGCACCGCCAAGAAAGGATTGCTACCTTCCGCACATGGTGTTCCTTTATTCAAGGAGCGATCACCTATGACCGCAAAGGAGATAGAGGAATGAGACAAGTTCCTTACGCCCGCCGCAGAAGTCTCATGTATGCAATGCTATGCACGAGGCCCGATATCTCGCTATGCGACAGGCATAGTAGCTATATATCGCCTAACCCTAGACAAGCTCATCGATCATGGTAAGCATATACTCAAGCACCGAAAAGGACTCGAGTTATAAAGGTTACCATGCAGATAGTCTAATGCCTTTGGGTTATTCGACTCGGATTTCCAAGTCGACCGTGATGAGAAGAAGTCTACCTCGTGCTATGTGTTTACCTTGGGAGAAGGAGTCGATCCTCAAGTGGAGTGCAAAGCGGCGATGCATTGCGGACTCCACCATGGAAGCCGAATATGTAGCCGCCTGCAGGTCGCTAAAGAGGTCAGATGGTTCAAGAACTACCTCATGGATCTAGATGTGGTACCTGGTTTGCCCAAGAGTATCATAGTTTACTGTGATAACTCAGGTGCAGTGGCAAACTCGAAGGAACCACGGACCCACAAGGCAACAAAACACATAGAGAGAAAGTACCATATCATACGAGAAATCGTTAGACGAGGAGACGTGATGATAGAAAAGATTGGTACTGCGGATAACCTAGTTGATCCATTCACGAAGAGCCTGCCGCAAAAAGTCTACGAAGAGCATATTCGAGGACTTGGATTGCGCAAGATGGCACCCACATTTGGTTGAGCTTGTATACAATGTTTCTGTTACCACTATTACAATCTCCTATCTGAATTGTTTACTTGATTGCATATGTATGTCCCTTTATCTCATATATAAGTTAGATCATACACAGGTGTGTTGTAGATCACGTAAGTCCGTATGATTGGTCAAGCTTAACGAGATATAAAAGTATCATACCGAGACAACTTGAGGACAAGTTGTCGGTATAAACTCATGTGTAGATAAGAAGTGACTTGACTTGATTGCTTGTCTATGCCGGTACATCTCCGACGATTGATGGATCACGATGAGATGAGTTCTTCTATCCGACCGTCGTGAAGAACCTAGATCTCGGAGACTTACGCCGATCTAAACATCGATAAGGTATTAGGTGAGTATGAGTTGTCGACCATCACTGACTTGCTATGGGTGAGGGTTACATGAGATAACCCAAGATTCTCTGCATCTTGGGTGGTGTCGATCTTGATGTCATGCTAGTTACCCGTGTCGAGTCACCGTATCCGCTTAAGATGATGATGTCCCTTAAGGAGCTCAAAAGATTTATTGTACTAAACCCCGCAGTTAAGTTGTCTCAAGTACAATAATAAGGTTGAGTGGTACTACTTAAGGAATTAAAGATATTAATTATTTTAAGCAACAACGACGATGTCTTAAATACGGGATTCAGAAAGTCTAAGTGCAAGCTCGACTCACCTTCTGGAATAAAGGGTAAGTCAAGATTTATTCTCTAGTGGCATGAATAAATGTTTATGAATTAATTTATGTTCGGTGACCATAAGATAATTAATTTATTTGAGGCCCATCTTTATTCCTTGCATTTGATCCCTGGGCTGGCCCATCCAGGCCTGTTGCTAAGGGAAAAATCGTCCACCTCTCTTAGAGTCCCACTGGGACTCAGCTTGATCCTCTCTATCTTAAGTGATAAGATTATATTCATTAGATATGCATAAATCATATCTTGATAGGGTTTAGGGTTGCATTATAAATATAAGGTGAGAGAGAAAATCAAGGTTAATGCTTAAGTCATTATTTTCGAGAATTACTATATCCATATAGTGAGAATTTTCGAAAATCTAGAGAGAAGGAAGAAGACGTTTTTCTATAGCATTCTCCATAGATTGTTCTCACTCGACATCGAGTTTAGGCAAACGGATACGATCCGTAAGATCAAAGTACGAGTCTTGATCTATTCATCCCCGATGCATTCGCAGTAAACACGAAAACTCCTACATGTTGCAATTAATTATATAGGTGCATGCTAGAATATAATCAATGTATGGTGAATTAAACATCCAAGATAGATCCTGGGAGAGGTTAAAATCGATTTCCTACACTTGGTATCGAGCCCGGATCGATATCTTGGCTCTGCTGGATTAATTCACGCTTGATTATAACGTGCGCAGCTAATTAATTGTGAATCATGCGCTCATCGTGGCTCGCTTTATTTTTGTCGGATTTTGTTTTTCACCACGAGAAAATCCGTGGTTAGATTAGATTTTTCTTGTAAATCTTATCTGTAAAAGAAGAACGAAGACAATAGCACGAAGAACGAGATGATGGGAGCACGTCGGAAACCGAACGCACGGCGCGAGCACAGCGCTCGGTGCCATGCGCGGGTATGGCCTCGGCAGAACACTGCGCGATGACGTGCGGGAGATGGTACGCTCCGCGTGCACGGCGCTCGAAGACATGCCGCTCGACGACGTGCAGGTGGCCTCGGTGCATCGGGCACAGACGAGGGTCGGCAGGCTTTGGCTCCTTCGGGCGTAGGGTGTTGGGCATGGCTCGGCACGTCTCGCCCGGAAGCGCCTCAGCAGCCTCGGCGACAACGGGCGACCTCGACAGGTCGACCTCGTTAGGGGTCGGGCGACGTGAGGCGCGCGAGTTTCTCACGTGGAAGCCTAGGCAGCGCTCGACACCTCTTGGCAGATCTCACACGGGAAACCTCAGCGTGGTCTAGGCATGGCTCGATAGACGCGGGCGACGCGGGGGTGCGCGATTCTCGTGCGAGGCCTCGGCAGCGCTCGGCGGTCTCGGCGCGTTTCTCGCGCAGGAAACCTTAAAGTGGTAGAGTGCTGGCGACGCGGGATGCGCGATTCTCGCGCAGACGCCCCGACAACGCTCGACGATAGGTTTCGACAAGGCCAGGGCGAGATTGCACGTGACTGCGCGCAATTCTCGGCAAAGATCCCCGGTGACTCGGTGGGAGTTTCGGTAGGACGGGCAGCATGGTGCGCAGGGCCTCTCGGCAAGGATGCGCGACGCTGCTCGGCGTTCCTCGGTCGGGTTGTGCGATGGCGATCTCGGCGAGCTCGGCGACGACTCCAAGCAGGCGACAACGGTCGGGCGGTCGGGCGGCGGACGGCTGGCTGGGCGGGCGTGTGGTCGTGCTCTAGCACGCACGGCCCAAATTATCTTGGGACGACTCGGCCCAAATTCGACCTCGACCTGTTTTTGACTCGAACCCGCTTTTCAACCCGATTCCAGATTTTTAGCCCGATCCGCCCGCTGATTTTTCGCCCAAATCAAGTTTTGATTTAATCCGATGCCGCGCCTGCACGCGAGGCCCGTTTTCGAGTTTGAAGATCTTTACTTTGCAAGTTTATGTAATAAATTAGGCAGGGAAGTACTGGATCCACGAGTGGGCCGCGATGAACGAATTTATTTTATTTTATATCGTTCAAAGCATGTCGTGGATGTTTAAATTATGCAGAAGCATGCTATGTATGTTTAAATTACGTAGATAAGCATGTTATATGTTTTGTGATTGGATGCGCATAGTAAGCTTGCTAGGTTTATCGCGTTTTTCAAGCATATTTTAGAATTCTACGAGCATGTTTTACATGTTGAGTTCTATAGAAAAGCATGCTAGGATTACGTGATCTGCATGGACAAACCTTTTGAAACAAAAGACTAAGCAAGTAACCCGACATATTAATTTTTTAAATTAAAATGTGAAGACCTCCACCTTTTGATCTCTAAACAATGTGATACACACTGTGAGTAAACGTCCACACGCGTGGCTTGCTTGCACTGTTTGTCATAAGTTTGTTGGATGAGATTTCTAAATAAAACATTTTAATCTATTGAGAAGTGGGAGTTTCATGTAAACGCCCACACGCGCTGCTTGCATGTGCGATTTTTCATAAGTTCTCTAGAGATAGATTTAAAATGAGATAACAAAGGAATTTGGATTGGGCGGTATGGTCCTAGTGAGTATGCCAATTCAAAGAATTCATTTTCTTCTGTTAAAATTATGGTCATTGCTTAGACATCACCTCAAGTACAATTTCCTTGAAGTCCCTTCTTGCGATAGTGATGTGGTCTAGTAAGGTCCAATCATTAATTTCATTTGTCATAAGGATAAGTTGACATGGATTGAAATTAAACGACTAAAAGGTATATTTTAGTCCGGTTGAGGGCTCATGTAAACGCCCACACGCGTGGCTTGCATATGGGATTCCTTGGGCGATTGGAGGTTTCAATTAATATTGTTTTATCAAAAGGTTACAATATTATTGTTACGAATTATATGCGATCGTATGCTTATGTGTTTACATTACTTTTCAGATATGTCTCTTACACCGATTATCAATATGCTCGCACAAAATCCTCTATCCGGTCCAAATTTTATCGGTGGAAACGAAACATGGAATATGTTCTTATCAAAGAACACATGTTTGTTCTCACTACTCCCAAACCCGATGTCCTTATTGACGCATCGACTAATGAGCAGCGAGAGTCAAGCAGACTTTGGCATAAGTCAAACAATATGGCCAAGTGCTATATGATGACTACAATGTCCAAAGGCTTGCAGCTGCAGCATCAGTCGATGGTAGACGCGATTGAAATATGGTCAAGTCTCGAGAGTAAGTTTGGGCAGTTGATAAACGCATATTTCACGCGTTTATTCATGATATTTAAAGATGTTTTTAGATCAATAAAGTGCGTTTATGTCTTGGATCGTAATGATTTTATCTATTTTAGAAGATGCTGCTCTTGGGTGTTATTTTGGTGTTTTGTAGGTCTTTGGGTTGAAAATCGAAACAAGGAACGAAGCACGAGCCAAATCGCATTCTGCCCAGTTTCTAGCGACCAGCCTAGCGGTCGCTAGGCTGGTCGCGAGGTTCATCATAAGCGAGCGCCCAGAGCCGCGATCATGACCTCGTGCCCAAAGAAGCCCGCCGAGAAAGCCACTGGACGATTTCTCGCGACCGTTTTAGAATTGCTAGCGACCGCTAGCCTGGTCGTGAGGTACCATGCGAGCGCAAGGAGAGACCGCGAGCGAAGAAGAGCGAGCGCGGGAGATGGCTCGCGGTCGAGCTAGCGATCATGAGCAATGATCATGAGGAGAGGCGGCAGACGCGCAAATTAGGGTTTTCACCCTTATCTATAAATAGGCAAGAGCCCTTGCGCCCGGAGGAGCCCACACGCCCAGCACCTCTTTTATTCAGTTTTTCCTCGGTTTTTACATGCTTTTAGTCTTTAGTCTTCATTTAGTTTAATTCTAGTATTGATTTTCCGTTGTTCTAGTTTAGTTCTTCGCATTGTTTACGCTTTGGAACGTTTTCGTCCAAGAATTCCATCTTTTCCGCTTTTCCGCCGACGCTGGATTTGACCCAACGATTGTTCTTCGTATCGCCTCCCACGGGTTTTATATATTTATTTTCCGCTTCTATGTTTTATCGTATTTTTATCCCGCTAATTATGTCTAGCTAAATTTCGCTCTAATCCTGGGTTTGCATGATTCGATCCTATATGTTGTGATTCCTGCTATTGCTATTTACCTTCCGTGCATTGATTCATGATTCATGGTGCTTATTCATATGTGTTGATTTCGATCAATCTTGATGCATATCTAGTTGCCGCTTAACGACGTAATCGTATTAATTGTCAATCGATCTTGAATGCATGATATGAATAAGCCTCGAGTCGAATCGAGATAGGACATTCAATCGAAGCATATTCTTAGTGATCCATTTGAGTTGCTTATTTTCCTCTAGACGAATCGTGATAGGGAAAATTAGTAATCAACCGCCGCAATTGTCGTGAATCAAGTTGTTGGTTATATATGTGATCTTCCGTCTTATCGGATTAAAACGGTTAATAATAAGCGGGATAAACATCGTTGTGGATAGGATTGATGCATCCCTAGGTTAGTCTCTCTTCATAGTTATCTTTTGAGATTTTATTCCTTTATTTTATATTTCGCTGGTTACCTTTGCTTTGGATTAAATTCAAGCCTTAAACCTTTCACCCTTATTCGTGCTTGATAATGATTAATTATCGCTGAGCTAGCTTCGTGTTTTGGATTGCAATCCTCGTGGATACGATACTTACACCTATACTTACACCTTTTCGTGTTAGAAAAGTGAGCGATCAAATTTGGGCGCCGTTCCCGGGGATTGTTAAGATTGCATAGGAATAATTTGACGATTTGGATTTATTAATTCAAGTTATATATATTATTATTTATTTTGTCAGTGCTAAATTCTCTCTTTTCTCAGGTAGTTTATGCGTACAAGATCTCAGGGACCTCCTGAAGTATTATTAGATCCCGAGATCGAAAACTCTCAAAGGAGAAAAGGACGAGAGAAGAGACGGGCTGCAATGGCAGCCAATCCGCAGAACGGGGGCATTCCTCCCGAGCAAGTTGCACGCATGCTAGCTGACTTTGTAGAGATGCAGCGTCAGATGGCGAATATGGGAATCATTGTCCTCGCCTCCGGAGGAAAGACCTCTGAATCACATGTACCGACATCCCACCGAGCAGCCCAAGGAGGCGCTTGGGGCCCGCACGTAGATGCAAACAATTTTGAGCTAAAACCGCCCCGATCAAGATGGTCCAAGGAGAGCGGTTTGGGGAGGAGTCACGGAATACCCGAATGCGCATCTCGAGACTTTTTCGATATTTGTGACACCATCAAATGTAATGGGGTGCCACAAGATACGATCCGAATGCGCATGTTCGGTTTCTCATTGCACCACGGTAAAGATTGGTTCAAGAGTTTGGACCGAATCGCATCGACACTTGGGGAAACTTTATGAAGTTTCTTTGAATACTTTCCGCCGCGAAAGCGCAGAAGATCATCGCGAAATCTCTCATTTTTGCCAAAACCACGACGAATCGCTATTCGAGGCATGGGAGAGATTCAGAGGTCTATTGAGATGATGTCCACAACATGGGTTATCCAGGAGCAGCAGATCACACAGCTTCTACAAAGGATGACATGGCGGGCGAGGAGCATGGTAGATGCGTCGGCGGGGGCTATTTATCAACCGACAAGTAGACGAGGCGAGCCGTATTTTAGAAGAGATGGTCGCCAACAGCTATCAATGGCCAACGGAGAGAACACCGGTGTTCAAAGCAATTGCTGTTGAGAGTGATTCAAAATATGACGATCTCATGAAGAAGTTCACCCTTTGAAGAGTCGATTGAGACAGAACGCCGACCACATCAATCGGAGGAATCATCCTAATTTCCAACAACCTCCAAGCAGCTTCACCGTGCGTAATGGTGTGATTCAAGAGCCGAAAAGCCAAATCTAGAAGAGTTGATGCAGCAGCTGGTTGTGAGCAACCAACAAATGACGACTTAATCGAATTCGATGGCCGCACGCAGTAATTGCTCATCAATATTCATCGCCGCAGGATAACACAGCTTAGAATCCATCGTAGCAGCCATGGGCAAACACATGAAGATAATGGAGAACCAAATCGGACGAGATAGCAGCTCGGTAATGCACATCAAGACGGGCCACTTTCCGAGCAATACGGAGGTGAACCCGAAAATCGGTTTCGCCATCCGACGAGGAGGACGGACGCCCGTAAGCTCGCACGCCAAGAAGGAGTCCAGTGCCCAGTGAGATACCTCGCGACCTTCCCAGCGGTCGTGAGGTCGACCGCGAGGCGCCCCCAGAAGCAAATCATCGCACATACACTCCTCCGATCCCGTTCCCGAGTCGACTTGTCAAGTCGAAATATGACGAGGAGTTTGCTCGTTTCAAAGAGATTTTCCAAAAAGTTGAGATAAATTTGCCTCTCTTTGAAGCTGCGAAACATGCCGGATATTTGAGAAAATTACCCTATCCGAAGAATGCGGTGCCGTCTTGCAAAGAAGCTCCTCTCGCGCGAAGGATCCCGGCAGCTTTTACGTTAGAGTGCGAGATCGCCGAGCGACTTTTCCAAATGTTTTGTGCGACTTGGGGCGAGCATCAACTGATGCCGTTGAACGATTCAACCGCTACACCTAGGAAAGATGAAGCCAACGAAGATTTCATCGATGATGGCCGACCGGTCATCCACATATCCTAAAGGTATCGTCAAGACGTGTTGGTAAGAATTCGGATTTTGTTTTTCCCGCCGACTTTGTTATTTTAGATATTCCCAATTCAAACAACAACCACTAATCTTAGGTAGACCTTTTCTAGCAACCGGTCGTATGCGTTGATTGATGTCTTGAAGGCAATCTCACATTTCGTGTTAACAATGAGGAGCTCAAGATTTCCATATGACGCCATCAAGCAACACGACGGTGGAAAGTCGAAGATTGTCGCCGATCACGACTGCTGCCGCCGCACACGCCTCGTGTTTAGAGGTACTCGACCGATCGAGGAAGCTGCGAGAAGGAAGAAGTGGACTCGGTATGGAACTCCGAGTGTATCGCCTAGTTTGGGGGCCACTTCCATAGTCGGTGGTGGTCATCCGTGAATGCTAAGTTTAGGAGGGTCCACAAGTTGGGAAAGATGTCTATTGCCACAAAACGCCGGATTGAAAAAGGTTAGTAATGGTCTAGCTAAAGACGCAATTAAGCACTTGTTGGGAGGTAACCCAACGCTTTCTTTTTTTTGTTTTCGTGTTTTGTCGTGTCTTTCGCTTGTGTTGCTTTTGTCGTGGTTCGCTTTCTTTTCGTTGTTGTGTCGGTCGATCAACGAGTTTAAGCGAAGTGTTTTAATCCATGTGGCCAATGACGATAGAATGTTTTGTGAAATTTAATGATAGTGCACATGATATGTTAGAAAATGACGCATGAACGACTTGAGATTGCTTAAACTTGTTGTTTTCACCAATTGCTTAACCCGTGAGACTTGATCTTCACCGTATAAACATCTTGATACGCTTTTAAGTGTGTGATATCGTGCATGTGATTATCTTCTAGAACTTGCCATTTTTCTGTGTCGAGACTGCAATATGTGTTTCGAATTTGGAAAGGATAAAAGGCCATCTTTGTTAACCACATATTTTCCCAAACACTAGCCCAATGATATATACCGTTTGTCGCCTTCTTTGAGCCTTTTATTAGACTTTATTCTTTCGATTAACCGGATGATAGGAGGTGAGGATGGATATGGGAATCAAATGGGAGAAACATTTGTTTTGATATGCTAAGTGGTGATACAAGATAAAGGATGGTACCCGTATGAAAGGAATAGATCCTATAAGCTCTATTACAAAACCAAGAAAAGTAAAAGTGAAAAGAAAATTTTGTGTATAGTATGAGCATAAAGGAAGTCAATTGTCATAGTATATGGTACCTTGAGTTGCATAAATATGAAATAGCATGTTGGAAAGGAAAGGAAAATAGACAAAGTCCATATGAGTTGATTGTTTAGATGGAAGTGCTTGGAGTTTACTTGAGTCACTTAGCCATCTATTATCCTACCTTAACCAATGTGCCTACATTATAACCTATCAAAAGACCTCTTTGATCCTTATTTGAACACATTTGACGCGGTGGAGATGTTAGAGAAATGGCAAGCCTATGGTAAGATGTTGCATTGCATTGATCTATGAGTGTATACACGTCCTTAATTTCTTGATGAGTTTGAGTGTATCCTCTATATTCTACACACATGCCTTTGTGAGGGTTGAAATAAATGAGTTTTTGCTTTCAATCGTTGTTTGTGTTGAAGTGACTAATGTCGTCATGTGTGCTAGTATTTTCGAGAGTTGAAGTATATTTCCGAGGCTTGAGTGTGTTTAGCACCTTTGCTATGCTCGTTGATCTTTGTTGTGTCCTTCATTGTGTCTTTCTTTTTCTGCTTTTGTTTGAGGACAAACAATGATTTAAGTTTTGGGGTTTGATAAACGATATTTCACGCGTTTATTCATGATATTTAAAGATGTTTTTAGATCAATAAAGTGTGTTTATGTCTTGGATCGTAATGATTTTATCTATTTTAGAAGATGCTGCTCTTGGGTGTTATTTTGGTGTTTTGTAGGTCTTTGGGTTGAAAATCAAGCAAGGAACCAAGCACGAGCCAAATCGCATTCTCGCCTGAGCTTAGTGACCAGCCTAGCGGTCGCTAGGCTGGTCGCGAGGTTCATCATAAGCGAGCGCCCAGAGCCGCGACCGCGACCTCGTGCCCGCGAGCGAAGCCCAGCGCCGAGAAAGCCACTGGACGATTTCTCGCGACCGTTTCAGAATTGCTAGCGACCGCTAGCCTGGTCGCGAGGTACCATGCGAGCGCAAGGAGAGACCGCGAGCGAAGAAGAGCGCGCGCGGGAGATGGCTCGCGGTCGAGCTAGCGACCGCGAGCAGCGATCGCGAGGAGAGGCGGCAGACGCGCAAATTAGGGTTTTCACCCTTATCTATAAATAGGGCAAGAGCCCTTGCGCCTCCGGAGGAGCCCACACGCCCCCAGACCTCTTTTATTCAGTTTTTCCTCAGTTTTTACAGCTTTTAGTCTTTAGTCTTCATTTAGTTTAATTCTAGTATTGATTTTCCGTTGTTCTAGTTTAGTTCTTCGCATTGTTTACGCTTTGGAACGTTTTCGTCCAGAAATTCCATCTTTTCCGCTTTTCCGCTGACGCTGGATTTGACCCAACGATTGTTCTTCGACGCCTCCTCACGGGTTTTATATATTTATTTTCCGTTTCTATGTTTTATCGTATTTTTATCCCGTTAATTATGTCTAGCTAAATTTCGCTCTAATCCTGTGGTTTGCATGATTCGATCTTATATGTTGTGATTCCTCGCTATTGCTATTTACCTTCCGGCATTGATTCATGATTCATGGTGCTTATTCATATGTGTTGATTTCGATCAATCTTGATGCATATCTAGTTGCCGCTTAACGACGTAATCGTATTAATTGTCAATCGATCTTGAATGCATGATACGAATAAGCCTCGAGTCGAATCGAGATAAGACATTCGTAGGAAGCATATTCTTAGTGATCCATTTGAGTTGCTTATTTTCCTCTAGAGACGAATCGTGATAGGGAAAATTAGTAATCAACTGCCGCAATTGTCGTAACTGAAGTTGTTGGTTATATATGTGATCTTCCGTCTTGTCTGGATTAAAACGGTTAATAATAAGCAGGATAAACATCGTTGTGGATAGGATTGATGCATCCCTAGGGTTAGTCTCTCTTCATAGTTATCTTTTGAGATTTTATTCCTTTATTTTATATTTCTGCTTGGTTACCTTTGCTTTGGATTAAATTCTGAAGCCTTAAACCTTTCACCCTTATTCTGTGCTTGGATAATGATGAATTATCATTGAGCTAGCTTCTGTGTTTTCGGATTGCAATCCCTGTGGATACGATACTTCGCTTACCCTATACTTACACCTTTTCGTGTTAGAAAAGTGAGCGATCAGCAGTCGGATCGGACAGTCCGCTTCCACACAATGAGAGAAATCTTGGCGTGTAAAATGGAAGAAGGAAGTTCGGTCCATGAACATGTCTCCCACATGACTTATCTCATGGATAGTCATGATCAGTTGGGAGGAGGTATTGACGGCGAAGCCAAGGTCGATATCATCCTCAACACACTGCCCAAGTCTTTTGAGAACTTTCACGTGAACGCGATCATGAGCAAGACCGAGTATACACTTAGTAAGTTGCTTAATGATCTCGTAGCCGCGGAAGGAGTCATGGGCAAAGGAGCACATGCCCTTTCTAGCACATCTAGGGGCCCAAATTTTCCATTGAAAAATGGAAGAAGAAAAAGGGGCACCAAAGGTGGTAGAGGCAAAGGAACTAGTGGGAATAATGGGAGCAAGAACATGTTCGCACACCGGAGGCTTGAAAAAGCCAAATGAGAGGGCAAGTGCTTCAAGTCTTGGCAAGATCGGGCATTAGAAGGCAAGTGCCCTATGCTCGAGGCTCAAGTACGCCATTTGCTTTAGTAACGAAACATGTTTAGCGACTTATTCTTCTCATTCATGGGTAGTAGATACGGTGCGATCGATCATATTCATTACACTTGCGTGGGTTCCCGGACAAGGATGTTGTGTGAGGGCGACATAACGATCTCCATGGGCAACGCGATGACGGTCGAGGCCGTTGCAGTCAGAGATGTTACTTTATGTTTTGATATAACAGTTTTAGTTTTGAAAGACGTTTTATATGTGCCGGAGTTTCGGCGAAACCTTATTTCAGTTTCAAAACTATTTATTCATGGATATTCAGTTGTTTTTGATAGTGGTGTTTCTATCATAAGAAATGACTAAGTTATCTGTGGTGGCACTTTATATAATTCGCTTTATACTATTTCTGCCAAACATAATACCTTTAATTATGTTGCATCTACATCAAACCTTAAAAAGAGAAAGTTTTCTTCGCAAGATGACACCACTTTTCTCTGGCATCTTAGATTAGGTCACATCAATCTAAATAGGATCCAAAGACTGGCTAAGAATGGAGCGTTGGGTGATCGGCGATTCTTGTTGGATTTGTATCTTGAAAGCGCTTTGGTTGAGCTTGTATACAATGTTTCCTGTTACCACTATTACAATCTCCTATCTGAATTGATTACTTGATTGCATATATCGTGTCCCCTTATCTCATATATAAGTTAGATCATACGATGTGTAGAAGATCACGAAGTCTCGTATGATTGGTCGAGCTTAATGAGATATAAAAGAATCACTACCGAGACAACTTGAGGACGAGTTGTCGGTATAGTCTGCGGTATAGATAAGAAGTGACTTGACTTGATTGCTTGTCTATGCCGGTACGCCTCTCGACGTATTGATGGATCACGATGAGATGAGTTCTTCTATCTGACCGTCGTGAAGAACCTAGATCTCGGAGACTTACGCTGATCTAAACCTCGATAAGGTATTAGGTGAGTATGAGTTGCTGACCATCAATTTGACTTGCTATGGGTGAGGGTTACATGAGATAACCCAAGATTCTCTGCATCTTGGGTGGTGGCAGTGCTTGTATGTCATGCTAGTTACCTGTGTCGAGTCACCGTATCCGTTTAGGATGATGACGTCCCCTTAAGGAGCTCAAAGTTTATTGTACTAAACCCCGCAGTTGAGTTAGCTCAAGTACAATAATAAGGTTGAGTGGTACTACTTAAGAATTAAAGATATTAATTATTTTAAGCAATCGTAATGCTCTAAATAATTAATGGACGCATGATATCTTAAATACGGGATTCGTAATGTCCAAATGCAAGCCCGACTCACCTTCGGTAATAAAGGGTAAGTCAAGATTTATTCTCTAGTGGCATGAATGAATGTTTATAAATTAATTTATGTTCTGGGTTGAACATATGATAATTAATTTATTTGAGGCCCATCTTTATTCCTTGTATTTGTTGCTACCAGTCTTTTTCCACTGATCCTCGATCCTCAATTATTTTCTTTGCAACGAGGAGTACTAAGAATTTACATTGAACCAATTCACAATCCTCGCGCCAATAAATCATGCAATTATTAGGGTAACAATCAATCTTTTCTACGGGAAGCCCCATGCCACGTAATAACTTCTTCGTACTGTAGAAGTTACTAGGAACCAAGTTATTTTCTGGCATAATTTCCTTGATCAATTCAGTCCATTGATCAAAATTCTCTCAGACATGTTACCCTCAGTTAGGGGTGAGTATTCGGTTATTCGGTCGGTTTCGGACGAAAAAATAACCGAACCGAATTAATCGAAATTTTCAAAAAAATAACCGAACCGAACCGAACCGAATTTTATTCGGTAACCGAACCGAAATAACCGAAATATATTTTGGTTATTTCGGTTAAACAGAATATTTAGCAAAAAAAAATACTTTTTTCAAATGAATAAATAAATAATATTATATATAAAAAATAGTTTATTTTTAGCAAAAAAAAATATTTTTTCAAATGAATATATAATAATATTATATATTAATATTTATATATAAAAAATACATTTTTATATGTTATATATATAAAATATTTTGCAAAAAAAAATAATTGATAGAATTATTTAATAAATAAATAATATATTTTACAAATATTATATATTGATATAATAGGGAGAGAGAGAGAGAGAAATAATAAGATTAAGGATATTGATATATTAAATTATAATTATAAATAAATAAATAAATAATATAATATACATATATATAATTCGGTTTTCGGTTATTCGGTTAAAAAAATTCCGAACCGACCGAAAACCGAACTACCGAATTTTAATTCAGTTTTAACCGAATTAACCAAAATAACCGAATTAATCGAACCAAATTTGATTTTTCGATTTGGTTCGGTTCGGTTATTCGGTTTCCGGGTATTTTGCTCACCCCTACCCTCGCCTTCAAGGACAATAGACGAGCCACAGCGACGACAATCGCGAATGAGACTTGCAACTGGCCACAACTCCTTATCCGCAAAGATCCAATATATCATACGCTTGTTGTGCTTCCGGATTAGGCAACTCTTCAAAGTCTTCAAAATTTCTACGAGACATCGCGACGTCCGTCACCATAGTATGGTAGCTACTTTGTTCGTCTTGAACATCTTCTAAATTATGATAATTTTCCATTGGTATTTCAAATTCCCATGAAACCTCCAAAGCTCGTAACCGCATCGAATCCATTTTTGCAATGTGATATTGAACTCATTCTTTTACATGATAATACATATTATCACATCTTACCACGAACACTTAACTTTGTCCCCATCCAATAACATTGTTTGAGTCATTGTAAAATCCATGAATTCATTAAGTCCGCTATGAAATTCGTGATGGAAAGTTCCATCTGGTTGAAAACGCCTATACATCCAAGCACGATTTTCACTCATTTCTTGAAGAAGCTATTATTTTAGAAAGTGCAAGTTACGTGTAAGTATTTGACTTGAAAATCATTAATTCCGCTAAGAAATAACATATTTGTGCTTTCAGAAATTGAATCTCACTCTTTTTGTTATATGATAAAGTTTCAGAAAAGTAGTATAGACATATAATTTAATTAATTCAAACTTTAGACGTAAACCCACTATAAATGCATGCCCTATAATCTCGAGGTCCATTTACTATCTACTTTATTTGAGGCATGTGTTGAAACTTCATAGTCTCCATTCTCCATTATATTTATGCTTTCGTCGTGATGGAAACTAAAATTCATACTCGGAATATTCTAACAAGTTCACAAATCAATTTGAAATAGGTCATAATCATTATAGTTTAGTAGTAGTGTAATACTTCTATTTTTTGTAAATGTTAAATCAAGCTAAATCAATTAAATCGTCATACACTCCTATCTACTTAATACATCAATTATATCAAGCTAAACATACATCGATAAATTCACGAAGACATAGCAAACAATTAAATCAAGCTAAACATACATCAATTACATACACTCCTATCTATTTAACACATCGATAAATTCACGAAGACATAGCACACAATTAATCAAGCTAAATCAATTAAATCAAGCTAACATACAACAAAATAAATAAAATAATTTGAATTTCAAAAACTGACCTTTTGTGGGCTGGGGACGGCGGCGACGTGAAGACGGCGAGGCAGGCGCGGGCTGGGCTGGGGCTGGGCTTGGCCTTCTCACGGCGGCGAGGCAGGGGGCGGAACGGCGGCAACGTGAAAATCACGACGAGGGGTAGGGCTTGAAAATTAGGCAGGGGCGACAACGGCGAGGCAGGCGCGGGGACGGCGAGGACAACGACGAGGCAGGGGTGAAGACGGTGACGGGTGCTTCTCAACGACGGCGAGGGAGGCGGAATCCCGTGTTTGTGTTAAAACTCAACGACGGATCAACGACGGAATAATGATGTAATTTCAACGACGGAAATATGTCTGTCGTCATTACGTCGTTGATCAACGACGGCACTATTTCCATCGTTAATCAACGATGGAATGACGAAGGACATATTTTCGTCGTTGAAATTACATCGTTATTCCGTCGTTGATCCCTCGTTGAAATAGTTCGTCGTTATTCCGACGTTGATAGTCCGTCGTTGATTATGTCCGTCGTTATTACGTCGTTGATTTTCCGTCGTTGGTCCGTCGTTGAGTTACTCCGTCGTAATTCCGTCGTTGATCAACGATGGACTTCTTTCCATCGTTACTTAACGACGGAATGACGGCGGCCTATCTTACGTATATGTTAAAGTATAATACCGTCTGAAGACCGTCGTTGTTCCGTCGTTAGTCGCCGGTGGAAATTTTTCCGTCGTTGTCCGAGTGTTATTCTTGTAGTGATGCCTATTATTTTTCACTCAAAATACCCATTTTAATGAAAATAATACAAGACTAAGTGATAACTGAACTACATGAGCCCAACCCAATAACCCAGTTAGCCCAACTCAATTTTCACATTAAATACGTTATTGTGAAATTTTGTATATAAAGAAAAACACAGGTGATTTTCTTTTCGCTTAAAAATAGTGTGAAATTTAACTCCCCAAGAACTAGCAAGTGGAATTTAAGACATGATTGAAACAAAAAACACTATAATTATGTAACTCCATACAAAAACATGTACGCAGGCCAGAAATAGATACATATGGCAAATCCAAAGAGCTAACATAAATGTCTAGACGAATTCAAAAAGTATTCGATATAAAGTCAAATATTCCGTTTAACCCAAGTTTTAGATTCCTTAAAAGAACCCCAATTTTTAAAAATGATTATCTGATACCTAGTTTGTTCTATTTTTGACAATTATACTTTTCTTATTCCATATATTAATAAAAATCAGCCAGCACATGCCTCTTGATTTGTACTACTAACACCATTTTTTTACCACCAATATGAGTACTACCAAGTACCAACAACCTATAACTCTATGATAATCGTCTATTAAACTACAAAATAATAATTCTAAAAGTCATACTGGGCTTGAATTCAATATCTCACACATTTTATGACCCATTGGTTTCCAACTGATAGACATGCAGTAGTAGTTTATTAGTTGAAGTTTATTCATAGTAGAAGTATTATTAGTTGAAGTCTATTTATAGTAGAAGCTGTTTTAGTGTGCATAGTTATCTTTATTAGTATAAATAGAGAGTCATATAATATGATTCTATATTCATTCATTAATTTTCTGGAGTTATAATAGCGTGACTATTGGTAGGGGTGAGCATTCGGATTTCGGTTCGGATTTTAGCCTAATCCGAACCGATCCGAAAATCTGAATTTTAAGAGGAAAACAATCCGATCCGAACCGAATATCCGAAAATCCGAAATCCGAAAATCTGAAAATTTTATAAAAATATCCGAACCGAACCGAAAAATCCGAAATTATGAAAAATCCGAAACCATTTTTTATTAATTCTTATATATATTTATATTAGATTTAAGAATATTTAAATAAAATATTATTATTTATATATAAATTATATATAATTCGGATTTTCGGATTTTTTCGGATTAAAAATCCAATCCGATCCGATCCGAAAATCCGAAATTTTGAAAATGGCAATCATCCGAACCGAAAATCTGAAAAATCCGAACCGAATTTTACATTTCGGTTTGGTTGAATCGGATATTCTGATTTGATTTTTCTTCACCCCTAACTATTGGCCTCATTTGAGGAGTTCTTTTGGCCTCGTTTGAAGAGTATCTTTCTGTTTTTATATATTGAATTTCCTTTCAATCACCTTAACTATATCACCCACCAAAACCGCCATAAAGAAGAAGATTTACCCAAAAATAAGTACAGCTCCCACTAAAACGTTTGCCATTTTACTTTTGTTAATTATTTCCAAATAATTGCACCGAAGACAACTCAAAAAAAAAAAAAATAAGAGAAAATAAAGTGTCTAAAAATAGTCACTCTTTTATCTTGTGTCCGTACCCAAAACTTAAAATAAAGATAAATAAGATTTTTCAGTTGTATATTTATTTCTTCATGTTTCTAAAAATTAGCAGTCATTTAGTTTAAATTAGTACATAAGAATATAGTAAGAAATTTTATATACTGATTATACTCTTCCGAATGCATTAATAAATATATTATGATAGTATGTGTAAAAGAGAAAGAAAACCCTATTTTGTTGACGTGGAGCTTACAAAGAAGTTGGAATTAGGAAGTGAAACCGAGTATCCCTCGGAGCTTGAGCCATGAATGTCCCATTTATTTCACTAGCAACCTAATTTCCCAGTTTTGAAAAGCTTTTCAAAAAAAATGCATTATTTGGTTGGTGATAAGAAGAGCATGGCAATGCTTTTGGCAGATGGGGAACTTGCTCAATCAACAAGCTGGTCCTACAACATGTCAAGTTAATTTCTTGGTGAATTTTTTTGTTTCTTTCCTGTTAATTGTTATGGTCATGTAAAAAATATGAAATGAAATACGGTTTTAGTGCACAAAAAAGGGATACATGCATGGTTTTTCTGGCAGGAAGTTAATTGGAGATTAGTTGGTGGCGATTTATGGAAAGGGATGTGTCAGCTTATCACTAATACAACCTACTTATTTCAGACATATATATATATATATATATATACACCAGTACTGTGTATCGTAACTCGTGATAGAATAACAAAAATATCATTCTCAAAATGACTATGATCTATTGCTACAGTAACAAAGTACTAGTGTGTGAATTAGTGCAATCAAAAAACCGTTGTCATATGTTCGGAAACTTAAATTCAATAGCGCAGGTTTTTTCTGTTTATCCTAGTAAGAATTTCCTCTCTCTCTTATAACAAAGAAACATAGTAAAATGTTGATAGATTTATTGACAAAACAACATAGTCTACACCGAATCGGAAAGAAATTATTTAAAAAAGGTGACGATCCAATCACAAACTTCTTTCAGTGGAATAGAAGTTGCTAGAATGATAAGGTGATTTAAAGAGGTGATATTCTTGGTGATGGGAGGAGCCGGCATTGTGCATATTAACCGAATGCAAGAGCGAGCCTTGATCGAGGCCGATGTTGCTGCTCTGAAACAGAGTCAAGTGGTGTGAATTCGGCTCCGAGTGCCTCATCACCGGGCTGTAACGCCCCTGGACGATGCCCTCCATCGAAGTGGATGATTCGCCTTCGTTCAAGCTCCAAGAGTTGGATGACAGAAGAGAGTGAACACTCAGCAGGTCCGGAGCCATCGAAGAGTTGTTACTACTAGCCACATGGTGCAGACCTATAAAAATCAAAATCAAAATCAAACTAGGACTCATTTCCAAATTACTACTATTGTATCCGATTAATTACTCACATTGATCAAGAATCCGAGGAGTGGAGCGATGGAGAGAGGATAACCTCTCCGGATCCATGTGCAAAACATCGTCATCGATCGAAGGCCTAACAAGGGCTTGTCTTGGCATGACAGTGTTGGTATTTTCCCACGACAAGTTTGAGACAGAGACGGGAAGACCGTTCAACAGAACACTCTGCTGTCTCTGATCTGTTGAAAAATCAAGAAAAATTAATTAAACTCGAGTTAATGGCATATATGTATATGAGGATGATGAGGAAAGAGATATACCAGTATACAATGCAGGAGAGATTCCTGATGATGAGCTGAGCTGGATTGACTCTGGCTGCACCCTCCGCCGCCTGGCATTATGGTCGGAGAGGCGCCGCCTGCAGCTCCTCTTCTTGTCATCGAACTCCGACAAGTCATGGAACCTTCCAGACCAACAATCAGAATCAGAAGAAATAGAACAGGATTAGTAACTGCAAATCTGGATAACACTAAAAAACATTTGCGGAATAGTGGCGGATTTTAAATCCCAGTCACTATTTTTGTAGTGAACTACCTGCTGCATTGTTGGCAAAAGCGACGCTCCATCCCGGCAACAACCACCTTCGGGCTCTTGGAATGCGTCTCGCAGATTCTATGCCGGCGGTGGTAGTCCTTGGCCAGCTTCAGGTCGAGGTTGCAGCCCTCGACCTGACAACAGGGGTTCTGCATATTTTGGTACGACGCCCGCGACCTCTTTGTGGGCGTGGACGATACGAGCATGGAAGACGCCGCGGGGGGAGGCAGGGTGTTGAACACGTCCCCATACTCCTTCTGGCGGCCGAGCCGGAGCCCGATCGCGGGGTCGAAGGGCATCCGCGCCACATCTTCGGAGGAGACGGGGACGTGGTAGAGGTCGCCGCCGAGAAGAGGGACGGACATGGAGAAGTGGAGGGGCTTGGCGGTGTAGAGAGCGAGATTCTCCCACTCCAAACCGGCGGCGGAGGTGGCTGGGTCGCCCTCCATTAAAGGCGGTGCTGCTCCAACAAGATGGAGGTGGGAGGGGTTAAATATGGAAGGTAGGTGGCAAGATGCGAGTGTTCCCTCTAGGAAAACAGCCTACATAGGTTGCTAGAGAGTCCCACAACAATGGAGATGTATCAATTATGGCTTCACTCTCTCACACTTCCCCTACCATGTGCTGTGGACGCCATTCTTTCCATTTACGCCTATACAAAACACGCTCTACCTCATCACACAAGGAAAAATAAAAATAAATAAAAGATGTGGTCTACTAGGCATTCATCCCCACGATACAGATTTTGATAATTTTATTCAATACAATTGATATTTTTCTTTAATACAAATAACACGTTCAAATTATAGGATAAAAAATAAATGATACTTTTCGTCAATATAAATGATATTTTTTTAAGAACAAGTGATATTTTTGCTGTCCGCACCATACGGACAGATGTATAGGAGTTTTTGTGTAAAAATAAAATAAGAAATGATTTCTTATTATTATTTTTTATCGGGTAAAGTTGGTATAAAATACAAGAACTTTACCACGATTTTTATATTGTGCACTATCTATAAATTTTTGTTCTCAAATGAACAGACTTAAACATTGTTTGTAATTTTTTTTCTGATTTAACTTTCCAACGAAATCAAAACTGACTTGACTTGAAAAATATAAAACCATGTCGTTTTTCGTACGTGGGCGATGTGTCTACAATGACAATTCCGATTGACAATTCAGCTTCAATTTCACCGAAAACTAAAATTAGAGAGAAAAATACAAATAACGTAAAGTCTGATATATGATAGTAAAATTCAAAAATCATCTCTAGAGTCAAAGTCGGGACAAAGTTCATTTAGTTTAGACCAATTAATCCATTTTAATGGGAGTGGAATAATAAGTGGCGATTAAAAGGGTTGTTGGAGGGGCATTAAAGCGGCGATGTGGCTCATTTTGTGTTTGCCATGTTTTGCCTGCCAACAGCTATTGCGCCCCAATGAATAAGAAGGGATGATTTTGACTGCGTCTGTGCGTGTAGGGTAGGGCTGAATTCACTGCCCTTAATTACTACAAACAAACGACTTCCTCCTCCTCTTCCTCTTCCAAGACATCATGCCTTTCTCATACATTCATATCATTCTTGATTTTACACGAGAGACCAATAATTGGTGTGAGTGACTTTCTGTAAAATGATTTGTTTCTTGGAAGTCAAATGTGCTTGAGATTCAGCCTCCTTTGGTATGATCGATGATGTTAGTCCACTCATGATGTGATTATATATTTTTCCATATGTAACACTAATAACATAAATTTATATTTATTTTTGTGGTTTATCCTTTGCCAGCCCAGCCACCCAACCATAACATTACATATTATTATTTTATTTTATTTTATTTTTTAATTATAATGTAATGATTTTAAATAAAAATTATTAAAATAAACTTAAATTATTATAAAAAATTGTAAAGCTCAAAAAAGTGCAGATGAATATACAATAGAAAATATGACAACAATAGGAATGCAAAATTGAAATAAGTAAAAATATAAACTATAATACAAAATTGAAAATAAACAACAAGTGCATAGAACAAATGTTAAAAATTGAAAATTCAATTGCCATCGTCAATTTTTTTATAGGAAAGTTGAATATTATAGGTATAGAAATGAGAAAATTGTAATGTGCATAAATATGACAAATTGATCTTTATTTATAGAGAATGAAAAAAATATGAATTCTGAATTTTTTATTTTTAATATAATATAATATATAAAATATATTTTAATACATAAAATCTATCGAACTAATGGGATGAAGACAAATGTCTCCATCCCATTAGTTGAAAACTATGTGGCCATATGGTGATTTTTTTTAAAAGAGACTTTGGTTGATCTGAAAAAAATTCAAATATTTTAACTTTTTTATTTGAAACCAACCAACCAGGTTGGTTGTTAGGTGGGATAATCAGTTTAAACTCCTTGCAACTGAGAGCTTAATTTGGTCAAAGTCTTGTTTCGGGGAATTGCAGCAATTTTAAGTTCATGTTATTAGTGCTACAAATTGAAATTTATGGGGAAAAAAACGATGGACAAATTTAATGATTTAAAAGCAATTAGCCCAAAAGAAGTAGAGAAATGAGGATTAATTCATATATTGGACATGTTAGCTCTAGGGGCTATAAAATATGGAGCATTTTGTTTTCGAAAAAATATTAATGGTTATGGTTGGTAGATAGTTGATAATGACAGATGGGAAGTATGAACTCCAATTAATCAGAATTTATGTTGATATTGACAAAAAGTAAGGCAAGTAGTGCATAGTAATAACTAAGGTGGCGCAAGATATCAGACGTTAGTTATGTTAAGACACCATCATAGCAATAATCTACATAAGCTTATTATAGCCAATAATTTAATCCCTCAAGAGCCTCTCAAACCATTGGACAAAACTATCCCGGCCCCTCCATTTTCCTACAAAATCTAATTTTTATTTTTGCCCCCTAATAAATGAACTTGCAAAATAAATACGAGCATATTTATTATTTTGGGTTATTTGCAAGTTAATACCAATCCTTAAGGTCTTTTGTAATTTATAATTCATAATTTGAAACTTAGTAATAAAGACTCAACTTTAGTAAATCTACCCAATCTCTTGCAAGAGATTGAAGTTTAGAGTTTTTGAAGTCCATTGTTTGGATTGTTATTTTGTGTCATCAATTTCATCGTCGAACATCCAATCTCACAACTCGTACAACCTCAAGTCTTAACTCCGTTGTAACAGCCCACTATTCCTAAGGACGGATTAGCAAGGACTATTACTTGGAACATGAATTAAGAAGCGTAACAAGAAAACGAGATATCGAATTGTGAGACATATATCGAGAAAACTTCTAAAACTTCAAAGCATTTGAGATTAAGCAAGCATAATTTACATACTAGAGACTAGACCATCAGATCTATAACAAAAGGTTTCAACTGATCTGAAGGAAATCTAGTTCTCTGCTCAAAATATAACTTAGTGTTCTTGCAGCGGAAAACATATGAAGTACATATATGAAGATGTGCACTCAAGGTTCTACTATCAGCGACAAAAGTTTCCTATTGCTCAACACCGCTTCATCAGATCATCACCAACTCGCACATTTCAAAACAACATGCGGTCGAGTACAAAGACTCAGTGGACTTATGCCAAAAACACATCATAACTTTACATTACATTGCCCTATCAGTAACAAACGAGGTTTTATTTGAAATACTCGTGCTTACTAAATATTTTGTGTCATTTTCTATCTGTATGATCCATATCCCATCTCATATAACTCATCGTGCGCTGTAGAAGGAGGCCTCTTCCACGGACGCCGTGACCGGCTGAGAAAATATTTCAGCACACAGTCACCATAACTGGCTGAGCAAACATTTCAGCAAGTACAGTTACCTTAGTGTACACGTTAATCCTTGCTAGGAATTTTCCTTCTAGCATAGGATCCGAATTCGATTAAACTTACGTTGGCGAACCAACATAGATAGGATCCATACATAAAACATAAATATTTTAGACAGATAATTAAATAATAACATTTCATCATCATTTCTCAAAAGAAAGCATCGTAAATAAAATATTTGTCATTTCATTTTATCCTTGAGGAGAAAAAGCCCACCTGGTATATTCTGCTTCTCAAAACGTTTCTCCTCTTACTTCAGCGTTCACTTTCGTGCTCCACCTTTACATAAGAAACTAATTTAGTACGTCGGTCACATTTTTGAAAATCGTCAAAATCTAATAGAACTCGATAACTTTTAAATCTTATTAAGACTTATTAACTAAATATGAACCTTCTAAAGACTTTGTATCTTTTAACCAATTTAGTACGTCTATTGATCGAATATTCTAACTTATAACTTCTCGTTTTTAAACTGGGACGAAACCTTACTTCAGACGACATACCAATAAATTAGGTCAATAGTTGACTCATATTAACTATTTTTCGATAAAATGATTTCAATTATGAAATCGATTCTTATAAAAGAGATATTCTTATATCTCTAATGCGTCTCACACGTCCTAATATATCTATTCAGAGAAACTCATATTTATACTAGGCGTAAAACATAACTCTATGCATTAAACATAACTCTACTCACGCACTAACATACTTCATACATTCATACTTTAACCAAGTCATTTTCAATTTCAAAAATATGCATTCCTCAACATTCATATTTAGAACTATTAACTTACATATATATACTCTAATTCTAATAGATTCCTATTCACATTTCCATAAGTCTCGATTTTTCACTATAACAATCAATCATGCCCAAATATACATATATATGAAACTAATGAAACTAACTTAAGCATAACACTTTATATTTCAAAATCTTACGTCACTTAACAAAACATTTCAACGTAAAAATATTATACCTCGTTTTAAAAATCACATAAATTCATATCATATCTTAAACATATTTTTGGGACTAAATATGTGATCACATCTAATATAATTAATTTGAAACTCTAAATTTCCTACTTTATTATTTTCGGCCCTTTTGGAATTATTTTCAAAAATTACCCATAAATTCCTATAAATTCACATAACACACTATATTAACATAGGATCAATAATATCTAATAACATTAGTCATAGAAAAATTTGACATCAAAACCCTACACTTTATGATTTTCGAATTTTTTGAAAAATCCTTTAAACAATTTTCAAAAATTCTAATTAATTCATACAACACATTATCTATCACAGCCCGACTACTTAAACAAGTAATTAGGCTACGACTTGGGGTTAAGAAAGAACTTCTATAACTTCTGATAATCGATAACAACAATGTGACCAATAATTCATATCAATCACAATGTGTGACCTCAACTTTCATCATGAAGTAATCAAACAATTATGGTTCAAACAAGTCGAATGGAATTTGATAAAGGTTGATTCTAGGTCCTCAAACCATAATAGAAGTTCGAGTGAAGAAAAACATCAGCTGAGGACAAATAATCACAACGGAATAATCAATATCAAGAATGTATCGACACATTGAGAATTAATCGACATCTTAAAACATGGTTGGACAATGGTTCAATAGCATTATATTGGGTTCAACAAAAACAATTCTGAGCATTCAAGTAAATCCTAGTTTACGAAACATTTCAATAAATCCATATTCTCAGAATCAAGTCGACGTTATAATGTCAATGCCGAGATCATAGCAATAAAACAATGACCATTATCAAGATCAATTCGGTCAATTCGGCATAACAAGACATAACAGTAGGTGAAGGCCAAAGTTCGACAACGAAAATGTGGTTGAGAATTATGTATGATGACATAACTCTCCGGGTAACAAAACATGATAACTTCAACGAATAATATCAATAAATTGAACATTTTCATCATGAGTTAAACATTTAGAGAAGCTACTTTGCACAACATTCGATTCCAGCATCCTCTCGAGCTCAACCTGCACGTTTAGAAATACATGCGGGCGTGAGTACAAAATTGCACTCGGTGGGTATACCAAGACATAAAACATCGCCTTGGCTATAGAATCGACTTGCCATAACATTAGCAACACACGGGGTTTTTAATGAAATAACCGTGCATGCATCGTAAATAAACACTTAGTTGCTTTCATTTCATAGATCGCCATAAAGTATGCATATGCATGTTCTCATGTCGGCCGATAACTTTTCCTTCCCATATCCACGGATTCTTTCTCGCGTGTTGAGAAGTAGCCTCCTTCTCAAACACCTTAACATTACTTACCCGTGTTGATGGACCCGGCGGTACCATGCCACGGTCATACCCGACGCCGGTAACATTCTTTCATTCATAGTTTCTTTCTTTCTTTCCGTGGATAGGTAAATGCATTATGCTCATGCTCATGCTCAAAACAGTAAGTCATTTAACTTTGAAACTTTGCTCATAATGCAATTCATTTCATTTTGAAAACATAAAAACATAAGCATATCATATTAGAAAATATTTATACCCACCTGGCGACAGTCACTAGAATGGACTGTATTTTCTTCTTTCATTTATTTCTTCTTCTCATGTGGGCCTTCAATCGACAATAAGCGGCATAAAAGCCTATCTAGCAACAAACAAGAAAATAACTTCTTAATTTAAGTCGTCAACACGACTATAACTTCTTAATACATAAGACGCTATGGTCTATAAACACTTGGGTCATTACATCCTCTAACATCTTAAACATATAACAAGACTTAACGAAGCCTCATATGTCTAAACGAGCATATAAAACTCAACAACAAGCTTAAACCATTCAACCTTAGCCAAAAACCTAACGACCCCTTAAGACGTAGCTCATGTCCGATGTCAAAAATTGCACGAGACATCGTCTATATTAGACGCACTCGCATATGCTCAACTATCATCAAATATCACTAATCAACCATCAAAACTCAAAGCTCAAAGCTTTAGCATTGAAAACCAATTTTTGACGTCAAACTAAAAATTTTCAATTTTCGAATACGTCGGCCGAAAAATCCGAATAAATCATTTTAGGCTTTATTCATATCATAGAACCCAAATATGAACTTAAATTGATCAAATAAAATCAATAATCTATGTTACATGGACTCAAGGTTTCGGCCAACTTAGGGTTTTTTGCATAGATTCGATTTCAATCGTTTTTCTTGTTCAAAACATATTTATATCAATTCAACAATACATATATGAAACTAAATCAAGCATATAAATATTATAAATTCAAGATCATAATCTCCATAATTTTCGAAAATCACAAGAATTCAAAGAATGAACATATGCTCAAAATTTCAACGTTAAACGACTTATCTGCAATGAATCGAACATAACATCAATAGATAATTGAACAACAACATATCCTCTTCACAATTCATCAAAGTGACCGAAAACATAGCATGCTCAAAAGTTCATGTTTTTTTTCAAAATTTCAAACCATTTTTTTGGCTTCAAAAACCATTTTAGACATTCAGCCGACGATTAGGGTTTAATCGGCAAATGCAGATATCACAAAAGGCAAAGATTTAAAATTCTCCATTTTATGAAATCAAGACTTCGTTGAGCATGTATCTATATCTCAAGACTCTCCAAAACTAGGTCTTCTTGTTCGTAACAAGACCTAAGAATCTTATCTTAGGTTCCATCTCGAATCGATCTCGAATAAATCTCAAATTCTATTTTGTCGACTCAAAGCTTAACATAAAAGCTTCTAGCTTAAAGAACTCTTTCTTAAGGATGCAATTCCCTTCTCATAAGCTCTTAATCAAGAGCTAATCTCTGCTACAGAAATGCAGTGTATTACATTCCCACCCCCTTAAAAAAAATTTCGTCCCGAAATTTAGAACTCAGGGTACGAAAACTTATTTCTCATCTGATATTTTAGCTCTCATATCGCTTCTTATAAACCATGATACTCTCATCGGACTTTAACTGAAGGAATTGATTTATTCCTTAGTTGTCGTTCTTTTCGATCTCAGACGTGTTCTGGCTTCTTTTCATAGCTTAGATCTGGTTCACGAACAACGTTCTCTTGATGTATGATATGTTTTAGATTAAACACATATCTTCATAACTACGACATATGGAACATATCGTTGTTGGATTTGTATACTGGAAGCAGTTTTGGTTGAGCTTGTAAACAATGTTTCCTGTTACCACTATTACAATCTCCTATCTAAATTGTTTACTTGATTGCATATGTATGTCCCCTTATCTCATATATAAGTTAGATCATACAGTGTGTTGTAGATCACAGAAGTCTGTATGATTGGTTAAACTTAATGAGATATAAAAATTATCACAGCCGAGACAACTTGAGGACGAGTTGTCGGTATAGGCTGCGGTATAGATAAGAAGTGACTTGACTTGGTTGCTTGTCTATACCGGTATGTCTCTGACGTATTGATGGATCACAGTGAGATGAGTACTTCTATCTGACTGTCGTGAAGAACCTAGATCTCGGTGACTTACGTTGATCTAAACCTCGATAAGGTAGTAGGTGAGTATGAGTTGCTGACCATCACTTTTACTTGTTATGGGTGAGGGTTACATGAGATAACCCAAGATTCTCTGCATCTTGGGTGGTGGCAGTGCTTGTATGTCATGCTAGTTACATGTATCGAGTCACCGTATCCGTTTAGGATGATGACGCCCTTAAGGAGCTCAAAGATTTATTGTACTAAACTCGCAGTTCGCTTATCTAAGGTACAATAATAAGATTGAGTGGTACTACTTAAGAATTAAAGATATTAATTATTTTAAGCAATCAAACGTCAGTAATAATTAATGGACGTCTGATATCTTAAATACGGGATTCGTTAAGTCTAAATGCGAGCCCGACTCAATTTCGGTAATAAAGGGGTAAGTCAGCATTTATTCTCTAGTGGCATGACTAAATGTTTATGAATTAATTTATGTTCTGGGCTGAACATACGATAATTAATTTATTTGAGGCCCATCTATATTCCTTGCATTTGATCCCTGGGCTGGCCCATCCAGGCCTGGAGCTTAGAAGAAATTCGATCCTCTCCTTATAGAGTCCCTCTAGGACTCTACTTGATCCTATCTATCTTAAGTGATATTATTATATTGATTAGATATGCATCAATTCTATCTTGATAGGATTTAGGATTGCATTATAAATATAAGGTGAGAGAAAATCAAAACCTAATCCTAAGTGTGAAAATTTCAAAATTACTATTCATATAGCGTAGATTTTCGAAAACTTTGAGGGAAGGAAGAAGGCGAATTTCTATAGCATTCTCCATAGATTGTCCTCACTCGGCATTGGAGTTTAGGTAATTGGGACACAGTCCAGAAGATCAAAGCACGAGTCTTGATCCACTCTTTCCCGATAGATTCGCAGGTAAACACGAGGAAACTCCTACGTGTTGCAATTAATTATATAGGTGCATGCTATGCATATAATCAATGTATGGTGAATCAAACATCCAAGATAGATCATCGGGAGAGTGTTAAAATAAGATTTTCCTACAATTGGTATCAGAACCTGGGATCAGTATCTTGACTCTGTTGGATTAATTCACGTTTGATTATAACGTACGCAATTAATTAATGGTGAATCTGTCGTTCATCGTGGCTCGTTTTATTTTTGCCGGATTTTTGTTTTTTACCACGAGAAAATCCGTGGTTAGATTAGATTTTTTCTTGTAAATCTTATCTGTAAAAGAAGAACGAAGACGAAAAAGCACGAAGAACGAGACGATGGAAGCACGCCGGAAAAATCGGACGCACAGTGCGAGCACAACGCTTGGCGCCATGCACGCGTTTTTCTCGATAACACGGGCGAACAGGGGCGGCGGCGTGCGCGGATGGGCGACATGCCTCGGCGGGTTGCGTGGCAGCAACCTTCGACAGCGCCCGGACACGCCTCGGCGGTTAGCGCGCCATCGCTTGTAGGACATGCGCCAGGGGTTCAGTCCCCGGTATCGCCGGAGACATCGAATGTCCTCGGCAGTCACCTCGGTACGGTCAGCAAGATCGGCGAGGCCGACAAGACGGCTCGGCGGCCCGGCGTGCGGGCGTGCTGCTCTCGCGGGACGCCTCGGCACGCCTGCGCCGAGCGTGCGTGCGGCGGATCTCAACAGACGCAGCGAGGCACGCGTTATCGTGGCGAAACCTCATCAAGCCTCGACAATACTCGGCGGTAGCGCTGGCGACACACAAGAAGATGCGCGACGCCGGCGGCGCTGTCACAAGACCGGGCGACGAGTCGCGCGATTCTCATCGCGGAAACCTCAACGCCAGATTTCTCGATAGACCGGGCGGCGCGGGTGCACGATTTTCACGCAGATATCCCGACGGTGCTCGGCAGAACTCGCCCGAGCACTCGGCAGGGCCTAGCGCTGGTCGGGCGATGTCCCGTGGGGCTCTCGGCGGGCTGGCGCGTCTTCTCGGCGAGGCGGCGGGGCTGGGCGATGGCGGTGGGCAAGGCGCGTGCATGGGCTGTGCCTAGCGCGCCCAGCCTCTCTTATGTCGACCCGACCTAGTTCGCTTTGGGCCGACCCACCCGGTTTCAGACCGACCAATTTTGCCCGGATCAGATTTTTCGACCGGTTTCAGATTTTGACCCGGTTCGGCCCGATCCAATCGCTTTGGCCCTTTTTGATTTTTTCGCCCAAATCCGCTGACGAATCCGTCCGTGCCCGCACGCGAGGTCTGCCGAGATTTTATTGATGATTCGTACTTTGCCAATTTATGTAATAAATTAGGCGAAATCTGAGATCCACGAGTGGGCGCGATGAACGAGTTTATTTTATTTTTTATCGTTCAAAGCATGTCGTGGATGTTTAAATAATGCAGAAGCATTCTATGTATGTTTAATTATGCTTGAAAAACGTAATAAACCTAGCATGCTTACTATGCGCATCCAATCACGAAGTCCCTTCTTATGATAGTGATGTGGTCTAGTAAGGTCCAATCATTAATTTTATTTGTCATAAGGATAAGTTGACATGGATTGAAATTAAACGACTAAAAGGTATATTTTAGTCTGGTCGAGGGGTTTATGTGTAAACGTCCACACGCGTGGCTTGCATGTGGAATTCCTTGGGCGATTGGAGGTTTCAATTAATATTGTTTTATCAAAAGGTTACAATATTATTGTTACGAATTATATGCGATCGTATGCTTATGTGTTTACATTACTTTTCAGATATGTCTCTTACACCGATTATCAATATGCTCGCACAAAATCCTCTATCCGGTCCAAATTTTATCGAGTGGAAACGAAACATGGAATATGTTCTTATCATTTGAAAGAACACATGTTTGTTCTCACTACTCCCAAACCCAATGCCCTTATCGACGATCGACTAATGAGCAACAGAGTCAAGGACTTTGGCATAAGTCAAACAATATGGCCAAATGCTATATGATGACTACAATGTCCAAAGGCTTGCAATGTAGCATCGATCGATGGTAGACGCGATCAAATATGGTCAAGTCTCGAGAGTAAGTTTGGGCGATCGGATCGACGATCCGCCCACACAATGAGAGAAATCTTGGCGTGTAAGATGGAAGAAGGAAGTTCGGTCCACGAACATGTCTTCCACATGACTCATCTCATGGATACTCTTGATCGGTTGGGAGGAGGTATTGACGGAGAAGCCAAGGTCGATATCATCCTCAACACACCGCCCAAGTCTTTGAGAATTTTCAGAACGCGATCATGAGCAAGACCGAGTATACACTTAGTCGGTTGTTTAATGATCTCGTGGCATGAAGGAGTCATGGGCAAAGGAGCACAAGCCCTTGCTAGCACATCTAGGGGCCCAAATTTTCCGTTGAAAAATGGAAGAAGAAAAAGGGGCACCAAAGGTGGTAGAGGTAAAGGAACCAGTGGGAATTGTGTGAGCAAGAACATGTCTACCAACTGAGGCTTGAAAAAGCCAAAGGAGAGGGACAAGTGCTTCAAGTGCGGCAAGACTGGGCATTGGAAGGCCAAGTGCCCTATGCTCAAGGCTCAAGGTACGCCATTTGCTTTAGTAACGGAAACATGTTTAGCGACTTGTTCTACTCATTCATGGGTAGTAGATACGGGTGCGACTGATCATGTTTCTTACACTTTGCAGGGGTTCCTGCGGACAAGGGAGTTGCATGATGGCGAGATAACGATCTCCATGGGCAACGCGGCGAAAGTCGAGGCCGTTGCAGTCGGAGATGTTACTTTATGTTTTGATAGGATAGTTTTAGTATTAAAAGACGTTTTATATGTGCCGGAGTTTCGGCGGAACCTTATTTTCGTTTCCAAACTATTTATTCATGGATATTCAGTTGTTTTTTTATAGTGGTGTTTCTATCATAAGAAATGACGAAGTTATCTGTGGTGGCACTTTATATAATTTGCTTTATAATATTTATGCCAAACATAATACCTTTAATTATGTTGCATCTACATCAAACCTTAAGAAGAGAAGTTTTCTTAGAAGATGACACCACATTTCTCGGCATCTTAGATTAGGTCACATCATTCTAAATAGGATCCAAAGACCGGCTAAGAATGGAGCATTGGGTGATCTCACGCCACTCTGCTCTCGATCTGCGAATCATGTATAGAAGAAAGATATCGACTGCACCTTCAAAGCGAGGGTTATAGAGCCAAAGAAGTGTTAGAGCTAGTCCATTCGACTGTGTGGACCTATGTCCACACAAGCTCGTGGAGGGTACGGTATTTTGTCACTTTCATCGACGATTACTCAAGGTACGGATACATATACCTGCTTCACCGCAGTCCGAATGCTTTGAGAAATTCAAAGAATTTAAGGCGAAGTGGAGACGAAGCTTGGTAAAAGTATCAAGTCACTGCGGTCTGATCGCGGTGGCGAATACCTCAGTAATGAGTTTATGGACTATTTGGTGCAGTGTGAGATCACCTCCCAGCTCACTACATCGGGCACACCACTGCAAAACGGTGTGTCGAAGCGAAGAAATAGGACTTTTTTTGAAATGGTTAGATCGATGATGAGTTATGCAACATTGCCTATTTCGTTCTGGGGGTATGCCTTAGAAATAGCGGCATATTTGCTAAATCTAGTACCATCCAAGTCAGTCGAAAAGACCCTTTTCGAGTTGTGGTTTGAGCGCAAGCCTAGTTTAAACCACATAAGGATATGGGGCAGTCCAGCACATGTGCTGAACAATAAGGCTGATAAATTGGAGGCTAGATCTGATGCAAGGCTATTTATTGGCTATCCTAGAGGGACGAAAGGTGGTTATTTCTATAGTCCTAAGGATCAAAAGGTCATTATTAGCACTAATGCTCGATTCTTAGAAGAGGATTATATGAAAAACCATAAATCCAAAGTTGAAATCATTCTTCAAGAATTAGAAGATAATCGATTCCGCCACCAATTAAACCAAAGGTACGAGATGTCGTGTCAGTGGGAGGATCGACACCGATACTTCAAGAAATTGAAGTGGGTCGAGTTCCACCGAGCTACCGACCGCATAAGTGGCACCTATCCAAAGAAGTTGTGCAAGATAGAGAACCACAAGTTACTGCACCCACCGTTGCCATTGTGCCTGTAGCGCCTCATCATAGTGGGAGTGTTGTTCGTCAACCCGAGCGATTTATGTTCATGGGTGAATCTTCGGATTTAGTCCCAGGAAAGGAGCAGGCAATAATCGACCCATGGACATACAGTGAGGTGATACAAGACATTGATGCAAGATCATGGCACACCGCTATGGACTTAGAAATTGAGTCCATAACAACTATGGATGTATACGAAAAGACACCTCTACCAGATGGCAAGGAAGCCATAGGTAGTAAGAGGGTATACAAGTGGAAGAGAGATTCAGATGGAGAGGTTTCGGCTTTTAAAGCCAGGCTTGTGGCGAAAGGGTACACTCAGATTGAGGGCATCGATTTCGATGAGACCTTTTCGCCTGTAGCAATGCTCAAGTCCATCAGATTTCTTCTGTCCATAGCAGCCCACTTAAACCTTGAGGTTTGGCAAATGGATGTGAAAACCGCTTTTCTAAACAGTTACCTTGAAGAAGGTAGAGACATCTATATGTAGCAACCCCAAGGTTATGTGGTGAAGAGTGAAGAGCATCTAGTATGGAAGCTTAAGAAGTCCATTTATGGACTTTAGCAAGCTTCACGATCCTGGAACTTACGCTTTGACGATGTGGTAAAGTCCTATGGATTTACTCAGTTGCCTAGCGAAATTTGTGTGTATCGTTTAGATGTCAACGGTGACGTGGTATTTCTTGCACTTTACGTAGATGACATCCTTCTACTTGGCAACAATGTGAAGTTGTTATCAGACGTAAAGAGTTGGTTATCCGATCAGTTTCAAATGAAAGACTTAGGATATGCAGCGTACATTCTTGGGATCAAGGTTTACCTAGATCGCAAGAGGAAAATGTTGAGCTTATCTCAGGCGTCTTACATTGATACTATGATTACTCATTTTAGTCTGCAGACCGCCAAGAAAGGATTGCTACCTTTCAGGCATGGTGTTCCTTTATCTAAGGAGCAATCACCTATGACCGCAAAGGAGATAGAGGAAATGAGACAAGATCCTTACGCTTCCTCCGTAGGAAGTCTCATGTATGCAATGCTATGTACGAGACCCGATATTTACTATGCGGTAGGCATAGTAGCTATATATCGCCTAACCTCGGACAAGCTCATTGGATCATGGTAAAGCATATACTCAAGCACCGAAAAGGACTCGAGATTATAGGCTAGTTCACCATGCGAGATAGTCTAATGCCTTTGGGTTATTCTGGACTCGGATTTCCAAGTCGACCGTGATGAGAAAAAGTCTACCGCTATGTGTGTTTACCTTGGGAGGAGGAGCCGATCCCAAGGAGTGCAAAGCGGCGATGCATTGCGGACTCTACCATGGAAGCCGAATATGTAGCCGCCTGAGGTCGCTAAAGAGGTCAGATGGTTCAAGAACCACCTCATGGATCTAGATGTGGTACCGGTTTGCCCAAGAGTGTCATAGTTCTTCGTGATAACTCGTGTAGTGGCAAACTCGAAGGAACCACGGACCCACAAGGTAACAAAACACATAGAGAGAAAGTACCATGTCATACGAGAAATCGTTAGACGATGAGACGTGCTAATTGAAAAGATTGGTACTACGGATAACCTAGTGACCCATTCACGAAGAGCTCGCCGTAAAAATTCTAACAAGAGCATGTTCGAGGACTCGATTGTGAAGATGGCACCCACTTAGAAAGGAAACTTTTGTATAAGTGGGAGAAGCAAAGTGATGGTGTTGTTTGTAATAGCTAGTAGAGACACATTGTATACTAAAAGTTTGCTTTAGTATAAGTGGGAGATTGTTGGATTTGTTTATTTGGAAGCGCTTTGGTTTAGCTTGATACAATGTTTCCTGTTACCACTATTACAATCTCATATCCGAATTGTTTACTTGATTGCAAATGTATGTCCCCTTATCTCATATATAAGTTAGATCATATAGTGTGTTGTAGATCATAGAAGTCCATATGATTCGCCGAGCTTAATGATATATAAAAGTAACACAACCGAGACAACTTGAGGACGAGTTGTCGATATAGTCGCGGTATATATAAGTGACTTGACTTGGTTGCTTGTCTATACCGGTACGCCTCGACGTATTGATGGATCACAGTGAGATGAGTTCTTCTATCTCGACCGTCGTGAAGAACCTAGATCTCGTGACTTACGCTGATCTAAACCTTGATAAGGTATTAGGTGAGTATGAGTTCTCGACAATCACTTTGACTTGTTATGGGTGAGGGTTACATGAGATAACCCAAGATTCTCTCGCATCTTGGGTGGTGGCGATCTTGTATGTCATGCTAGTTACCCGTATCGATTCACCGTATCCGTTTAGGATGATGACGTCCCCTTAAGGAGCTCAAAAGATTTATTGTACTAAACCCCGCAGTTGAGTTATCTCAAGTACAATAATAATGTTGAGTAGTACTACTTAAGGAACTAAAGATATTAATTATTTTAAGCAGTCAGAACGCTGTAAATAATTAATGGACATACGATATCTTAAATACGAGGATTCCTTAAGTCTAAATGCGAGCCCGACTCAACTTCGGTAATAAAGGGGTAAGTCAGCATTTATTCTCTAGTGGCATGGATAAATGTTTATGAATTAATTTATGTTCTGGGCTGAACATAAGATAATTAATTTATTTGAGGCCCATCTATATTCCTTGCATTTGATCCCTAGGCTGGCCCATCCAGGACTGGAGCTTAGAAGAAATTCGATCCTCTCCTTATAGAGACCCTCTGGGACTCTACTTCATCCTCTCTATCTTAAGTGATATTATTATATTTATTAGATATGCATAAATTCTATATTGATAGGATTTAGGATTGCATTATAAATATAAGGTGAGAGAAAATCAAACCCTAATCCTAAGTGTGAAAATTTTGAAATTACTATTCATATAGTGGAAATTTTCGAAAACTTTGAGGGAAGGAAGAAGGCGAATTTCTATAGCATTCTTCATAGATTGTCCTCACTCGGCATTGGAGTTTAGGCAATCAGGACACAGTCCAGAAGATCAAAGCACGAGTCTTGATCCACTCTTTCCCGACAGATTCGCAGGTAAACACGAGAAAACTCCTACGTGTTGCAATTAATTATATAGGTGCATACTAGGCATATAATCAATGTATGGTGAATTAAACATCCAAGATAGATCATCGGGAGAAGGTTAAAATAAGATTTCCCTACAATCGTAATTATTGCTGAAACTTGGAGACAATACTAATCTGTAGGCGACGGGCCCAATCTTCTCTTGAATCTCGTACGGCCGATAAATCTTAGTTTTAGCTCTCCTTTGATTTCAAAGCAATGTATTCCTTTGGAAGGATATACTTTCACGAATATTTTATCTTCAATCTCGAAGCTTAGCTTCGTTCGTTTTGTATTTGCGTAATTCTGATAATCATGAGCTTCTTGGATTCTTTTCTTGTTTTTGTCGTACGATTACGACCATTTCTTTAATCGCTTCTGGTTCATCATTTTTTTTTCTCCAACCGCGTCCTAAAAGAGCGGCGATCTACACTTTCTATCATAAGGGCTTCATAAGGCAACATATTAATCGCTGCTTGGTAACTATAGTATGCGAATTCAATCTTACACCCATCTCTTGTTAAAACTCGTCCAAAGCGAGATGTAAACTTGAAGTCTCTATTTGAGGGATGGAGACGAGCACTCCATGTAAACGTATTATCTCTCGAACGATATTCGAGCTAACTTGTCAACTTCATACGTGATAGAGATCTCAGGAGAAAGAACTTTCTGACGTGCTCCCCATCAGAAATCTGCAGACCATCTTAACTGAAATGATATACATATGAGACACTCTCAATCGAGTACTCTATAAACTTGAGAACTCGCTTTACAGAGTAAACCCATTCTTCAGCATCAGCTGGACTATCAACTCCATTGGAAGATGGAGGATTTTGACGCAGAAAATCTCTAAAATTCTATAATTGGTTTAAAGAAAAGAAGATATAAGTTAATCATGACAAGAATTGTCACTTTCTTATTTTTCCTCTTCAAAATGAGGATTTCTTTTTCTGGGTGGTATACTGCATTGCAAACAAATACTAAAATGCAGCATGTTTCATTTATCAAACGGGAAAAATGTTTTTAATCAACAAACAGGCTTATATCTCAAAGATCCTCTCAATTGTTTATCACAAGGTTATGATATGAAATAACATAGCTCAATAGCAAAATGATCAATATAGATATCAAAGGAAAGAAAACTGCTTCTTTGAGAACTTTTGCAAAAGCAGGGAAAACTTTGCAATCTAAGGGTTTCCAGGCATATAGATAATTTGGCATCTTGGGAAAAACTTATCTGGTATGGCTTCTCAAGCACGCTATCGTATCATAAAAAAATATCTATTGACATCACCTATATGTATATATCCATATGTTCACGATAGGCTGTCATCGTCATCATTCTTTTATTATGTCTTTGCATTTCTGTCCTTACTGCCATCAACGGCTTCATAGGAGTCTGGCATCTCTACAATCTTTCTCAATCTCTGGAGATAGAAGATCAATAGCACAATTGAGAATTTAATACAAAAGAATGACTCCAGGGTGAAGGATGCCAGAATCAGTCACAAAATATTTGACTGATATCTAGGGACTGTAGCTATGTTGTGCCAACAATCGGCAAAACTCGGGTTTAGACATAAAAGATCTTGAGACATCTGGAGTCTCGAAAAATTAGCTCAAGTCTTTTCTCAAATCTCCAAAGGAGCAATCTCATAAACATGAGAAGATAGAGCAGACTGAATCAGTATAGAATCTCAAGAGATATGAAAGATTGACCATACCAATCTAGATCAATAGAAAACATCTCAGTGTTGAGATAAAATGATCAAATTGTATAGAATATACATCATACTCATGCATAGCTAGCTGAATATCTGGAAATGAAAACTTTATTTTAGAGCATAGGTACTAGCATCATACTCAGGGGTGGTAGAATCATCATCAATGGGTTTAACATTTTCTTCGTCATCATGTATAAAAGAAAAGTTATCAGCCAACTGGAGCTGATGAATAACTGAGATGAAGTCGGCCATAGGGGAAAAATGAGCCAAAAGGGAATTCAAGTGTACATAATAATAAGAACTAATGATAGTTAGGAGTCTGGAAAAATTAGCAAAAAACGAGAGTTACGCCAAAGGATAGTCCAAGGTATTCATGGTTGATGATTGAGATTTAACTTTTCATCAGGTCGTGGTGCCTAGCGGCCGAAATAACGATCGTAAGGTCAGTCGCTATTTTCAAGGCAGGAACTTTTGGGAAGATTCGCACGGCCAGGCTAGCGACCGTTAAGGAGATCGCCAGTTTTGGTGCAAAGACTTCTGGAATGAACTCACGAGCTGGCTAACGATCGCGAGGGTGATCGCTGGTCTCTCATTCCTTCTTATCCTTGATTACCTCTTTTGCTTGTGCATTAATCATCACTTGGAAAGCAAATTTCGCTACTCTTCCAAGTCCAAGCTTTCCGGACGGTCCTTGCCACCTAGATAAAAGAATGCTCGAACACTTGCAGAAAACATATTCATGTTGTTCTGTCATCTCTTCTCTGGATTTCTTTTCAACTTTAGCTCATAAAGCAATAACTTATTTCAAACATATTTTCACATATATCAATTCATTCAATAAGGCATATACTCAATCTTCAACTATGATAATCATGATCATCATACTCATAAGCATAATCATAATCATAAGCTCTTAAATCATAATCATAAGCTCTTACCTGGTGACCTAGAGATGATGGAATCAGAATTCTGAGCTTCTCTTAAGAACAACTGATTCCTTAACTCATATTCTCAAATCAGAATCAAATAACTGATTCCATAAACTCATAGTCTCAAGATAGAGTCAAACAACTGAATCATAACTCAAATTCTCAATAGAGTCATCTCAAAAGAATTCACATCCTCAAGGTGCACAAACTGCACAAGACTCACATGGATTCATGAATTTAGAATTCAAGACAATGCATAAGCTGCACAAGGATTCACAAGGATTTACAAGTTACGAGTTCAAAACTGTACTCAACTGTGCAAAAGTTCACAAGAATTCACAAGCTCAGAATTCAAAATTGTGCACAAACTGCACAAATTCTCAAGGATTTACATGTTTAGAATTCAAAACTGTGAACAGACTGCACAAATTTATATAGGCTCATAGGTTCAGAACTCAAAACCGCGCTCTGATACCATTCTGTCACAGCCCGACTACTTAAACAAGTAATTAGGTTGCGACTTGGGGTTAAGAAATAACTTCTATAACTTCTGATAATCGATAACAACAATGTGACCAATAATTCACATCAATCACAATGTGTGACCTCAACTTTCATCATGAAGTAATCAAACAATTATGGTTCAAAGAAATCGAATGGAATTTGATAAAGGTTGATTCTAGGTCCTCAAACCATAATAGAAGTTCGAATGAAGAAAAACATTAGCTGAGGACAAATAATCACAACGGAATAATCAATATCAAGAATGTATCGACACATTGAGAATTAATCGAGATCTTAAAACATGGTTGGACAATGGTTCAATAGCATTATATTGGGTTCAACAAAAACAATTCTGAGCATTCAAGTAAATCCTTGTTCATGAAACATTTCAAAAAATTCATATTCTCAGAATCAAGTCGACGTTATAATGTCAATGCCGAGATCATAGCAATAAAACAATGACCATTATCAAGATCAATTCGGTCAATTCGGCATAAAAAGACATAACAGCAGGTGAAGGCCAAAGTTCGGTAACGAAAATGTGGTTGAGAATTATATATGATGACATAACTCTCCGGGCAACAAAACATGATAACTTCAACGAATAATATCAATAAATTGAACATTTTCATCATGAGTTAAACATTTAGAGAAGCTCCTTTGCGCAGCATTCGATTCCAGCATCCTCTCGAGCTCAACCTGCACGTTTAGAAATACATGCAGGGCATGAGTACAAAATTCCACTCAGTTGGTATACACCGAAAACATAAAACATTGCCCTTAGGGCTATAGAATTGACTTGCCATAACATTAGCAACACCCAGGGGTTTTTAATGAAATAACTTGTGCATGCATCGTAAATAAACACTTACTTGCTTTCATTTCATAGCATCGTCATAAAGTATGCATATGCATGTTCTCATGTCGGCCGATAACTTTTCCTTCCTATATCCACGGATTCTTTCTGCGTATTGAGAAGTAGGCCTCCTTCTCAAACACCTTAACATTACATACCCGTGTTGATGGACCCGAAGGATACCATGCCACGGTCATCCCGACGTCGGTAACATTCTTTCATTCATACTTTCTTTCTTTCTTTTCCGTGGATAGGTAAATGCATTATGCTCATGCTCATGCTCAAAACAGGCAAGTCATTTAACTTTGAAACTTTGCTCATAATGCAATTTATTTCATTTTGAAAACATAAAAACATAAGCATATCATATTAGAAAATATTTATACCCACCCGGCGACAGTCACTAGAATGGAACTTTCTTCTTTCATTTATTTCTTCTTCTCATGTGGCCCTTCAATAGACAATAAGCGGCATAAAAGCCTATCTAGCAACAAACAAGAAAATAACTTCTTAATTTAAGTCGTCAACACGACTATAACTTCTTAATACATAAGACGCTATGGTCTATAAACACTTGGGTCATTGCATCCTCTAACATCTTAAACATATAACAAGACTTAACGAAGCCTCATATGTCTAAACGAGCATATAAAACTCAACAACAAGCTTAAACCATTCAACCTTAGCCAAAAACCTAACGACCCCTTAAGACATAGCTTATGTCCGATGTCAAAAATCGCACGAGACGTTGTCTATCTTAGACGAACCCCTATACATGCTCAACTATCATCAAATATCACTAATCAACCATCAAAACTCAAAGCTCAAAGCTTTAGCATTGAAAACCAATTTTTGACGTCAAACTAAAATTTTTCAATTTTCGAATACGTCGGCCGAAAAATCAGAATAAATCATTTTAGGCTTTATTCATATCATATAACCCAAATATGAACTCAAATTGATCAAATAAAATCAACAATTAAATGTTACATGGACTCAAGGTTTCGGCCAACTTAGGGTTTTTTGCATAGATTCGATTTCAATCGTTTTTCTTGTTCAAAACATGTTTATATCAATCCAACAATACATATATGAAGCTAAATCAAGCATATAAACATCATAAATTCAAGATCATAATCTCCATAATTTTTTAAAATTACAAGAATTCAAAGAATGAACATATGCTCAAAATTTCAACGTTAAACGACTTATCTGCAATGAATCGAACATAACATCAATAGATAATTGAACAACAACATATCCTCTTCAAAATTCATCAAAGTGACCGAAAACATAGCATGCTCAAAAGTTCATGTTTTTTTTTTCAAAATTTGAAACCATAGATATGTTCTAAGGATTGAATTATACCTTAATTCGACGACGGATCAAAAATTCAACGGTTGGATTTTTCAATATTTGGCTTGAAAAATTTCAAAAATTAGTGTGTGTAGTGTGTGTGTGAGACGTGAATTTGGGGAGGAAAATGGAGATGAATAGTGATCTCCAAAATTTTATGAGTATTTAATATCAAAATTCTATTTTTTTTCAATTTCTTTAATAAATGAATATTCATCACTAATTCTAGAGAATTCCATAGATTTCTACATTTTTCATTTACTTTAAACATGATGAATAATCATGTTTCTAGAAAAGGCACATTTTTCTAGAAATACATGCTTTTCGAGGAATAATACTGATGTTATAAATACCGCTATTAATCCATACCGTTTGGATTTCGAAACTCAATTTCTAATAAAATGCTCTCTACTTGAAATTCTCTTTTAAACTCAAATAATATACTATAAACATCAAACTTTGATTATAAAACCATTTTTTTGGCTTCAAAACCATTTTAGACATTCAATGACGATTAGGGTTTAATCGGCAAATGCCGATATCACAAAAGCAAAGATTTTGAAATTCTCCATTTTATGAAATCAAGACTTCGTTGAGCATGTATCTATCATCTCAAGACTCTAAAAACTAGGTCTTCTTGTTCGTAACAAGACCTAAGAATCTTATCTTAGGTTCCATCTCGAATCGATCTCGAATAAATCTCAAATTCTATTTTGTCGACTCGAAGCTTAACATAAAAGCTTCTAGCTTAAACAACTCTTTTTTAAGGATGCAATGTCCTTCTCATAAGCTCTTAATCAAGAGCTAATCTCTGCTACAGGAATGCGGGGTATTACATTATCATCATCATACATCAACAATATGCCATAATATCCAGCATATACAAATCACACATCAATATATCATACCCTATAGTTTTTGAATTTTTTTTGAAATAATAGACAATATTTTTCAAAAATTTTGAATTAATTCATACATGCTTAAACAATACCATCTATTATCAATTCATGCTCAAAACAACAATCAAAATTCATTATCACCAACATTTAATTCTCATATAATAAGAAAATTTTTAACATGCTCAACTTTATACTAAATTCATAATACATGCTTATAAACATCATATGAATATATTTAATTAACAACTTAACCATTTAACAAAATTTCTCAAATTTCACATGAAATAACAAAAGCATATAACTTAAATTTTCATGGATGGATTTCTAATATTTTTGCATATATAAGAAGCTTATACAATTTCTAACTTTTTAATCGGAATCGATCGGCAAAGAAATCGTTTTTCTAACTTAAGATTGAAGAGGAAATTTGAATAACTCTCTTCCTTTTTTTCTCAAAGCTCACGGCACTCTTGAATTGAGAAAGGAGATGATTTTTTTTTTGTGATAATATGCATTAATCAAACTTTAGGAAAAATATCTAAAAAAAAGTCAACAATATACACTTTCTTATCTCTTAAAGTCCTACACCCTCACTACCAAACAAATAAATCTTATCACTTCATTAAATAATTATCTTATCTTATACCAAAATTAAATACCTTTCACTTTCAAAACAATTAACTATCACTATCAACACAATTTGAATTTTATTCCTTTCACACTTATGATAATTTTAGGCCACCACCCCATAATAACACATATCACTTCTTTTATTAATAATTCATCTTATCTCTACATTAATAACCTCTCATTATCATAATCAATACACATCACTATCACAAAAGATGGAAAATTTTTTTCTTTCACACTACATCAAAGTTTTCGTCCACTATGAGAAAAATATGCTACATATCTTATTTTTTTCATTTAATAGTAACATGACATAATATAGATCTTAGATGATGGAATAAATCATAAGAAAAATAAATAAGAACAATTCTATGTCCTAAGATGGAATTTTTGAACCATAGCTAGAAAATAGAAATAAATTGTCCAATCTTCATTTATTAAATAAATAAAATTATTTTAATGAAGGATTATATAAAAAATGCTCTTGTTTCACAAAATAATCATAAGACTTTCTATATTGTAATTCTTTAAACAATATACTAAAATTTTCGAATCATCTCAAAAACGTTGATAATAAAGTCGTAATCATATTATTAGTTCTCCGTTAATAAGGGAATAAATTCTAAGCTTCGTCGTTTAGAAAATAACGTAAGACTAACTATCGATAATTAATCGACGTTGGAAAAACGTTCTCGAAGGAATAACATATATATTCCTTAATTTACTTATTGTTTATGGATATAATATGAAAATTCTCGAATTATGGATAATCGAATTTGAGCTTCGCTAAATTACTATTTTGATTATCGAAACAAAACCCTAATTAACGACTTATTTTATCGAAACCTAGTTTTAAAACTTTGGGATATTACATTCGTCGCGCCAACTTCCAATTCAACTACGGAGCAAATGATCAAATTGACAACATGAAAGAACAATCCAAAAAATAGACTTTAAAATCCCTCAATCATTTTTAGTTATATATACATAGGTTCCTGTCAAACCAATGCTCTTTAACCTGGACTAGAATTTAGCAAACAATGGGTAAAAATAAGAAACTCAATTATACATTTTCCATTCCATGAATTTTGGAAAGTATTTTACTTTAATAAAGGAAAATACCCAAAAAAAATCGAATACCCTAGTCAAATACTACTTAATATCTCTCTCTATATATATTTATTTGGTGACATACAAGTATCGACATTTATTTCATTATAACATACAGGGCCACACAAATGAGAAAAGTAACAAATGCTTTTAGTGCCACATGATTTGGAGACACAATATTTCAAAAGTTACAGAATAATTTGTATGTGTATATTAGGGGCGTCAATGGGTGGGTTTTACTCGTACCGATCCGGAACCGTTCAAAACCCATTAAATTTTAAAGCAACGGTTCTGGTTTCGGTTCCAGTTTCAGATCCGCTTTAGATCCGGACCGTTTAGATCCATAGTTTGATGGTCCGGTCCGATCCGGATCTAGTTCTGGTTCCAGAACCAGAACCAATACTTATATATTGGTTCTGATCTGAGTAAAACCCGTCTATTGACAAGCTTAAGTTTAAATAAGCTTGTCAATGAGCTAGTTTTATCCACATCGATTCGAAATCACTCATAATCCATTAAATTATAAAGCAACGATTTCGATTCCACTTCTGGTTTTGTCCGATTCGTCCGGTTCTGGTTCCAGACCCGCTCAGATTCGGACCGCTTAAGATCCATAGTTGGTGGTTCGGGTCTGGTCCGGATCCAGTGTCTAATGAGTCGATTCCAGAACCAGAACCATGACTTATTTATTAGTTCTGATCCGGGTAAAACTCACTCATTGACATCCCTAGTGTATATTGTATGTAGTGTATATTGTATGGGACATAAATGTCATTGACCCCCTTTTCTATAAAGGATTGGGTCTAGAATTCCCACTTAGACTAGTACAAATTTAAATATATTACCATTTTCCCAAAACATAGAAATTCTATTAAATATGATTAAATCATCCCTCGGTGAAATTTATATGTTATTGAGGTATTTGTGTCCTTCATACCCCCCCCAAATGGGTAGAATGTAGGGTTTCCTTTTACTTTTTAGTTTGATTTGTTTTTAATTCATTTTTATTGGGGAAAAGTTTTCCCTTTATCGTCCTAAGAGTGCTTTCAGCGCTAGCTTTTTCCATCAAAGAAGTTGTCTTCTTTCAACTTCTTACCATTATAGAAATGATGATTAGGATGCTTCTTTATACCCAACTCCTCAACATAAAAACTAACTTCTTTCAAAAACTTAGTTTTTTTTTTCCAATACATTAATTGCATTCCAGTTTTCCTTACTTTAATTACATCCAAATGCTATTTCAATGGACCTTTTTAATTTTCATAAAAGTTGCTTTTCTAGGTTCATGGTTGGAGAAAAAAATAAAAAGAAATTGATAAATTTTTAAAACTGATGTGACGCCTATGTGGTAGCAACGAAGTTGAATTTTGGCTTTTACAGGTAGAGATACCCTAAATGATCAGTTCTTATATGTTTCATGAGTCTTTTTATATTACTTAAATATCTATATATACAGTGTGACAATATATATACATGATACTCAATGGCAGTATATGGAATAAAATACAAAATAATTTTTTGTAAGAAATAGAAAAGATATACTTTATGATATGTACTTAATAAACGTGTTTTCAACATGATAATAAGCGGGTTATAAATAACTGTGAACCTAATATTTTTGATTAATTCAACGTCACGCCTTCAATATGTGATGTGTAATCCGAAAGAGAAACATATTTCTTTTGATATCTATATATCTAATCAAACAATGGACTACAGTATATTAAAAATCAAAGATACCTTATTTGAGAAAAGGCATCATAAATAAATATCAAGCCTAGCAAACAAATTATATTCGGAGTTGTCTTATTGTAAAACTGAAAAGCTTTACTTAGTCCCATTATCGTTGGCAAAAAAATAAAATAAAATTAAGCCTCTGATAAAAAGTATGATATTTTGGGTTTATTAGGAGGGTTAATTAATTTACCTAACAAAACAATCCTTAAATAAGTACCTTCACTCGACAATTAGCACTTCACTCGACAATTAGCAATTCCATGTGAGATTGGAACAGTTAATCATGTCATTTTACTCAAAGTCAGTTAGTGCACATAATGCAAATCAGGGTCATTAGTCCTCAATTATCTGAGATAATTACCTATGAATCAACATAAATTAATTAATGGAGTACTTTATAGTAAAAGTGCTTCCGTCCGGTTTACGAAAACGTTTTTTTTATCTAATGTACTTTCAGGTGTGGCTTCTATCAATTTATTTAAAAATGGAAATGATTTCTTTGTCTTTTGAAGAGAAAAAGAGAGTTGATTTTTGGATTAAACGAGCTCAAATCCACTCATGTGTTCTAAATGGAGATATCTTTTGATCATACTCATGCCGTCCTACATTCTAACAGGTGTTTAGCTTATAAGATGTTTAGAAACTTATAATTTCATACAAAATGTTTGGTAAAATAAGTTTATAAATAGTTTATAAGTTGTAAAAATAAGCTTCGATAGCTTATAAGCTCCTCTAAAAATAAGTAGTTAAATCCCAACTTATTTTCATAAGTTTATAAGAAACAATGAACTTACCAAAATAACATTTATTTCATTATTTTCTACATATACATTATCGACTTCACCTCTCGTCAATTTTCTCTCTCTAACTATGATTTTTTCTCTCTAATTTACTATTCTTTCTCTAGCTTATAAGTTCAATTATTCAAATACTTTGACAACTTATAAGCTTTTCAAACATTATGTCTTATAAGCTCTTGAAATATCTTATAACTTTTAGAACTTATAAACTCTTTAAAATAAGGTTAACCAAACACTCTGTAAATCGAGATATTTTTAAGCAGATAGTGGCTATTAGATTATCTCAAAAAAAAAGTACTCATGGATAGCACTTAATAATCACTCTCCATGTTGTATATAACATGAGATTACCTTATAATTATGCTAGCAATACGCACGCTACCACTTGGGATCTTCCATCCCAATGTCCCACTATCAATTTGTCTTTTTTAATCATTTTTTTCATTTCAACCGTTTCTGTTTTAGTTTAATTTTAAAAGTTTTAGTTATGATTCACTGATTCAATTATGATTTATTCTTATTTTTTCACATTTAATTTGCAAATGTTTTATTTTAATTGACTATTAGGATTCATTAATCCATTATTAGAATATGACATTTTTAGCTTCAATTTTTAGTAATAAAAGTCAATTATGGTTCATTATATAATAATAATGATTATTTTGATATTAAATTTTATTAAAATAATAAAATTAATAATGAGACACAGTTAGACATTAGAAAGTTATATAGCAGGGGATTGGAAACTCATAGACTACCTTACAAATATATAGTTGTGACTGTATATATGATGCACCGTTAATATATATATTTATATATATATATAGAGAGGGGTTGGTTATAGAATGAATTATCTCTTAGATAAGAACCAAAAACTAATAATCACCATTAGATTGAATAAGACCAGACGATTAATGATAAAAATAGTCAAATTCCTAAATTTTCGCTACTTGAATCTTTCACATTTTATTTTTAGTTGTTCGTGCAATGCATATTGTTGTTCATGTAATCGTAGTTCTTGAATATGCTATCACATTCAAATTAATTGTTATGTTCATGCAGTTAATGTTGTTGTGCATATGAGAATAATTAACGTAAATGAATATATAAAATCTTTTAATTATAGAGTTAAACGGTTATCATAGAATATGAGGATAATAAACGATTTATAATTAATCTTAATCGTTAGATTATAAAAAATGAATAGACCACATTAGTTCTTAATTCTAAAAAAATTGAAGTTCTCATTTGATCCAATATATATATATATATATATATATATATATATGGGAGAGTTAACGTGAGAACCATTTTTATCGTGAAACACGAGAACCAAAAATGATGAATTCATTGTAAAATTGATGAATCCATTGAAAAGTTATCGAATCGAAAAATAGAATTTTCACCCTTCATGGGATTCGAACCCCGGGTGAAAATTTTCAAATTTTGGAATTAGTAACTTTTTCAACGGATTCGTCAACTTTCTGCAAATTCATTTGATTCTTAGTTTTTAGCATAAAAGTGGTTCTCATTTAAACCTAACTAACTAACTAACTATATATATATATATATAACATTAATCATTTCACTGTTTTCAACATCAGATGTAACCAGCCTACCATTAATTACTAGCTCTTAGTTGATTATTGGGGTTCGGAAGCTAATTTGACAAACACAAAACAAAACCTAACGTATAAAAGGTCCAAATTAAAGTTACCACCAAATCTTACCAAACGCCAGCTATATAAATACATTATTTGTCGTTAGCCTATTAATAACATGTTAAATAAGAAGCCTAATTAATTACTCGGGATTAATGTCAGTGACGTTAATTACTATTTTTGAATTTACATCATCAATCAGTCAACAGCAAATTTATATATATTTCATCATACCACACGGAGAATTTTGAAAATGGGGGGCTAGGGCTACTACATCTACAATAACTTCATAAATTTATTTTTTGGTGATTAATCAGACAGCAAATTCTTCTTTTAATTATTATTGGGTGTTTGGGATGACATGAGAGATGGAGTATTACCTTTTAGGAAAACTAGGTCGCACTAATTGGATAGTTTCTAAACAATATTCAGTATACACCCAGGTTGTTATATATATATATTATTTACTAATAAAGAATCACATGAAAATGTAATATTCGCAATCAAAATTAACATTCTAGTGATTTTTATAGAAAAAGTTATTGTTTATATCCTACACAGTCATTTAACAAAAAAAACAATGAACTAGTATTGGTAATTACGATACAATACATGAACTATCTGAAACTAATAAAACTATCATAAAAATTGATAATTATTATAAAAAACAAGAAGAAGTATTTGAAACTAATAAAAATATCTCATTATTCAGTTTCTGGCAATGTATTACTGACGTGTCCCATCGATCTTCATTGTGGAATTTTGATTTTAAATTTTTAAAAGACATGGCACATTCATAAAAAATAAATAGTCTTGAGGTAGCTTGGAATAACTCGTCGGCCATACCCAAAAAAAAAGAGATATTTTTGTTAGTTTTCAAATGATTTGTATATTTTATTGGATTATCAATATTCCGTGATATAGTTAATTTGCAGATAGTTCAGGTATTTTATCATAATTATCATTAATTCAAGATATTTATATTAAATGACCATTACTTATATAAACTATAATTTTTTCCTTTTTTTACTAGTAGCAACACATGAAAACAATGTCCACTGGCACAGGAATATATACTGATATACATGCTAATAATATGATGATGAATACTCTTATACTCTATTTTGAGGTATTTTACTGGTTATTATTTCAAATATTGTAAGTTAAGAGCAATTATTTGTGTTAGGGGTAATGTTGAAGTAAATTGGACTAGGTAGACTTTATGCGACTGGAGATATAAGGATTGCAATTTTGCAATTAGAGATCTAGCTAGAACTAGCATAGCGGGCAGCGGATCGGGCAGCATCTCAGGGCTAGTAGCCCTAGGATCTACACTTATTAGTTTAGCGGGCAGCAAATTGGGCAGAATCTCATTGGTCGGGTTGTAGGTTCCCTTTTTTCAATAAGCAGCTATGGCCTCCAGATATTATACGAGTAAATATATAACTTTTTCATAGTTAGACCTAATATATTGTCTTAATGTTTAATTCGGTTGAGTTTCGACCAAAATCATTTTATATCATGATTTATAATTATTTTATATTATTTTTATTAAAAAGTGATTATATCTTTTTTTCTTAGTTCAAACTTGTATAACAATAAGTAATAACAACTTTTCATTATAAAGTAAGCACTAATGATATATAGAATAAATAACAAATGATTAAAAAATAGAGATAAATCTATATAGACATGTCTATTAATGTTTGAACTCATTTTCAAATTATATTCGTACATGTCCCAAATCTGATTTATAAATTTATTTAACTATTTGTTCCGTCCTAGATTTTTTATAATAATATCCGCTAACTATCCAAACATATGTTACTATGACCCGTTTGAATTTACATTTATAAGTTGTTGTTGGGAAAATTATACCTTAACTATGTGTTTTGATTAGATCCCAAAATCTGCTGATGATTGCCCTACTGATGTAACATATTATTTCTCACATGTAAGAGAGTTAGCCTTTTTAGTTATAGGTTCCAACAGAAGAACTGCCAACTTAGACAGGCCCAAGACTGATGGAGTTCAAGCAATCTGCCTACCATACTAATAGAGTATCGGTACAAGTGCAATCGAAAAGAAGACCGATCAAGATCATGTACTGAAGATTTAAGACGGATGTACATATTCTGATGAACATAGCTAATGAAGAGTGAAGTCCAAGATTAAAGACTGACGTCGGAAGACTAAATGGGGGTGAGTATTCGGTTATTCGGTCGGTTTCAGATGAAAAAATAATCGAACTGAATTAATCGAAATTTTCAAAAAAATAACCGAACCGAACCAAATATTATTCGGTAACCAAACCGAAATAACCGAAATATATTTTGGTTATTTCGGTTAAACCGAATTTTTGGCAAAAAAATTTATTTTTCAAATGAATAAATAAATAATATTATATATTGATATTATATATATATATATATAATGTTTTATTTTTAGTAAAAAAAATATTTTTTCAAATGAATATATAAGTAATATTATATATTGATATTTATATATAAAAATACATTTTATATGTTATATATATATGTAATATTTTGTAAAAAATAATAATTTATAGTATTATATAATAAATAAATAATATTATATTTTACAAATATTATCTATTGATATAATAGGGAGAGAGAGAGAGAGAGAAATAATAGGATTAAATATATTGATATATTAAAATTATAATTCTAAATAAATAAATAATATTATATATATATATATATAGAGGGTTAGGTACTCGTAGTATCCGGTCCCCAGATAGTATGTAGTACTCAATCTAGACCACACATTTTAACACGTGAACGCATCAAAATTTGATACGTGAAGCCCATTTTTCGCTCAGGGGCAAAATGAGAAGGTGCACAGCGGGAGCTGGGTGCCCGCCGACGCTGGGGAGAGGAGTCCGCGAGCGTTGAGTATCCGCGGACGCTGGGTTTGGGGCGTTGCATTCTTAATAACATGACACTGCATTCAAAACAACATGACACTGCATTCAAAATAACATGACACTGCATCGCACCCTACCGGTGTTGGGTGCATGCCGTATTGGGTAGGGCGTTGGCGTCTTGTGGCTGGGTAGGGACGCTGGTGTGCACAAGCCGGGTAGGGCGTTGGGTGCTGGCGTCGTACTGGGTTTGGGAAGAGCCACAACAAAACATAAATAATGCATATGAAATAACATAATACTACATTTAAAACAACAAAACACTGCATTTAAAATAACATAACACTGCATCGAGAGCTGGTGCTTGAAGCGAAGCTAGCTGAGTGCTTCAAAGATGCATTAAAATTGAAACTCATATACATGTTTGTGTTCAAGTGAATGCATTTTTGTGTTCATTTGAATGCATAGTTCAGTTCAACTATATGCATAGTTTATTTTCGAAATCAAATAACAAATCAAATTACTAATCTACCCTTACTAACACAAATTAACATGTAAAACTTTTAAAAATCGTGCACGAATCTTAGCCACACGATTAATAGGATGGATGGATGGATGGATGAGATTGAGTACTACATACTATCTGGGGCTCAGGTACTATTTGATCCCTCATATATATATATATATATATATAAAATTCGATTTTCGGTTAAAAAATTATGAACCGATCGAAAACCGAACTATCGAATTTTAATTCGGTTTTAACCGAAATAACCGAATCAAATTTTATATTTCGGTTTGGTTCTGCTCGGTCATTCGAGTTTCGAATATTTTGCTCACCCCAAGATCAAGATCGAATATCGGGCGAAAGACTCATCATCGCTAAAGCAAATAAGTCGGAATATGACTAAGTGTCAAACCAGCAACTAAAAGGTCAAAGATGACTACCAGAAGTCAAAGCTTTTGATCAATAGTCAAAGCTGGCTATCTCTATGTCAAAACTGAAAGCATCATACTAACTCAGGTTTCCAAACTGACAAAAGATGGAATCCAGCCCACTGATAAAAGTCAGAGCAGTCTCGACTGGCCCAACATGAAGCCAACGTACATAAAACACGGAGTCAACTCAACTGAAAAATACGAAGATATTTAAGCCTTGAGTGTTTGACTCGTCACGTGTCGTAGCGTATCTGTAGAAGATCCTGACATGTTAGATCATATTTTCAGAGTTACAAAGCTACAATGTACGATGATGACCCTGGCAGTGACGTACAAGGATTCAAACGGGAAGAATTCACCAGACAAATAGAATGGATGTGATTGGTGATTCCTCCAATGACACTATTCATCGTTCCATCTATAAATATACACAGAATCCAACCTTTAAAGGTAACCGAAATATTGCGCATTTGAATATTCTCATGCATTCAAAGCTCAAAGCTCAAGAACTTATACCCAACGATTTTGAAGAAATTGATTTACAATGTTATCAATAAATCTTAAGAGCTTATATCTATCTATCAGCTCAATGTTTCAGCATACATTCCTTTAAGTCTATGATATCTTTCTTGATATCTCGAGCTCTAAATATACCGAGTTTGTCCTCGTGACAACTCAATTTTGTTGGAAAATCCATCTACTAAAAATTCTCCGGTTTAAGTAGAAGTTTGGGTAAGTATGTAACGAAGTGTTAGTTGTCGAAAGTTGATTATCTTGCACCTATAATCAAGATGATATGTCGACTGCACCCGTAAGCAGTCAGAGGTTTCCTAACACTAGTAAGCATAGAAGGATGCCTAGTTCGGTGGGATACATAATTTATATCTTGTACCCGTAAACAAGATCAAATCCTATTTAGTGAATTTACTGAACAATCAGTCTGTGGATGTAGGAGCCGATCTCCCCTAACCATGTAAAAATCAAGTGTTGTTTAATTTCAATTATTTATTTTTAGTATCGTATTTACATCACATATTATTGAACTGGCATTACCGGCACATAACATCACAATATTGTTTTGAACACTTTATCAGTATCAGTTTGATACTGAAGAGATAAAACTGAAAACTGACTAAGCCAATATTCGACTAAGTGTTTTAAGCCAATTTGAGTTTTCAGTAAAGGCAAAAATGTAAACACCATATTCCACAAGCAAAACAGTTATCAGTCCATCTGACCAACTGCCTCAAGATCGATGGGTTTGTTAACTGATATCACTTTGAATAAGACTCTCTTTATATAAACTTACCAAAGATGCTTCGAATCGACATCGCATTTAACACCATCGCCATAATAGCCATCCAATCTTGTAAAAAAATTAAATTTATTTAACTATTGTATTTTCCTCCCATACCGGTGTATTCTTCCCCTATTGGTGTATTCTTTCCCCATATACTAGTACGTAACCCTAGAGACCATCGCTTATTACAATAATTTATTATCTATCTAAATAAAATCAAACATTAAAGAGTAAACATCAATAATAAATAGTATAACTTAGTTTCTCTTATCACTCTATTCATATGATACCTTAGTAGTTATCCAGCCTAATTTCCTAAGAGTGGTTGATACTACCCCAATTACATGTTCTCGTCTCAAACCTATATAGTAATACCAACTAACTTTCAAAACTATGATTTAAAAATGAATTGTACAAAGTATATCTTTTAACATGTTTTCAATTGATGAAAATCTTATTATAATAATGTGCAATTCAAATTGTATCATTTTATTTATATTTTCAGTTGATGAAGTCAATAAAAAATCGATGTGAGATTGAAATTTGTTAAAACATTGTACAAATATACATTTTTATTTAGGTTTTGAATTGGTAAAATATCATGAAAAATCGATGTGAGATTCGAGTTATATAATTTATTTAGGCTTTGAATTAGTGAATTCTCATGAAGACTCAATATGAGATTCAATATTTATTTTTAAAATATGTACAAAAATATCATTCGGTTTAGAATTTCAATTGATGAAGTGTCATGAAATGTCGATGTATGATTTTAAGTATCCTTTTATTTAGGTTTTCAATTGGCGAATTATCATAAAAAATAAATGTGAGTTTGGAATTTAGAAGAATTTAGAAAATTAGAAATAAAATACTACTTCTTCCATCCTTTAAAAAATGTTCACTTAATTCCGTTGGTCCGTCCATAAAAACATACACTTTTCTTTTGTGGACATGTCCCTCCCATATAAATCTCATAATTTTTAACCACAATCAGCTCACTTATTTATAAAAAACTACACATGATCCGCCTTTTCCATTCACATAATATATCTTACAATGTGCATCTCTTTCTCCATTCATTTTACACTCATTCTATTTATTAAAACCGTACCCTCCAAAATCAAAGAACAAATTTCATGGACGAAGGGAGTATCTCTTTTCATTCCAAACCCCTATAATAATACTTGTTAGCCCCATGAAAGCTGGCGCCGAGGCGTGCCGAGAAATTGACGCGTCTCGGCCAAGTGGTGTCGAATCGCTCCGTCCTAGGCGACTCAGCCGGATATGAAAAGGTCACGAGTCGGACGCATGCGGGATGTTTCGCCGCCTCGGCGCCCATTTCGGGGCTAACAATACCTAATAGAGGTCATATATTAAAAGTAATTTTCTTGTTAAATTAAATTGGCTATGGAATTGAATTAATTCCAATCACTTCGCTAATTTAATGTGGATTTTAGGTTGGATGAAAATCAATCATTTTATATAAGTTTTCAAATTTGTGAAGTCTAATGAAGAATCATTGTGAAATTCAAATATTTTTTTATTTAGGTTTTGATTTTGTGAAGTCTCATGAAAAATCAATATGAGATTCAAGTATTTTTTTAACAAAATTGAATTTGTGAAGTCTCATTCATGCAAAATTTACGTGGGATTCAAATTTTATCATTTTATTTAAATGTCAATTGGTGAAATATCATGAAAAATCAATGTGAAATTCAAATCTTGTTTACAAAAGTTATATAAAACATCTCATTTTATGGTCAGATTAAATTGAAGAAACAATTTATTTAGACAAAACTTTTTATTTTGTCAAATTAAATTATATAAACTGCTTTATTTGTTGAAATTAATTTGACAGTGCGGTTTGAATGGTATTAATCTCAATCACCCGTCAATTAAATGTAGATTTTTGGTTGGGAGAATAGAAGTATCTTTTATATTGAGGAGGTTAATTATATATTGTTTTCGGAAATAATTGAAAATGATCTCTTGTATTATTATTATTATTATTATTATTATTATTATTATTATTATTATTATTATTATTATTATTATTATTATTATTATTATTATGAGGAGAAGGCGCAGAGGTTGAACTCAATATCTCTCCTTATAATATATGGGAGGTTTAGGACTCTGGTGTTCCAAAAGAAATTTTGTCGCCTAATTGTTACGAGCCCACAAACTCAAGTTCTTTCTTAACAAATAATTTATTCATTTTAATATTGTAAAATACGCCTACCCATACGTTAGTGACGATGGTTTATGTCCTTTAGGAGAACCATCTCTTCTTTTAAATAAAAAGAGAAAAATAAACACACATGGTTACAGAAGTAAAAAAAGAAAAAGACATTTATGGAGGAGAGCACACAAAACATTGTAATCGATGAGCCCAGAAAAAGGTTCAGAAATGGGGTATATATTGTACGTGCTTTAATTCATTTTCGATGTGTCGACTGTCATGACTCATGCACATATTAATTGCCAATCTATAATTAATATTGTATTCTACCTGTTCCATTTAAAATATTTTACTTTCTTTTTTGGTTATCTCATTATAAATGTCTCATTTCATTTTAGAAAGTAATTATCCCTTCAAAAAGTATGGATTATATTCATTTTTTATCACTTTAACTACTTTATACATATCTCTTAAAACTCGTGCTAAAAAAAATGGACGCTTTAAATTGGACGGAGGAGTAATATTCAATGGGATACATTTTATGTGTCCGTATTTTAGAAAACTGTGATATATTTGAGAGTTGATAGTATATATTTCATATTATTAAATTATATTTGATAGATGAATTATACCAAGATTGTACCCTCTTTAATTTTAATATGCATATAAATATGCATGTGATTATATGTGTACGGATATATCTCACGTGATTCATCAAGTGTTGGCTCAATAGCATTGATATATATATATATATATATATATATATATATATATATATATATAGAGAGAGAGAGAGAGAGAGAGAGAGAGTTTGGTTCAAATAAGAACCATTTTTATCCCAAAACCAAGAACCAAATGAATTATTATGAAAGTTGATGAATCCGTTGAGAAAGTTAATGAATTCTAAAATTCAAGAATTTTACCCGGTTCGAATCCCATGAGGCGAAAATTCTATTTTTTGGATTCGAATTTTCCCAATGATTCATCAACTTTCACCGTGAATTCATCACTTTTGGTTCTCACGCTCACAATAAAAATAGTTCTCACGTTAACCCTCCCATATATATATATATATATATATATATATATACCCTTGATCAATGAGAACTACATTTTTATTACGAATTATGTATAACATGTGTAAAAATGATATATAAAACGGTATAAAATTATACACAACTAAAAATTTCTAAAATTATTTTATTGTGCAATAATTTTAGAATATTTTCGATATGCACAACTTTATAGATTTTGCTAGTCAACTTTATACATATGTACATAGTTCTCAAGTTCTCAAAGAAGATGAGTTCTCATTGGATCCAACTTTTATATAGCTTCATATATATATGATGAATGTAAGGATCAAATGAATTCGTTGTCTACAACATTTAAAATTTTCGTTTAGGTTTGAAACCTTATGATATGTAATTTTTTTTTTGATTCAGTAACCTTTTTTGGCTGATTCATCAACTTTCGTAGATAATTAATTATTTTTTGGATCTCATGTTCAACTTATAAAACGATTCTCCCGCTAACTATAACCACCATTAGATTGAATAAGATCGGACGACTCATAATTATTAAATGATAAAAATATTCCAATCCCTAAATTTTCTCTATTTGGATCTTTCACATTCTATTTTTCGTTATTCGTGTAATTTATTTGTTGTTCATGTAATATTAGTTCTTGTGCATACTATCACATTCCAATTCATTGTAATGTTAATATAATTCATGTTATTGTGCATGTAATCATAGTGATTGTGCATATCAAAATAATTTTTGTAAATTAATATATAAAATCCATTGATTATAGGGCTAAATGGTTACCATTAAAATCTGATGATAGTAAATGATTTATAATTAATCTTGACCACGATTATAAAAATTGATAGACTACATTAGTTCTTAGTTTTCAAAAAATTGGAGCTCTCATTTGATTCACTATATATATATATATATATATATATATATATATATATATATATATTAAATGACTCTTATTTGAATATCACACACTCTCTCTACTCTCTCTCTCTATATATATATGGGGTTGAATCTATTATAAATCCTCCCAAGGTTACTAGAAACCAACATAATTGTATTAATAAAAACTATCATTTTATGCATAAGAAAGCATAAGAATAGAAAAAATATAATTTTATACATGAAAAAAATATAGTATCGAGAAAACATTATCTTATTTGGAAGAAAGCACATCTCATTTGGAGAAAATCAATATGAACCATTCAACAATCAAGATCTATGGACCAGATTATCTTATTTGTGATTTAACTCGTAAATAACGCTCATTTAAGAGAACTCAAGCGTGTATAAATAACAAGGTCCTATGCACTTTCGCGCATAAAACTCAGTATGCTAGTTGAAGTGATAAACATTATACACATGGTCGGTTATGATAGTGAAGTCGATAAACTTTTACAAATGATCGCTATGGTTGAACACAAGTTCATGTTAAGTCGACATTATATATATATATATATATATATATATATATATATATATATATATATATATATATATATATGAGGGATCAAATAGTACCGAGCGCGAGATAGATGTAGTACTCAATCTCATCCACCCATCTCATAGATCATATGGTTGAGATTTTCGGACTTTTAAGCTTAATTTCGCTACATTAAGTGTAGATAGTAATTTGATTTATTATGTGATTGCGAAAAAAACTATGCATTTAGTTGAATCTGAATAATGCATTCAAATGAACAAAAATACATGTAGTTGAACACAATAATGCATGCGGTTGGAAGCTCGCTGATGTGGCTTCGCGGCTCGTGCTTCTCGTCGTAGCTCGGCGCTTCGCTTCGTCGTCCGTTAATAACAATGTATTTTTACGCTTTGTTAAATGCATGAACATATTACGTTAAATGTATGGACATGTTTTAATCAATGCATGAACGTGCTTTGTTAAATGCATGTTTGTGTTTCGTGGTAACATACTGCTTTTATGTTTTGTTCAATGCGCTTTCATGTTTTGTTCAATGCATTTTATGGTTTTCGACAGCAAATCTCTCATCCATCCTTATCTCACAATTCGCTGCCTCTTTCCATGATTACACGAGAATTCGCCATGAACCACCGCCATAGCCACCATCTTTCTCGATTATTCAATCATCTATCAAATTCATCTTCTATTTTTTCTCAAAATTCATCAATTTTGTTCTCAATTTTTTTTTTCTTTTTCTTTCTTTCAAAATCTATCGTTTGTTGTTGTTTATGTATCTTCTTCATTTGCTTCCCGGTCTTTGCCGCCGTCGTTTGCAGTCTTCATCATTGTCGCCTCCGTTGTCCGCCGCCAAGGAGGAGAAAAAGAAGGCTGATTTGATTTCTTCCTATTTTTCCCCTTGCGAAAATAAAAAAGAAAAAAGAAAAAGAAAAGAAAATGAGCTGCCACCTGTCAGCTTGTGGTGCAGCCACGTGTTCAAAATATGTGATCTAGATTGGGTACTACATACTATATAGGGACCGGGTACTACGGGAACTCAATCATATATATATATAAGGGGTTGGTTATAGAGAGAACTACATCTTAGATGAGAAATAAGAACTAATCTATACCCTAGATTTCATCACATCCAATGAACTATATTTTAGAAATGGTCAAATTTGATTTTGACCACTTTAAAACATTTTCAACCATTTTTAAGTCATATAAATGAATTAAGGGCATTAATGTAAATTTTATATTAATCGACCCATCAAAACCACCTCACCCCCTGATTTGGCGTTAATCTCTTCATCTGCCCTATTCCCCCCCTCTCTCTCTCTCTCACACACACACACTATATCTCCCTCTTTCTCTCTCTCCTTCTGCAAATCTTACATAATTGATCTTCATCTATCCATTGAAACTAAATGACTAATGTTGTGCATGATTTCATGTAGTCTGTGCATATTATTTGTTCTTTTATTCATGTTGTGCATCATTAGTAAGTGGTTCATGTTTCACATTTGTGCATATTGTGCCTTTCATTTGTACATTTGTGCATATTGTGCATATTATTTGTTCATGATTCACATTTATACATGGGATGCATATTATAAGTTTGTTTGTGCATCAAAATTTGATCGCTTAATTTCCTACCAATTAAATGATAGTAAAACAGTAAGTATATATATATATCGTATCCACATGGACTGTAACTCGAGAACACAACAAATAATCAACACAAAATCTTTGTTATTATTCAGGCAACAAAATATCAAGAGGGATGGTTATAAGACCAGACTAAAAAATATAAATAAGGAATAAAAACAGGACTGAAAGGCTGATCATAGGGATGTACTTATCCTAACCAGATTCACACAATTCAACCTATTAATCTGTTTACCAGTTTAATCCACATTCATATGAATGATCACTAATGTAACTATAGTTTCCGTCAGGACAACCTATAGTAGTAAGTTAGCCTAAAATCTATCTCCGTCGGTTCTCAAGAGAAATAAGCTAATTACCAAAAGCACACAAAGAATAACCTCCTACAGTTCACCTATCTCCGTCACTTCTCAAGGTAAAAACTACATTATGCATTCAAGATATCGACTATGCAATTAATTCCGCCAGGACATCAATCACATAACTAGCATGCATCAATATTGGCCAGATACCCCAAGAATAATAAATCATGAATGGAACGGTAAAACAGTATCAACAGATAAATTGTATGAATATAGTAAGATATACAAACTCTAGGATCAATAAGGAAATTAGCTACTCATAATGACAATACTAAAGCAATAAATAAATAAAGATAACATAAACTGAATTAAATAAAACCATAGGAATCCAAGATGAACAATTGTAGCAACTCTGGATCCGTAAATATTCTGAACTTGAGTAAACTAAACTACGAATATTAAACTGGAATGAAAAATAGTACTAAAGACAAAAGCTACACTAAACTATACTGGAATCAGAAAATAAAAGCAAAAAGCATAAAGAGTGTTCTGTCGTTCTATGAAAAGCTCAGGTCTCCCCCACGTTCTGACTGCGCCCACATCTATATGCAACCCTAGGACACGTCGGCTCGCGAGACTGGATCGCGAGCAACAGTCGCGATGGAATGTCGCAAATCAACCCTTCTGGTCGCATCCATGCTTCCTCGCGAGTTTGTCTCGCGACCAAAGGTCGCGAGAAAATGTCAGGCTTTTCCACCTTATCACATGCTATGATCGAGCGTCTGACACTCGATCAAGATGCCCATACCGCATGATAGCGAAGAAACAAAATCGACACTCGGTCAAGATGCCCAAACTGTACTGAGATAACGAGAAGCAAAATCGTCACCCAAAGGATTGACAAGAATTTCTTCAATTTTCCACTTTCAATTAGATATCAAAGCTGAATTCGCGAGAGTAAGTCGCGAAGCGTCGTGAGCCAGAATTCCTCTTTATCGCGATCTATATTTTTGACACCAAAACCTATGCTAGAATGACACGAAATACACACGCATAATATCTTTCAAGGTAAAATAAATAGGGTAAATAGTGTTTTATGTCCCATCGCTTTTAGCGTTTTTGAAATGTCCCACCAGTAAAGGTATTTATAAAACAGTACCCATCGATTCAAAAATAACACTACATGACCCGAAAAATTATCCGGTGCACGAAATCGACGTGTACTATCAAGCTCCACGTGTCATATCCACGTGGAAACATAAAGTGATGTGGCAAGGGTAAATAGTGTTTATGTCCCATCGTTTTAGCGTTTTTTGAAATGTCCCACCGTAAATGTATTTACAAAACAATACCCATCGATTCGAAAAATAACACTATATGACCCGAAAAATTATCCGGTGCACGAAAATCGACGTACTACGGAGCTCGACGTGCCATATCCACGTGGAAACATAAAGTGAAGGCGCCAAAATTGATTTTTTTTTTCACATTCACCCTCCACCTCGCGTCGCTCTCTCAATTTCACCTAGAATTATAGTTTCTCATTCTCAACATATTTCTCATCTCCGACCAGTGCTGTTCATGTCCGCCAACCACCAAAATAAGAAGTTACAACGAAAATATACCAGTTTTAAGCTCTGTTGTTTCTTTGTGCGATCCTACGTTTCTCATATCATCGTCTCTAAGATTCATTACCAACTCATTCTTATGTTTCTCTCCGACATCGGCAAGGAAAACGACAAGTAATTACTGCAATTTTTGCCACTACTCCTATCTTTCTCGATCAAAATAATATTTTCATTCACCTTCTACAGAATTCGGCAACAACAACAACCATTGCCCCCCAAATGCCACCACCAGAAACCAAACAGGCAAATAAAAAACTCTTCACCCCACATCAATAAAAACCAAATAAAAATAATCAAATAATCCATATATCAATAGCGGTACTAGCGGCTATCAAAGATATCTTCACCAGAAACCATTTGTTGACCGAACGACCACAACAAAAAGAGTCACCATTGCATTGTTGTGTTGTACAAGAAAGAGATTGCTAGGAAGCGAGCAAGCAACAACGATTGATGTTGTACGGTCGAGAGGAGGAAAAAGCAATCGTTTGTTAGTTGAAGTTTAACGACGACGGTGGCTTTACCGTTGTTCGTCCAAATTAGAGATGGAGTAAGATTTAAGATGGAGGCCTCCGATCCGGTATTAGAGAGATCTAGATGAGGGTTTTAGATCCGGGAGAGAGAGAGAGAGAGAGAGAGAGAGAGAGATAGATAGAAAAGAAGGAATGCAACAATGGCAATGTAGCATTTGTATATGTTAAGAAACCACGTCGTTGAATTTGTTCTCGGTTATTTTGTTTTTTAAATTATGGCATCCAAGTTGGTATGCCACGTCGCAGCCTGGCGATACACGCCAATCTCGTGCATCGAGATTTTTTTGGGTCACTTAGTGATAATTTTCGAATCGATGGATATTGTTTTATAAATACATTTACGGTGGGACATTTCTGAAAAAATGCTAAAACGATGGGACATAAAACATTATTTACTCTTGCCACTTCACTTTATGTTTCCACGTGGATATGGCACGGAGCTCCGTAGAACACGCCAATTTTCGTGCACCGATAATTTTTCGGTCATATAGTGTTATTTTTCAATACGATGGGTACTGTTTTGTAAATACCTTTACGGTGGGATATTTCGGAAAAAACGCTAAAATGATGGGACATAAAACACTATTTACCCAAATAAATATATCAAATGACAGCTCAACAGATCACTTATCAATTATAAACTAAACAAATATGGCCCTATAAATCAGGTAAAAATGAGGTTTATCAACTCCCCCAAACTTAACCTTTTGTTTGTCCTCAAACAAATCAGAACAAAAGAGAGACGACCAAAGATAGGCAATGAGTCGAACGATAAAAACAATAAGCCTCAGAGCAATGAGCAATAAAATATTCAATCAAATGAATCAAATCATAACATCTTTCGTTAAACTCTACATATCATAATCATCATAAGCACAATCCTTCTCAAACTTAAATCCTCACGACATGGATATTTATATAAGAAATCTCAAACACTCATGTGTATCAAGGAGGATGTGTATACTCTCAAAGTTTAAAAACACACGGAATCTATCATAAGCTTGCAAATCGTCTAATTCTCCATTGCTCAAATATGTGCTCAAGAACTAAGATCAAAGAGGTCTTATAAAAGGTTATAATGTAGGCTCTTTGGTAAGGTAGGATGTATTTAGGCTAAGTGACTCATAATCCCATAATGAAAAACACCATAAGTATCATAAGACACAATTCCCAAACTTTCACAATTCATTTCAATTCTCCATACCAAGAAGTCATTTTTCTCTAAGAACTCCATAATTTTCATCTAAGTGATATACTCATCTTAAGCTCTAGTTACTTACCCATTTGTGTTCTTTTCGCACACTTAGTGTCAATTTTTTTTTTAACTTATATGGGTAAGCAACTATATTTTTTATTATCAATTTCTCATCATATATTTTCTTTTCTTTCTTTTTCTCAACCCTCAATTCAAGCAACCAAATATTACACTAACTACATAACCCAACCCACGGCCATATGAAAGAATAAGGTATGCTCAAACGGGCTCATCAAGGGATAAAAATGATTAACAGGTTAGTGTTTGGATAGTATATAGGCTAAGAAAAGAATGCCTAATATCATCTCCCAATTCTTAAGTACATCAATGCAACCTCAAAAAAGATCCAGAGCAAGTTCTGGAGAAACACATGCTATTTCAAACTATTCATAACAAAAGAAACAAGATTGAAAAGATATGATAGTCAAAAGATCAAGTCTCACAAGTTTCAAACATGTGATCAAGTTCTCAAAGGCTTAATACTCACAATAATCATAACATGCTCCGTCTCACAAAATCAATTGCAATCAAATTTTCTAATAAAAACAATTCTCGTCATCGGCTGCTCATCATTCACCTCAACCCAAAACAGACACAAAACCCAAACAAGAAAAACAAAACAAAAAACAAACAAAAAGAAAATAAAAGAAAAACGAAAAACAAAACAAAATAAAGAAAAACATTGGGTTACCTCCCAACAAGTGCTAAATTTAAATATCTTTAGCTAGATCATTTCATACCTCGATCAATCAGGCGTTTTGGCAACCGACTTCTTCCCAAACCTATGCCTGCCTCTATACTTAGCGTTCACAGCAGACCACCATTGAGTGTGGAAGTGGCTCCCCCCAAACTTGAACAAATCACTCGGGGTTCCATACTGTAATAACCCGCATTTTCTGTAGCATAGATTAGCTCCTGATTAAGAGCTTTATAAGAAGGGCATTGCATCCTTAAGAAAGAGTTGTTTAAGTTAGAAGCTTTTACATTAAGCTTCGAGTTGTGAAGATAGAATCGAGACAGATTTGAGATAAGATTCTTAAATCTTATTTAGAATAACAAGACCTAGATTCCAAGGGTCTTGAGATGATAGATGCATGCTCAATGAAGTCTTGATTTCAGAAAATTGAGAATTTTAAAATCTATGCTTTTGTGACGTCGGCGTTTGCCGATTAAGCTCGAATTAAGAGCAAAGTATTTAAAATGATTTTTGGAGTCAAGAATATATTTTTATAATTATATTTTGATATTTATGATATATTATTGAGTTTCAAAAGTAAAGATTGTTTTATCAGATAATTAGTTTCGATTTCTTGCTATAAAAATACTATGCATTATTTTACAATATTTATATTTAATTTCTAAAAGAAAAGTGAATTTTACATATTAAAGAAAATGAGAAAAAGAAAAGAAATGAGTTTCTAGAAAAGGATGAATAATCACTTATTTAAGAAAATCAAAAATAAAATAATTATTACATATGTACATACATAGAAATATGAAATAACACTATTCATCCTTCATTTTCCTCCCAAATTCACGTCCAACACACACTCACACATACACAAATTTTCGAAAACCCTAGGCCAAAAATAGGAAGATCCAACCATTGAATTTTCGATCCGTCTTCGGATTAAGGTATAATTTCATCTTTAGAACACATCTACGATTTGAAATTTTTAAAAATATGATCTTATGAGCATATCAAATTTTTGGTCATTCGAGAAATTTTGAAGGAGTATGTTTTGTTTGATTATTTCATGATATCATGATAGATTCAACGTCTACGTATTGTTTAACGTTGAATTTGTGAAGCATATGTTATTGTTTGGAATTTTGTATAAATTTTTAAAAATATGAAGTGCATTGATCTTGAATATGTGATGTTGATATGATTGAATTGCCTTCATATATGTATTATTGGATTGATATAAACATGTTTGGAGCAAGAAAAACATTTGAAATCGAAACTATATTAAAAGTCCTAAATGGTCGAAAACCCTAGCTCTCATATTGTTGGATTTTTGATTTTATTTGATCATTTTGATTTCATATTTGGATTCTATGATATGAATAATGCTTAAAATGATTTATTCAGATTTTTCGACCGACATATTCAAAAGTTATAAAATTTTAGTTTGTTGGCAAAATGGGTTTTCAATGCCAAAGCTTTGATCTTTGTGTTTTGTTGATTGATTGATGATCTTTGATGATAGTTGAGCATGTATAGGGGTTCGTTAGTGTTAGATGACGTCTCACGTGATTTTGACGTCGGACATAAGCTATGTCTTAAGGGGATTGTTGGTTTTTGGCTAAGATTTGGTAGTTGAAGTTTGTTGTTGATTTTTCTATACTCATTTATACATATGGTGATGATTTGGTGGAGTTTGGGATAAGTTTGGTTGGTTTTGTATTGAAATGGCGATACGTTTTATAAACGTTACTCTGTCGAAATTTCGTCAGAATTTGTTTGTTTAAAGATGTTAGGGGACGCAATGACCCAAGTGTTGATAGACCATAGCGTTTTGATATCGAGAAGATATAGTCGTGTCGACGACTAAGATAAGTCATGTTCTTGTTTGATTCTTGATAGGATTTTATGCCGTTTTATGTGGATTGATGACCCAAGTGGGAAGAAGAAAGAAGTGAAAGATAGAAGGTCAGGTCCTCGGTGGTACTGCGCGGTGGGTAAACATATTTTCTATAATGATATGCTTATGCTTTTATATATTTTCAAATGATATGATATGCTTTTGCATAGAAGATGATATGATATGATATGATATGCCTTTATTTGAAAAGTTAAATGACTTGCCTGTTTTGAGCATGAGCATAAGCATAATGCACTACCTATCCACAAAAAAGAAAGAAAGAAAGAAAGAAAGAAAAGACCGACGTCGGGTAGGACCGTAGTTGGTAACCTTCGGGACCAACTCGGGTATTTGATGTTAAGGTGTTTGAGAGGAGGCTTACTTCTCAACACGCAGAAATAATTCGTGGATATGGGCAGAAAAAGAGAAAGTTGCACGCAGACATGAAACATGGATATGCATATGATATGATGATATGAGCATGTATGAGCAAGTTCGAAATGTCTTATGCAGGTAATTTAAATAAAACCCATGCATAAGTTTATTTTTATAGCAAGTCAAGTTTATAGCCTAAGGCAATGTTTTATGTTTTCATGATACCACCGAGTGCATTTTGTACTCACGCCCTACATATATTTCTAAATATGCAGGTTGAGCTTGAGAGGATGCTGGAATCGAATGTTGCGCAAAGGAGCTTCTCTAGATGATTTGATTCATGATAATATGTTTAATTGTCAATGTTGTTCATTTGATGTTAGCATGTTTTGTTGCCCAGAGAGTTATGTCTTCACACATAATTCTCAGCCACGTTTTCGTTGCCGAACTTTGTCATTTACTTGCTTATATGTTTTGTTACGACGAAGTGATTATGTTCAATGCTCTGTGAATAAGGATTTACTCGGATGCTCATAATTGTTTTCGTTGGATTCAATATTATGCTATTGGATCATTGTCAGACCATGTTTTAAGACGTTGATAAATTCTCAAAGTTGTCAAAGCATGCTCGAAAATGTACATTCTTGATATTGGTTATCCCGTTGTGATTATTTGTCCTCAGCCGTTGTTCTTCTCGTTCGATTCTTCATTGTGGTTTGAGGACCTAAAATCATCCTTTGTTCAATTCCATTCTATCTCTTTGAACCATAAACATTTGAATCCTTCTTGATAGAAGTTGGTATCCTATCTGTCTCTTGAGATATTTTGATCATTGTTGACATTATTAATTATCAGAATTTCCTTCTTAACCCACGTCACGGCCTAATTACTTGATTAAGTAGTCGGGCTGTGACACATACCGAGTCCCACTCTTCTTTGTAGCATCTTCCTCAACTGGCCGGTTGCCATCTACGTGTGAGATTGGGCAAGCTGTGGCAGTGGTGATTGAATAGCAATCTTCATGCTCTAACCTATCGTGTCGCTTGATGGCATCATAGATTGATATTTTCAGCTCCTCATCGTTTACACGAAATATGAGATCACCTTCCTGCACATCAATTAAAGCACGACCAGTGGCTAGAAAAGACCAACCCAAGATCGGTGGTTGATTTTTGAATTCAGGTATGTCTAAAATAACAAAATCAGTTGGAAAGACAAAATCCCAAATTCTTACCAACACATCTTCAACTACTCCCTTAGGATATGATACTGAACTGTCAGCCATCATCAGTGAAATCGTAGTTGGCTTCATCTTTCCAAGCTCCAGGTGGTAGAAGACAGATAAGGGCATCAGATTGATGCTCTTTCCCAAATCACACAACATGTTGGGAAATGTGTGCTCTGCAATCTCGTATTCCAACGTGAAGCTCCTCGGTCCTTCATTTCATGTGAACTTCCTTTGCAAAATAGCACCGCATTCTTCAGAAAGGTTACTTTTTCAAATTTCTCTAACTTCTTCTTGCTCGCCACTGCATCTTTGAGGAATTTTACATATCCGGGCATGTTTCTGAGCGCATCAAAGAGAGGTATGTTGATGTTTACTTTCTGGAACATCTCTTTAAATCGGGAGAACTCCTCGTCATATTTCTTCTTCCCGAGGCGCTGAGAAAACGGAGCAGTGGCTACTGGAGGCACCGGATGGCTCGTGTCTTTCCCTCGCGAGATTGAGTCACGAGACTCCCTCGCGAGGTCTCTGCCGTGTGTCTTCACGAGATTAGCTCTCGACCCTTCCTCTCTATATAATTTCGCGAGGCCATGTTCTGATTCAGTCGCTTCTTTTCTATCGAGATTTCCTCGCGACCCTTCCTCGCTATGGAAGGTCGCGAGGTCTGGTTCCGCTTCTGATGCACTTTTCCTCGTGAAGAAATCTCGCGACTGTGTGTCGTGAGGATTGCTCGTGAGGTGAGAATCTGTGAATTCATCATCCTCGGCTCTTTGCTCCTCCAAATCTTCCCCTTCATGCTCCAGATGATTAGTATATGATGCTCCGTTCCTCAAATATATTGCATTGCATTGATTTGGGAGAGTGTGATTCTTCGGATTTTTCTCGGTATTGCTTGGGAGTTGAACTTGCCTGTGTATCCCAGCTCTCTCATTGGCCATCTGCCCCACTTGGTTCTCCATCATCTTCAATTGCTTTCCAAGGGCTATGACAGTATTATTGATGGCATTGACTATGCTCTCCAGAGTGTTCAGCCTATTCCCAATCTGCTGGATTTGAATGTTTTGTTGAGCCACGATTTGTTGGTGACTCGCTGCTATTTGCTGATTGCTTACCAACACTTGCCGCATCATTTCTTCAAGGCTCGACTTCTTGGCTCCATAATCATCCTATTATTCACAAAGAAAATCGGTGGTGGTTCTTTGAGCATTCTCGCGCATCGGCATAGAAAATTGGGGTGATTCCTATTGTTGGGATGATATGGTGGATTCCCACTCTGATTCCCCAGAAAATTATTCCTTTGGTTCACATATTGAAGCTCCTCATTATTCTGCGCCATGGCCACAGTCATCTGCTCTTTCCTCTCGGCTTCGTACTCCTTCTGCAGAGTTGTGAATTTCTCTAACAAATCATCATACTTATCGTCCAACTCTGCAGCAGCCACTCTTCTGATCGGTTGTCTTTCCATCGGCCATTGATAGCTATTGGATGCCATCTTCTCAATAATTCTAATGCTTCATCTATTCCTAGATTAAGAAGGCTGTTCCGACCAAATTGTTCTTCTAAGTCGCTCGCAATATGTCATAACCCTATTTTCTTAACCATAATCAGTCAAGTAATTGAGCCGTGACTTGGGTTGAAAAGGAAATTCTATAACTTCTGATAATCGATAACAACAATGTGACTAATAATTTAGATCAATTCATATCAATAGCAATGTGTTATATCAAATTTCATCATTAAAAAAAATCAAACGTTTATGATTCAAAGAGGTAAATGGAGTTTGGCAAAAGTTGATTCTAGGTCCTCAAATCCTAATAAGGATTGAATGAAGAAGAATAACAATTGAGGACAATAGATCACAACAGAATAACCAATATAAAAAATGTACATTTTCAAGTATGTTTTTACAACATTGAGAATTATCGACATCTTAAAACTTGGTTTGACAATGATTCAATGAGCATTATATTGGGTTCAACAAAATTAATTCTAAGCATTCAAGTAAATCCTTGTTTACAAAAACATTTCAATAAATCCATATTCTCAAAGTAAGTCGGCAACACAATAACAATGCCGAGATCATAGCAACAAAACAATTACCATTATCAAGATCAGTTCGGTCAATTCTGCATAACAAAACATAACAGCAGGTGAAGGCCAAAGTTAGGCAACGAAAGTGTGGCTGAGAATTATGTATGGAGACCTAAAACTCGGGGCAATATAACATGATAACTTTGAATGAATCATATCAACAAATGAGCATTTTCATCATGAATTAAACATTCAGAGAAGCTCCTTTGCATAGCATTCGATTCCAGCATCCTCTCGAGCTCAACCTGCACATTTAGAAATACATGCAGGGCGTGAGTACAAAATGCACTCAGTGGGTATACGCCGAAAATATAAAACATTGCCCTTAGGGCTATAGGATTGACTTGCCATAACATTAGCAACGCACATGGGTTTTTAATGAAATAACCTGTGCATGCATCGTAAATAAACACTTACTTGCTTTCATTTCATAGCATCATCATAAAGTATGCATATGCATGTTCTCATGTCGGTCGATAACTTTTTCTTCCCATATCCACGGATTCTTTCTGCGTGTTGAGAAGTAGGCCTCCTTCTCAAACACCTTAACATCACATACCCGTGTTGGACCCGAAGGGTACCAACTACGATCATACCTGACGTCGGTACATTCTTTTCATTCATACTTTCTTTCTTTCTTTTTTGTGGATAGGTAAATGTATTGTGCTCATGCTCATGCTCAAAACAGGCAAGTCATTTAACTTTGAAACTTTGCAAGTAAATGCATATCATATCATTTTCAAAATATATATATCAAAGCAGAGCATATAATGATAGAAAATATTTATATCCACCTGGCGACAGTCACTCAGGACTGTACCTTTGTCTTTCATATCTTTCTCTTCTCACTTGGCCCGTCATTCGACATAAAGCAGCATAAAAGCCTATCAAGAATCAAACAAGAAATAACTTTTATCTTAGTCTCAATTTCAAGACGTTATGGTCTATAAACACTTGGGTCATTGGATCCTCTAACATCTTAAATATATAACAAGACATCCCGAAGCCTCATATGTCTAAACGAGCATAGAAAACTCGACAACAAGCTTAAACCATTCAACCTTAGCTAAAAACCTAACGACCCCTTAAGACATAGCTTATGTCCGACGTCAAAAATTGCGCAAGACGTCGTCTAACTTAGACGAACCTCTATACATGATCAACTATCATCAAATATCACTAATCAACCATCAAAATTCAAAGATCAAATCTTTAGCATTGAAAACTCAAACTTGACGTCAAACTAAAATTTTTCAACTTTCGAATACGTCGGCCGAAAAATTCGAATAAATCATTTTAAGCTTTATTCATATCATAGAATCCAAATATGAACTCAAAATGATCAAATAAAATAAAAAATCCAACATTACAAAGGCTAGGGTTTTCGGCCACTTTAGGGGTTTTCCAACGGTTTCGATTTCAAACGTTTTTCTTGCTCAAAACATGTTTATGTCAACTCATCAACACATTTATGAAAGAATATTAAGCATATCAACATCATATATTCAAGATCATGGTCTCCATGATTTTCGAAAATCTATCAAAATTCCAAAGATGAACCTATGCTCCAAAATTTCAACGTTAAACAATACGTAGACGACGAATCCATCAATATACCAAGAATTAATAAATCAAAACATAACCCCTTCACAAATTCTCCAAATGACCAAAAATATAGCATGTCCCAAAGTTCATGTTTTTCAAAATTTCAAACCATAAATGTATTCTAGAGATAGAATTATACCTGAATTCGAAGACGGATCGAAATTTCAACGGTTGGATCTTAAAAAATTGGAGCATGAAATTATGAAAATTTTAGTGTGTGTAGTGTGTGTGTTGCACGAAAATTTGGGAAGAAAATAATGAAAATGGTGAATAGTAACATATATATAATATCCACAAATTTTTGTTTTATTTTTCATTTTCTTTAATATGGTGGAAAATTCACCATTTTTCTAGAAAATTCTCAAATTTTCTCCATTTTTGATTTTCTTTAAAACATGATGAATAATCATGTTCTAGAAAATTACAAAAATATACACTTTTCTATAAATAATACCAATGTTATAAATGCATGCTATTAATCCATATAATTCCGATTTCAAAACCCAATTTCTAATAAAATGTTCTCTGCTTGAAATTCTCTTTTAAAACTCTATTAACATATTATAAACATCAAAATTTGATTATAAAAACATTTTTTTCTTCAAAAACCATTTTAAATATTTTGCTCTTAATCAGAGCTTAATCGGCAAACGCCGATGTCACAGAAGCATAGATTTTGAAATTCTCAATTTTCTGAAATCAAGACTTTATTGAGCATGTATCTATCATCGTAAGACCCTTGGAATCTAGGTCTTCTTATTCTAAACAAGACCTAAGAATCTTATCTTAGGTTCTATCTCGAATCTATCTCAAATTCTATCTTCTCGACTCGAAGCTTAACACAAAAGCTTCTAGCTTAAACAACTCATTCTTAAGGATGCAATGCCCTTTTCATAAGCTCTTAATTAGGAATTAATCTCTGCTACAGGAATGCGGGGTATTACATTCCCACCCCCTTAAAAAAATTTCATCCCGAAATTTAGTACCTTTTTGCAGAGGTACTTCTTTCTTGTTTGATCTTCTAGCTCTCATGTCGCTTCTTCTAAATCATAATACTTTTTTCGGATTTTAACTGAAGGAATTGATTTATTCCTTAGTTTTCATTCTTTTCGATCTAAGATTCATTTCTGGTTTCTCTTCATAGCTTAGATATGATTCAAGAACAACGTTCTCTTGATGTGTGATGTGTTTTGGATCAAACACATATCTTCGTAACTGCGACATACGGAACATATTGTAAATATTGCTGAAACTTGGAGACAATACTAATCTGTAGGCGGCGTGGCCCAATCTTTTCTTGAATCTCGTATGGTCGATACGTCTTGGTTGAGCTTTCCTTTGATTCCAAAGCGATGTATTCTTTTGGAAGAAGATACTTTCACGAAAACTTTATCTCAATTCTCGAAGCTTAGCTCCGTTCTTCTTTTATTTGCGTAGGACTTCTAACGATCATGAGCTTCTTGGATTCTTTTCTTGATTTATTGTACGATTACGACCATTTCTTCAATCGCTTTTGGTCCAAGCACTTTTCTTTCTTCAACCGCGTTCTTAAAGAGCGGCGATCTACACTTTATGCCGTAAAGGGCTTCATAGGGCGCCATATCAATCGTTGCTTGGTAGTTGTCGTTGTATGCAATTTCAGTCTTTTACTCATCTTTTGTTAAAAACTCGTCCATAACGATATGTACGTATATTTGAGTTAACTTATCAGCTTCATACGTGATAGAGATCTCAAGAGAAGGGACTTTCTGCGGTAATTCTCATCAGAAATTTGCAGACCCTCATAACTGAAACGATATACATATGAAACGCTTTCGATCAAAACACTCCAAAAACTTGAGAACTCACTTTATCGAGCAAACCCATCTTCAGCATTAGCTGGGTATCAACTTCATTGAAAGATGGGAGATTCTGACGCAAAAAGGGCACAATTGGCTTAAAAGAGATAAGGTACAGATAAAGCTTAAGAAAAATTTACACATTCTTGTTCCCCCTCTTTAAGATGAGGATTTCTTTTTCTGGGTGGCATACTGCATTGCAAACAAATACCCAATGCAGCATGTTTCGTTTACCAAAAAACGGGAAAAATGTTCTCATTTAACAAATAGACTTATGTCTCAAGGATCTTCACAATTGATTATCCCAAGGTTATGATATGAAATAACACAGCTAGATAGCAAAATGATCATATATGTCAAGGGAAGAATTTTTTTTTCCTCTGTAAGGACTTTTACAAAAGCAGGGAAACATTGCAATCTGGGTGTTTTTAGGCATACAAATAGTTCGGCATCTTGGGAAAAACTTATCTGGCACGGCTTCTCAAGCACGCTTATCGCATCATAAAATATCTATCGACATCACCTATATATATATATATATCCATATGTTCACGATAGTTTGTCATCGCATCATTCTTTTCTTCGCCTTTGCATTTACCCCATCGCCATCAATAACTTCATAAGAGTTCGCATCTCTACAATCTTTCTCAATCTCGTGAAATAGCAGATCAATAGCACAATTGGGAATTGAATACAAAAGAATGATTCCGGGGTAAAGGATGCTTAATCACCATAAAATATTTGACCGATATCTAGGATCAGAGGTTATGTTGTGCCAACAACTGGCAAAACTCGGTTTAGACATAAAAGATCTTGAGACATCTGGAGTCTCGATAAATTAGCTTGAGTCTCTTCTCAAATTTCAAATGAGAAGTTTCAAATCTCAAATGAGAAGTTTCAAAAATATGAGAAAATTGAACAAACTGCATCGGTATAGAAATCTCAAGAGATATGAAAGATTGACCATACCAATCTAGGTCAATAGAAAACATCTCAGTGTTGAGATACAAATGATCAGACTGTAGGAAAATCTGATTTTAACCCTCTCCCGAGGATCTATCTTAGATGTTTAATTCACCATACATTGATTATGTTCCTAGCATGCACCTATATAATTAATTGCAACACGTAGGAGTTTTCCCGTGTTTACCTGCGAATCTATCAGGGAAGAACGGATCAAGACTCGTGCTTTGATCTTCTGGACTGTGTCCCGATTGCCTAAACTCCAATGCCGAGTGAGGGCAATCTATGGAGAATGCTATAGAAAAACGTCTTCTTCATTCTCTCTAGATTTTCGAAAATTCTCAAACTTTAGGAAGTATAATTCTCAAAAATTCTAGCTAGATCATTAACCTTGATTTTCTCTCTCACCTTATATTTATAATGCATTCCTAAATCCTATCATGATAGGATTTATGCATATCTAATAAATATAATCTTATCACTTAAGATAGAGAGGATCAAGCAAAGTCCCAGAGGGACTCTATAATGAAGGGGACGATTATCCCTTAGCTACAGGCCTGGATGGGCCAGCCCAGGGATCAAATGCAAAGAATAAAGATGGGCCTCAAATAAATTAATTATCATATGTTCAGCCCAGAACATAAATTAATTCATAAACATTTATTCATGCCACTAGAGAATAAATGCTGACTTACCCTTTTATTACCGAAGTTGAGCCGGGCTCGCATTTAGACTTTACGAATCCCCGTATTTAAAATATCGCACGTCCATTAATTATTTACAACGTTCTGACTGCTTAAAATAATTAATATCTTTAATTCCTTAAGTAGTACCACTCAACCTTATTATTGTACTTGAGATAACTCAACCTGTAGGGTTTAGTACAATAAACCTTTGAGCTCCTTAAGGGGACGTCATCATCCTAAACGGATACGGTGACTCGACACAGGTAACTAGCATGACATACAAGCACTGTCACCACCCAAGATGCAGAGAATCTTGGGTTATCTCATGTAACCCTCACCCATAACAAGTCAAAGTGATGGACAACAACTCATACTCACCTAATACCTTATCGAGATTTAGATCAACGTATGTCTCCGAGATCTAGGTTCTTCACGATGGTCGATAGAAGAACTAATCTCACCGTGATCCATCAATACGTAACAGCCCGCCTTTCAAAGTACGGATTAACTAGATCACATTAATGACGGGATTAACAACAATAATAAACACCAATTATGGAATCTGCGATATATATATAATAGACAAATTATCGAAACTTCATATCATTTAATGTGACACATATATCGTATATACTGGCTCGGATTATTTAGACTCTTGACTAAAGGGTTCAACTCAAACATAACCTATATAACTCTGCGCAATGAAAGACATGTGATTACACATATGACGATATGTAATCAGGCTATACTTATCAATGACAAGACTCCAACCGCTCAACACTTCAACATCCAACATCAATCGCTCAACCTGCACATTTAAAACAAATATGCGGGGGCTAAGTACAAGAATGCACTTAGTGGGCTCATGCCAAACATTTTCTTTAATTACACCGCCCGTAAGTAAGACATAGAGGTTTTAGTTGAAAATGCTTTGTCTTACTAAAACATTTTCTCATTTCTCAAAACGCCACTCGCCGAGCATTTTCTCTTTGTATGATTCATATCACATTTCACATAATTGTTCATATGAGATCTCACGCCGTAGAAGTAGCCTCTTCTACAGACGCCGACCCGGCAAGATGTTGCTAACGGCTCACGATCCACATAGCCAGAATTTCGCATCCGACTAGATCCATGACCGCCGATGATGTTACTTAACGGCTCACGGTCACACCGGTGTACACGTTAACCCTAGCCACCAACTCCACATATAATATGACATCACATCGATCATCATACGTTGGTAGCGAACCAACAAATTTCAATTCATCATTCCAACCATCACCACAAATAATAATATCATCATTCCAACCATCACCACAAATAATATCATCATTCCAACCATCACCACAAATAATATCATCATTCCAACCATCACCACAAATAATATCATCACATCGATCAATCCTAGCTGTATAATCCTTCCGCTTGGATCCAATATCGATTTCTCATGGTTGCTCGCCCAACAACTCGATAGGATCATACATAAAAACATAAACACTTTGGGCGGTAATCATCATTTCAACCGAAGCTTGTAAATAAATACTTTGATTTGGCAAAATAAAAAGGGTTTTCGAATAAAGCCCACCAGCACGTAGCTTTTCAATAACGTTCCTTTCTAAGTCGAAAGCTCAGTCCACGTCCCACCTTAACGTAAGAACTATTTTAGTACGCTGATCACGCTCGAGAGCGAACATAGTCTATAACGCTCTACGTGTCAAATAAGGCTAACGCCGGACTTATCTCGACGCTTCCTTATCAATTAATGTCGATTATAAATTTTCTCAATTTATAAGAGATATTCTACCTTTAATATATAACGTATGTTTTAATGTACTTACGTAACGTAAGTTACATTGTTACTAAACGCATTATGTCACATAGTTCACGACATCGAATTACGTGCCGCTTTGACCTTGGTCAACGTTTTTGGTCAACAATTTTGACCAAGTCAACCTTTAGTCAACAATTTTGACTTTAGTCAACTCAAAGTCAACATTTTGACTTTTCAATTTCTTATGTAATTTTCGATTTTAATGTACAATTTTGTTCCAAAATTCTATAAAATCATACTATGTCTAAAACATTAATTTAGATCATATTATGTAATTACTTTGGTCAAATAAAATTATATACCATAGAATTATATTATATGGTTTCGGTTTCGTAATTCACTAAGCAAACAATTTTTAAAATTCTAATAAATTCATATAATACTTAATCACCCTTAACTATGCTTACTATAACATAATTGTTATTTATTATGAATTATTGAATTTAATTTAGCTAAGTCACTTTCGAAAATTTTGACTTAGGTCAAAATAATTTTTATAAATTCCAATAAATTCCTACAACCATATATTATGAATCTACATCATCAATATGATATGATAACACTTAAACATGAATTATATCACAACGTATTATTTTTCTAAAATTTTCGGTATTCATAAATTTATACACTATAGTTTTCCAAAATTCCATATAAAATTATATAAGTCTATTTACTACCATAGATCATTATTTCATGCTCAAATCCACAATTAAAAATCATAATCATCAACATATTGTATCCTCATGTATTAGGTCATTTCCTAAAATTTAATAACATGCTTAACTTTATAATATAATCATAATACATGCTTAATATTATCATATAAACATAATTTCTACACACTTTAGTACATGAACAAAGTTTTCAAAATAATCATAAATAAACTAAACATAACTTAAAATTTAACTGATTTAAAATCAAAAATTCTAACATGTATACAAAGCTTATAACGTTTCTAACCTTTTAATCGGAGTCGATTATTGGCAACAACGTTTACTATCTAAAATTTGGAAAGGATGTGATGAACTCTCTCAAAATTTTCTCCTAATTTTCTTGAAGACTCACGGTTCCTAAGTATCAAATGGAAGAAAATTTGATCTAATGTAATATATATAGACTTAGTCCACTTGTTTGATATTTATTACATAAAATGATAACTTATACAATTGTACAATTTTGTCAACATAGGCGTCCAACTTGCATTACTAAGGTCATGATTTTAAATCTTCATTATGTCATTCATTTATGGAGATCCTTATCACAATAGTTCCGTCCACTTGTGATTGTTAAGAAAATTTTATTTTCTTTCTTTCTTTTACACATAGCTCACGGCAACACCATGTAATTCATGAGGAAAATTCTCATTCCATTCATATTTATTATGTGCACGGTACTTTCACATAGCATGGTAATGATTTATTATTTTTTTTATTGCAATTACATTAATCCACCCTTTATACTTTATATACATAGTATTCGGCCACTTCCTATTGTGAAGGGATAATTTCTATTTTATACTATCATATACTATAATATAATTATAAGATAATGTCACGTTTGAATAATCGACATTTTACACTACGACTTTTTATTTTATTTTCACACTTGTTCACACTAATTTTCAAACTTTTCAACTACTACCAAACAAATTGCATAGTTACTTGTTTTAATTGGTAACTACTACTACATTATCTCTTAATAAAATATTAACAACATAATCATATCCTATAATTAATAGGATCAAGATATTTTCATTTTCTTTTCAATTAGTCCAACATTTCGCACCCTCTTTATAACTCATATCTCCACTTGTTTAAATCATAATAGACCTTACCCTATACGTTAGTAATATATTACTATTATACTTATTAAATAGCATTATCAAAAGCATGGGATTTTACTCATTTATACCTTTGAAATTGGGATTTTCGGTCCTTGTATAAAGCTAAATGCTAAATATTTTATTTCCTTGCAATTAATAGCTATATGACATAATATATGTCCTAGATGATAAATTAAATCATAGGAAAAATTATAAAATAATCCTATGTCACAAACTTTATATTTTCGATCTCTAATTTGAAAATAGAAACAATTATCAAATAATTGTTCTTTAATTTCTCTAACATTATTTTAATGCTACATTATATAAAAATAATGCTCTTTTTGCATAAGATAATCATAGTAATTAATAAAACATAATTTCACAATTGTTAGACTAAGTTTTTATTCATCTCTAAACGCCGACGTTTAATCGTCTCAATTAGTTTGATAATCGAATTATCTCTAGATGTTCATAAGAACATTGTAGTCACTTCTCTTCATTCCTTTGATAATAAGGAATTTAAAATCTAAGCTTCATTGCATGGAAATAACGTAGGGGTACATCATCGAAATTTAATCGATGTTAGAAAATACGTTCAAGGAATATCGAAATTATATTCCTTAATTCACTAAGCATCAGTGAATCTCACACAGAAATTATCCAATTATGCTTGGTCAAAGTCAAGCGTTGACTAATTAAGATTTTAATTATCGAGGCTAAAACCCTAATTACGATTTATATTATCGTAATTACGTTTTAAAATTACGGGATATTACAATACGTCAGAGACGTACCAGTATAGACACGCAACCAAGTCAAGTAACTTCTTATCTATACCGCATGAGCCTCACACCGACAACTCGTCCTCAAGTTGTCTCACCGGTGATACTTTTATATCTCATTAAGCGACCAATCATACGCACTTACGTGATCTACAACACAATCGTATGATCTAACTTATATATGAGATAAAGGGACATACATATGCAATCAAGTAAAGAATTCGAGATAGGAGATTGTAATAGTGGTAACAAGAAACATTGTATACAAGCTCAACCAAAGCGCTTCCGAAGATACAAATCAATAATCTCCCACTTATACTAAAGCAAAACTTTTAGTATACAATGTGTCTCTACTAGCTTTTACAAACGACACCATCACTTTGCTTCTCCCACTTATACAAAAGTTTCCTTTCTAAGTGGGTGCCATCTTCTGTAATCCAAGTCCTCGAATTTGCTCTTCATGACTTTTTTGCGGCAAGCTCTTCGTGAATGGATCGCCTAGGTTATCCGCAGCACCAATCTTCTCAATCAAGACATCCCTCGCCTAACGATTTCGTATGACATGGTACTTTCTCTCTATGTGTTTGGTTGCCTTGTGGGTCCGTGGTTCCTTCGAGTTTGCCATCGCACCGAGTTATCACAAGAAACTATGATACTCTTGGGCAAACCAGCCACTACATCTAGATCCATGAGATAGTTCTTGAACCATCTGACCTCCTTAGCACCTCCGAAATGACTACATATTCGGCTTCCATGGTGGAGTCCGCAATGCATCATTGCTTTGCACTCCGCCAGATACGGCTCCACCTCCCAAGGTAAACATAGCCCGAGGTAGACTTCTTCTCATCACGGTCGACTTGGAAATCGAGTCTAAATAACTCAAAGGAATTAGACTATCTGCATGGTAAACTAGCCTATAATCTCGAGTCCTTTTCAGGTACTTGAGTATATGTTTTACCGCAGTTCAATGAGCTTGTCCAGGGTTAGACTGATATCTAGCTACTATACCTACCGCATAGTAGATATCGGGCCTCGTGCATAGTATTGCATACATGAGACTTCCTACGACGGAAGCGTAAGGAACTTGTCTCATTTTCTCTATCTCGCTTGATCATAGGTGGATCGCCTTAGATAAACGAACACCATGCACGAAAGGTAGCAATCCTTTCTTGGCGGTGATACTAAAACGAGTAATCACAGATCAATGTAAGACGCCCGAGATAAGCTCAACATTTTCCTCTTGCGATCTCGGAAACCTTGATCCCAAGAATGCGCTGCATCTCCTAAGTCTTTCATTTGAAACCGATCGGATAACCAACTCTTTACGTCTGACAACAACTTCACATTGTTGCCAAGTAGAAGGATGCATGTACGTCAAGTGCAAGAAATACCACATCACTGCTGACATCTAAACGATACACAAAACTTTCGCTAGCAACCGGGTAAATCTATAGATTTTACCACCTCGTCAAAGCGTAAGTTCGGGATCGTGAAGCTTGCTTAAGTCCATAAATGGAATTCTTAAGCTTCCATACTAGATGCTCTTCACCTTCACCACATAACCTTCGGGTTCTTGCATATAGATGTCTCTACCTTCTTCAAGGTAACCGCTTAGAAAAGCAACACATCCATTTGCCAAACCTCAAGGTTTAAGTGGGACGCTATGGCGAAGAATTCGATGGACTTGAGCATTGCTACAGTCGAAAAGATCTCATCTAAATCGATGCCCTCAATCTGAGTGTACCCTTTCGCCACAAGCCTGGCTTTGAAAGCCAAAACCTCTCCGTCTGAATCTCTCTTCCTCTTGTATACCCACTTACTACCCATGGCTTCCTTGCCATCCGGTAGAGGTGTCTTTCAGATACATCCATAGTGTTATGGACTCAATTTCTAAGTCCATAGCGGTGTGCCATGATCTTTCATTAGTGTCTTGTATCGCCTCACTGTATGTCCATGGGTCGATTATTTCCTGCTCATTTCCTGGGACTAAATCCGAAGATTCACCCACAAACATAAATCGCTCGGGTTGACGAACAACCATTCCACTACGATGAGGCGCTACTGGCACAATGGCAACGGTGGGTGCAATAACTTGTTGTTCTCTATCTTGCAAAACTTGCTGGATAGGAGCCACTTGTACGACCGGTATCTCCAGTGGAACTCGACCCACTTCAATTTCTTGAAGTATCTGGTGTCGATCCCTCCCACTAGACACGACATCTCGTACCTTTGGCTTAATAGGTGGTGGAATACGATCATCTTCTAATTCTTAAAGAATAATTTCAACTTTGGATTTATGATTTTTCATATAATCCTCTTCTAGGAATCGGGCATTAGTGCTAATAATGACCTTCTGATCCTTAGGACTATAGAAATAACCATCTTTCGTTCCTCTAGGATAGCCATTAAACAGCCTTGCATCGATCTAAACTCCAACTTGTCGGTCTTCTTGTTCGACGACATGTGCCGGCCTATATCCTTATGTGGCTTAAACCGGGCTTGCGCCCAAACCACAACTTTCGAAGGGCTCTTTCGATCGACTTGGATGGTACTAGATTTAGCAAGTATGTCACAAGCTTTTCAAGGCATACCCCCGAAATCTAAATAGCAATGTTGCATAACTCATCATCGATCTAACCATTTCTAAGAGAGTCCTATTTATTAAGCCCGACACACCATTTCTTTGTGGTGTGCCCGTTGTAGTGAAATGAGGTAATCCCACACTGCACCAAATAGTCCATAAACTCGTTCTGAGGTAGTCGCCACGCGATCGGACCGTAGTGACTTGATACTTTACCAAGCTTCGCCTCCACTTTCGCCTTAAATTCTTTGAATTTCTCAAAGCATTCGAGACTTGCGGTGAAGCGGTATATGTATCCGCACTCTCGAGTAATCGTCGATGAAAGTGATAAAATACTGCATACCTCCACGAGCTTGTGTGGACATAGGTCCACACAGTGTCGAAATGGACTAGCACCAACACTTCTTTGGCTCTATAACCCTTCGCTTTGAAGGTCCGGGTCGACATCTTTCCTTCTATACGTGATTCGCAGATCGGACTGAGTAATCGTGAGGTCACCCAACGCCCATTCTTAGCCGTCTTTGGATCCTATTTAGATTGATGTGACCTAATCTAAGATGCCGAGAAATGTGGTGTCATCTTCTGAAGAAAACTTTCTTTTCTTAAGGTTTGATGTAGATGCAACGTAATTAAAGGTATTATATTTGGCGAAAATAGTATAAAGCGAATTATATAAAGTGCCACCACGTATAACCGTCATTTCTTATGATAGAAACACCACTATCAAAAACAACCGAATATCCATGAATAAATAGTTTTGAAAGCGAAATAAGGTTTCACGAAACTCCGCACATATAAAACGTCTTTAAAAACTAAAACTGTTCTATCAAAACATAAAGTAACATCTCCGACTGCAACGGCCTCGACTTTCGCCGCGTTCCCCATGGAGATCGTTATCTCGCCATACACAGCTTCCTTGTCCGCAGGAACCCCTGCAAGGTGTAACAAACATGATCAGTCGCACCCGTATCCACTACCCATGAATGAGTAGAACAAGTCGCTAAACGTGTTTCCGTTACTAAAGCAAATGGCGTACCTTGAGCCTTGAGCATAGGGCACTTAGCCTTCCAATTGCCAGTCTTGCCGCACTTGAAGCACTTTCCCATCTCCTTTGGCTTTTTCAAGCCTCCGGTGGCAGACATGTTCTTGCTCCCACTACTCCTACTGTTTCCTTTGCCTCTACCACCTTTGGTGCCCCTTTTTCTTCTTTCATTTTTCAACGAAAAATTTGGGCTCCTAGATGTGCTAGCAAGGGCATGTGCTCCTGTGCCCATGACTCCTTCCGCGGCTACAAGATCATTAAGCAACTGACTAAGTGTATACTCGGTCTTGCTCATGATTGATCGAGCTAAAAACACACTCAAATTACTCGCAATCGTACGAGATAATCGTAGCGTGATAAGTTACACGAGTCGTCTCTCAAGGAAAACATAACAGGGCCATTGTTTGTGTTGCGCCCAGAAAGCGATTAAATCCTAAACATTCTAATACCAACAAGGGTTGAACATGCAAAAATTGAAATACGGAAAATAAACAGCGATCCTAGGCTAGGGGTTGTCAATCCCGAGCTAAACTAATAAAGCGTTAAATCTAAACCAGGGGTTGTCAATCCCTAGTTGAACTATGAAAGCGATAAATCAAAGCGGTAAATAAAAGCATATGCAATCATATTATTCATAGGGTTTGTCAATCCCTAATCTAAATCTAATTGCAAATAAAAACATAATCATCAATCCATCTCCAAGAACATGAATTAATCGAAAGCAGTAAATCATTAAGCATATTAAATCAACGAAACATGAAAATCCAATCCACTGTCACTATGGAATTGATTACAATAAAAATCTCCAACCAAAGACTGTAAAATTAATCCGAAAGAACTGGTAAATCCCAAGAACATAACTTGATAAATTAAATCATTCAAATGATGAAAATAAGAATAACAATTAAATCTATGATTTATCTGTATTTGTGTCATTTGCAAAGAACTACGGAAGAAGGTCTTGGTGAAACGACTCCAGCGGCTGCGTGAGAAAAATAGTAACTTAGAGCTCTCCTCTTTTGACCTAGCGCGCGATATATATATAAATTAAAGATGGCGCCCGGTTCGAGCGAGCATGAGCTCGTAAACATTCGACTTGAAAGTGAACGCGGTTCGAATGAACGCAGTTCAAAATATATTCTCGCTTTAATTTGAGCGCCGTGGGGTGAACGCCGGTGAGAAGTATTCGTCTCACAAATGAGCGCAAGCTCAAAAGCGAACGCTGCGAGGAAATGGCTGGCGGGCGTTGGGATTCAACACCGCTTGGAGAGCTGGGAAGGCGCCGGCGCGCGGCGTGGTCGAGGAGCGGGGCGAGGAAAAGCGGCGACGGCGTGCGGCTGCGAGCCCAGCGCGGGCGGGCGGCATGCGGGCGTGCGGTGCTGAGCGTTAGCTCTGCGGGTGTGCGGGCGAGGAAGCAAAGCGGCGGGCGCTGGGTTCCAGCCGGACGCAGCGAGCATTGGGATCAGCACGGATGGACTCGACGCGTCGGGCGATGGCGGGCGGCAGGCGCACGGGCGCCGAGATGCGAAGGTGGCGGAGCGAAGGCCACTCAACGCGTGAGGCAAATTGCAAACGCACGCTCGGAGTGAGCACCGGCGAGTGGTCGAGGGCGTGGCCCGCAGCGGCCAGGTGCGCCGCGGAGGTTGGGCGGCGGGCGTGCGGCGGGGTTACGCGCTTGCGACTTTGATGATTCGCTCCGTTCTCCTCCGTTTGAACTCCGAATTTCGATCCGCTTTCGCCTATGAACTCTTGTCGAGATGCTCTTCAATTATATCTGATCCTTGGAAGATCCAATTCATCCTATTCTCTACCGTTTTCCTACAAAACATCGAGACGAGCAGTAAGTCCGAATCGATAAATATTAATCAAACCAACAGCATAAATAGGACAAACCACCTAAAATGACATGTAAACAATACCAAGAATCATCACAAAATCATACCAAACAACACCCTCACACTTATCCATTTGCTTGTCCTCAAGCAAAGTCTATACAAATAAAAATAGAAAGATAACTCATGCAACATAACCCTTAATCCAATCAATCAAATCTCTTTTTGCAATTCCCCCAAACATGATGAATACATAATCAAAGTTAATGTGAAACAAATCTAAGATTGCGAAAATATCAAATAAACAAGTAAGTTATTATTGCTCAGACTCAACTCTCCGCTAGAGGTGAATTAACTAAAATGGTTACCTTTAGCAACAAGTTTCTTTTGAGAACGCAAAGAAAGTATAAACAAATTTTGGAACAATGTTCGAAAGGTGAAGTCTCGATTAACTCGAGTCTCCTATCGTGGTGTCCCATGCCCATTTCTCAATTAACGAGAAAGAGGGACAAAATCCCATCCTCCATTTATACAATCTCAACAATTCATTGGAGTTTTAATTCTCCTTATTTTCTTTTCTTTTCTTTTTTTTCTTTTTTTTTTAAAACGAAATGAGTATATAGGTAACCACACTGTTAACACTACCCCTAGCATTAGCCGGACAAATCACGTCAATAACCACCGATTTAAAATCAATTCACACAATCTCGTCAATTCACATTGCACTTTAATCACATGACATCAAGATAAGCGAAAATACATCAAGGTTCGATCAATACCACGTAGTTCAACACAAATCAAAATCCTAACTTATTAGCATAGACACAAACTTAAGTCCAAACAATCAAAATAAGCACACAAGGGCACATCATTAAGCATACAAAAATATATGAAACGCACACAAAACCGAGTAAACATCCCCACACGCCGTCAAATCAAGTCCGTCCCCAAAGGTGCTCAAAACATTAAAAGCTCAATATGACCATAGAGGATGATACTTCCACGATAATCGACGATATGCGCCGTAGAGTTGGAGCATCACGACCGTCTCATCGTTGACAACTTTCCAAATCGAGCAAAACAAACTTCAACGACAACAGATAGATCAACAAGAACAACAAAACAAGATGCATAAAAGAAAGAAAGAAAAACAAATAAAAACCGTGGGTAACTCCCACGGTACTCGCTTAACGTCGTGAGTCCGACATGTTTGGTCAACAACGGACTATCCATAGTCCTTCACCGCAGAATACCATCTCGCCGAGCATCAGAGCAACCATATAAGCAATGAGGATAGTAAAGAAAGCAAGTAATACATCAATTAAGTTCAATCAAACATCCTATTTTCCAAAGTAAAATAGATAACTTCAACTCCTACAAAGACAATACTTTGATAAATTAAGATGTTGACAAATTATAGAAACTACCTCAACCTTCGACCTTTCTTCATCCTCCTCCAAGTGTTTGGGTAGCTCTTCACCTCCATAGTGGGTTTTGCATGTCATCAACTTCGAAAGCCCACTCTTCCTCGTCGTACCGCCCCGTATCAACCTCCTCGTAGCTCGATTTTGCTCCTCATCCTCACGTGCCCATTCTTCATCAATTTCCACCTCCTCCGCAGCAGCGGCTCTTCAGTGTCTCTCCCACCCACCTCAATAATTGGGTCACTTTCTAGAATAGTGACCGCTGACCTGATTGGATTGGTCGGAAGTTCCCTCCGCACGCTGTTGTTGATACTCAACCCACTTCGTAGCAATCATCCCCACTTGTTCCTCTAAACGCCAAGAGTTGCGCCTCTATCATCCAATGGCGAACTCGATGGTCGGTGGTCGCTGAGCCTCATAGGGTGAGCTTGGAGCTCCCTATTGCATCTTGTTGCAAAGAACTCGTCCGCCTTCTCGACCATCATTTCTAATTTTGCTTGCAAGCGCTTTGATTTTGTGTCGTCGATCCAACTTTTGACGAACTTATCATCCCAAGTGGCATTTGAGGTGGAGGTGGTGCGCGGTATGAATCTTGAGATGGAGGTGGTTGTTGTGAGTACGGATCTCGCGACGGAGGTGGTTGATCCCAAGATGGATTGTAGGATTGATCCTCATAGTGCGACGGGTGGTTGATCCCGTAATGATTATAGGCTTGATCCTCGTCTTGCGGTGGAGGTGGTTGGTCCCATTAGGGATCATAGGCTTGTTGCTCGGGGTAGGATCGTGGGTTTGATACTCATGGTTTGGGGTATCCCTCGAGAATAATAGAATTGGGCTCCTTCTTCGTGAAGAATTTGCCCAATCGACGAACTTTCTCCCCCACTGTTTGACCACATCCGCATCACGGTAATCCCGCATTACCGACACCAACAACAAAAACAAGATCACACGCACCGGGGAAAATAACCAAGCAGAAAGAAAAGAAACACGAAAACAAACAACACAAACAATATGCCTAAAGTTTTCCCAAAGAACGGGCGCCAAAATTGATCGAGCTAAAACACACTCAAATTACTCGCAATCGTACGAGGTAATCGTAGCGTGATAAGTTAACACGAGTCGCCTCTCAAGGAAAACTTAACAGGCCATTGTTTGTGTTGCGCATGTAAAGCGATTAAATCCTAAACATTCTAATACCAACAAGGGTTGAACCTGCAAGAATTGATATACGGAAAATAAACAATGATCTGAGGTAGGGGTTGTCAATCCCAGCTAAACTAATAAAGCGTTAAATCTAAACCGGGGTTGTCAATCCCTAGTTGAACTATGAAAGCGATAAATCAAAGTGGTAAATAAAGCATATGCAATCATATTATTCATAGGTTTGTCAATCCTAATCTAAATCTAATTGCAAATAAAACATAATCATCAATCCATCTCCAAGAACAGAATTAATCGAAAGCGGAAATCATTAAGCATATTAAATCAACGGAACATGAAAATCTAATCCACGTCACTATGGAATTGATTACAATAAAAATCTCCAACCAAAGACTGTAAAATTAATCCGAAAGAACTGGCAAATCCCAAGAACATAACTTGATAAATTAAATCATTCAAATGATGAAAATAAGAATAACAATTAAATCTATGATTTATCTGTATTTATGTCCTTTGCTCAAGAACTACGGAAGAAGGCTTGGTGAACAGCTCCCGCGGCTGCGTGAGAAAAATAGTAATCGAGCTCCCTCTTCGACATAGCGCGATATATATATAAATTAAAGATGAGCGTCGGTTCAAGAGTGAGCATGAGCTCGAGAAAACATTCTAACGAAAGTGAACGCCTGGTTCGAATGAACGCAGGTTCAAAATACATTCGCGAATTTGAGCGCCGGGGGTGAGCACGCCGAGGAAGTATTCTCTCACAAATGAGCGCAAGCTCGCGCGAATGCACGAGGAGAACCGCCGAGCGGACGTTGGGATTCAACGCCGGTTGGAGAGCCGGGACGGGCGCCGGCATGCGGGCGTGGTCGAGGAGTTGGGCGAGGAAAAGGCGGCGACGCGGGCGGCGCCGCGAGGCCAGGCGGGACCAGGCGCTGCGAGGCCAAGCCACGGACGGGCAGCTGCATGCGAGCTGGCCTGCGAGCGGTAGCGTTAACGCTGAGTGTCGCGGAGTGAGGAAGCGAGGCGGCGAAGCGCTGGTTCCCATCGCCGGACGCAATGGCGTTGGGATCCCAGCGCCGACTCGGCTGCGCGGGCGATGGGTGGGCAGCGCGCGCTGCGCTGGAGATCGCTGGCAAGAGCGACCTCCACTCAACGCGAGGCAATTGCGAATGCACGCCGGAGTGAGCGCCGGATGAGTGGTCGAGGCGGCGCCGCGGCGAGCGGATCTGCGCGGAGGTTGGGCGCCGGGCGTGCGGCGGGGTTTTACGCGTCGCGCGCGACTTTGATGATTCGCCCGCTCTCCTCCGCTTTGTACTCCGAATTTCGATCCGCTTTCGCCTATGAACTCCTGTCGAGATTCTCTTCAATTATATCTGATCCTTGGAAGATCTAATTCATCCTATTCTCTGCCGTTTTCCTACAAAACATCGAGGGCGAACTAGTAAGTCCGATTCAATAAATATTAATCAAACCAACAAGATAAATAGGAAAACCACTGAAAATGACATGTAAAATAATACCAAGAATCATCACAAAATCATACCAAATAATGATTGCGTTCACGCGAAAGTTCTCAAAGACTTGGGCAAGTGTGTTGAGGATGATATCGACCTTGCCGCCGTAAATACCTCCTCCCAACCGATCAAGACTATCCATGAGACGAGTCATGTGAGAGACATGTTCATGGACCGAACTTTCTTCTTCCATCTTACACGCCAAGATTTCTCTCATTGTGTGGAAGCGGATTATCCGATCCGACTGCCCAAACTTACTCTCGAGACTTGACCATATTTCAGTCGCGTCTACCATCGACTGATGTTGCAACTGCAAGCCTTTAGATATTGTAGTCATCATATAACACTTGGCTATATTATTTGACTTAAGCCAAAGTCTCGCTGACTCTCGCTACTCATTAGTCGATGAGTCGATAAGCGGCATCGGTATGGGAGTAGTGAGAACAAACATGTGTTCTTCAAATGATAAGAACATATTCCATGTTTCGCTTCCACTGGATGAAATTTAGATCGGATAGAGATTTTGTGCGAGCATATTGATAATCGATGTAAGAGACATATTTGAAAAGTAATGTAAACACATAAGCATACGATCGTGCATAATTCATAACAATAATATTGTAACCTTTTGATAAAACAATATTAATTGAAACCTCCAATCGCCCAAGGAATCTTACATACAAGCCACGCGCGTGTGGACGTTATACACGAACCCTCGACCGCACTAAAATATACCTTTTAGTCGCTTAATTTCAATCCATGTCACCTAACCTTACGACAAATGAAATTAATGATCGGACCTTACTAGACCATATCACTATTGCGAAGAAGGGATTTCATGGAAGTTGCATTTGAGGTGATGTCTAAGCAATGACGATAATTTTAACGATGAGAAATGAATTCTTAGAATTGGCATACTCACTAGAACCATACTGCTTCCAATCCAAATTCCTTTGTTATCTCATTTTAAATCTATCTCTAGAGAACTTATGAAAATCGCACATGCAAGCCTCGCGTGTGGATGTTTACACATGAAACTCCCACTTCTCAATAGATTAAAATGTTTTATTTAGAAATCTCATCTAACAAACTTATGATAAACAGTGTAAGTGTTCGAGCTAAAAACACACTCAAATTACTCACAATCGTACGAGGTAATCGTAGGGTGGTAAGTTAACACGAGTCGTCTCTCAAGGAAAACTTAACAGGCGATTGTTCATGTCATATCCTAAACATTCTAATACCAACGAGGGTTTGAACATGCAGGAATTGAAATATGGAGAATTAAACAAGATCTAAGCTAGGGATTGTCAATCCCAGCTAAACTAATAAAGCGATAAATCTAAACCGGGGGTTGTCAATCCTAGTTGAACTATGAAAACGATAAATCGAAAGTTTATAAACAAAGCAATAGCAAACATATTCTTGGGGTTCGACAAGCCCTAATCTAAGTCTACTTGTAAATAAAAACATAATCATCAATCATTCTCGAAGAGCGAGAATTAAACGAAAGTAGTAAATCATTGCTTATATAAATCAACTGAATATGAAAATCCAATCCATCGTTACAATGAATTGAATTGACAAAAATCATCAAATAATAAACTGTAAAATTGATTCCAGAAGAACAGAGAAATCCCAAGCATAAATTGATAAACTAAACATTCAATGATGACAAAGAGAACAGGAATTAAAACAAGGATTGTATCTGTTGTTGTTGCTTGTGAATCACGGAAGAAGCTTGAGAAACAGCCCGTCGCGCGAGAGAAACAAAAAAGAATCAAGAACGGGCCTTTAATTGACCTAAGCGTATATATATATTGAATAAGGTTGGCGCGGTTTACAATGAGCGCAAGCTTAGAAAATGTTCGACTTGAACTCAACAGCGGTGAAGTTGAGCGAGAGGAAAATCATTACGCCTCACAAATAGCGCCGCTCATTGTGAGCGCCGATTAACAAGGCGATAGAGTCGCGGGCACGGGTGAAGATGGTGGGCGAGGCGCTGGAGCCGCGGCTGGAGTGTCGCGCCTGTGGGCGATGGGCGCCGGGTGATGTGGAAGCGGCGTGGGAAATTCATGAGATGGCGTTCGGAATGGCTTTGGAGAGGCCGGAGCAAAAACATGATGTTGGCGCGGTTGAGAGTGAACCGACGAGTTTGCTGAAAATGAAATGTGAACGAAGCGCTGAAATGCTGGGCGGACGCCGGAGGAAGGGCTGAACAGTGAACCGGCGCTCTTCTTGAGCGCTGAAAATGGTGCCTTGGCCATCGATGATCTTGAACCGCTGGCGGTGTGCGGCCTTGTAAGGTGCTTGCGGGCGCACGGCCGACACGCCTTTGCGCAGCATTTTTATTTTGTCCGTTCTCCTTCGTCTGAACTCCTTCTCCATTATTCATGAGAATCATTGGAAGTGTTCACGCCGACGCCATGAAGGGTGCGTGAGCGTGCGTCTTGCGACTTTGAAGAAATGATCCGTTCTCTCTTGTCCGAACTCCGAATGCGATCCGTTTGCGCCTATGAATTCATATCGAAGGCTCTTCAATTATATCTGATCCTTGGCAGATCTAATTCATCCTATTTTCTGCCGTTTTCCTACAAAACATCGGGGCGAGCGAAGTAAGTCCGAATCGATAAATATTAATCAAACCAACAACATAAATAGGACAAACCATCAAAAATGACATGTAAAAAATACCAAGAATCATCAAAAATCATACCAAACAACTCCCCACACTTATTCATTTGCTTGTCCTCAAGCAAAGTCTACACTAATAAGAATAGAAGATAATTCATGCAACTTCACTCTTATTCTAATCAATCAAATCTCTTTGCAATTCCCCCAAACATGATGAACACATAATCAAAGACTACGGAAACAAATCTAAGATTGTAAAAATATCAAATAAACAAGTAGATTATTTATGCTCAGACCCAACTCTTGGCTAGGGGTGAATTAACTAAAATGGTTACCTTTAGCAACAAGTTTCCTTTGATAACATAGAAGGTATTAACAGATTTTGGAACAATGTTAGAAAGGTGAACTCTCGATGAACTCGAGTCTCTAACGTGGTTTCCATGTCCATTTCTCAATTTACGAGAAAGAGGGACATAATCCCATCCTCCATTTATACAATCTCAACAACATTGGAGTTTTAAATCTCCTTATTTTCTACACTTTTTTTTAATAGCCCTTTTTTCAAACTTTTTTTTTTTTAAATGAAACAGTATATAGGTAACCACCCGCTTAACACTCCCTAGCATTAGCGGGATAAATCACGTCAATAACCACGATTTAAAATCAATCCACACATCTCGTCGATTCACATTGCACTTTAATCACATGACATCAAGATAAGCGAAATACATCAAAGTCCGATCAATACCACGAGTTCGGTTGCACAAATCAAAATCCTAACTTATTCGCATAGACACAAACTTAAGTCCAAACAATCAAAATAAGCACAAGGGCACATCATTAAGCATACAAAATATATATGAAAACGCACACAAACCGAGTAAACATCCCCTTATTTTAAATCGAGTAATCGCCCCTGCTCAAAACATCAAAATCTCAAAATGACCATAGAGGATGATACTTCGATAATCGACGAATGTGCGCCTGCAGAGTTGGAGCATCACGACTTCATCTCACCTTTGAAGAAAATCACGCAAACCTTTCTTCCCAAATTAAAGCAAAACTAACACAAAGGCAACAGATGGATCAAGAACAACAAAACAAGCAAAAGAAAGAAAGAAAAAGAAATAAAACCGTGGGTCAACTCCCGCGAAGATTCGGCTTTAACGTCGTGAGCACGGCGTAAACCCGAACAACAACGGACTATCCATAATCTTTTACGCAAGAATACCATCTCAGCGGAGCATTAGTAGTAACCATATAAGAACGAGGACAAGAAAGAAAACAAGTAATGCACAATTTAAGCTCAAGTCGAACATCCTATTCTCCAAAATAAAATAAATAATTTCAATTCTCAAAGTACAGTACTTTTGGTGAATTAGGATGTTGACAAATAATTGATGTTACCTCAACCTTTGTCCTCGATTTGTCCTCTTACGGGATCCTCAGACTCCAATTGTTGAAGCGGTGCAATCACTTCAGAGTGGGCTTTGGCATGCTTGCAACTTCACATGCCCACTCTTCCTCGTCGGCCGACCTTGTAACCACTTCCGTGGCTCGATCCCGCTTCTCATCCTCACATTCCCATTCTTCCTCATTTTCCACCTTCTCTAGTCTGCGAACTCGTCGATGTCTCTCCCAATTCTATTCTCGACCAAATGGGTCACTTTCGAAACAAGGACCACTGGACTGACCGGATTGGTTTGGAAGTTCCCTCGCTGCGTTGTTGTTGATACTCAACCCACTTCGCAGCAATCGGTCCCTTGTTCCTCTAAACGCTCAAGAGTTGCGTCTCTATCATCAAAAGCGAACTCGATGGTCGGTGGTCGCTGAGCCTCATAGGGTGAGCTTGGGCTCCCCTATTGCATCTTGTTGCAACTCGTCCAACTTCTCGGTCATCATTTCTAATTTTGCTTGCAAGCGCCTGATTTTGGTGTCGTCGACATCCAACTTTTGTGAACTTATCATCCCAAGCTAGCATTTGAGGTGGAGTGGGTCTTGTGGGTGGTACCCTTTATTCTTTAGTGGAGGTATGGTGATGTGGATCACACCATCCATAATCATGTTGTGGGTTCCAATATTTGGGTCAAGTTGTGGAGGCGCTCTTCGCTTTTGCGGATCCCAACATCCCAAATTGGGTTGGTTATTCCACCCGAACCATATTGTTGCTCATAAGCGTAGGATATCCTCAACATGATCGAGCTGGGCTCCTTCTTCGTCTTTGCGGTGGAGTGGTTGATCCCAATAGGGATTGGAGGCTTGATCTCATAGAGTGGTGGAGGTGGTTGATCGGCGGGGGATCATAGGCTTGTTTCTCATAGCCCAACGGATATTCTCGAGAATAGTCGAATTGGGCTCCTTCTTCGCAGAAGAATTTGCCCATCTGACGAACTCTTCTCCCCGGCCGTTGACCATATTCGTCTTCTGTTGATAACCACTTAATGCCATGACACCAACAACAAAAACAAGATCACACGCACGGGGGAAAATAGCAAGCAGAAGAAAAGAAACACGAAAGAAACAAACAACGAACAATATGCACTAAAGTTTTCCCGACAGCGGCGCCAAATTTGCTCGAGCTAAAACACACTCAAATTACGGCGATAAATGCGAGGTAATCGTGGCGTGATAAGTTAACAGTCGTCTCTCAGGGAAAACTTAACAGCGATTGTTCATGTCGTGCCTGAGCGATAAAATCACAAACATTCTAATACCAGCGAGGGTTTGAACATGCGAGGAATTGAAATACGGAGAATTAAACACATCTAAGCTAGGGGTTGTCAATCTCGAGCTAAACTAATAAGCGATAAATCTAAACCGGGGTTGTCAATCCCTAGTTGAACTATGAAGCGATAAATCGAAAGCGATAAACAAGCGATAGCAAACATATTCTTAGGGTTAATCGAGCCCTCAATCTAAGTCTACTTGTAAATAAAAACATAATCATCAATCATTCTCGAACGAGAATTAAACAAAAGCAATAAATCATTAAGCGATATAAATCAGCGGAACATGAAAATCGATCCACTTGTCACTACAATTGAATTGACAAAAATCATCAAATAATAAAGCGTAAAATTGATTCGGAAGAACGAGAAATCAGCATAAATTGATAAACTAAACATTCAATGATGACAAAGAGAACGAATTAAAACAAGGATTGTATCATTGTTGTTGTTGTGAATCGCGGAAGAAGCTTGAGGAGCAGTGCCTTGCTCAAGCTGGAGAAAACCAAAAAAGAAGCGAAGAACGAGCCCTTTTAATTGACCTAACCGCGCATATATATATTGAATAAGGTTGGCGCCGGTTTACAATGGCGCAAGCTTAGAAAATGTTTGACTTGAACTTGAGCGCTGGCTGAAGTTGAGCTTGAGTGGGAAAATCATTCTACCTCACAAATGAGCAGCTCATTGTGGCGCCCGATTAATAAGCGATAAGTCATGGCGCGGTGAAGATGGTGGGGCGGTGGGGGGAGCAACTGGAGTGTCGCTACTGTGGGCGATGGGCGCCGGGTGATGTGGAAGCGGCGAGGAAATTCATGAGATGGCGTTGGAATGAGCGCTGGAGGAGGCTGGAGCAAAACATGATGTTGGCGCGGTTGAGAGTGGCTTGGCACCGAAGTTTCTTGAAAATGAAATGTGAGCAGCTGAAATCTTGACGGGAACGCCGGAGGAAGGCTGAACAGGTGAACCGGCGCTCTTGCTGAGCAGCTGAAAATGGTGCTGGCGCGCTCATGATGCTGAACCGGCGCTGGGCGTGCGGCGCGCGCGCTGAGCGTGAGCGACACAGCTTTCGCATCATTTTTGTTTTGTCCCGTTCTCCTTCGTCTCAACTCCGATTTGTGCATCGGTTTGCGCCTATGAATTCCTATCGAAAGGCTCTTCAATTATATCTGATCCTTGGCAGATCCAATTCATCATATTTTATGCCGTTTTCCTACAAAACATCGAGACGAGCAGTAAGTCCGAATCGATAAATATTAATCAAACCGACAACATAAATAGGACAAACCCTTTGGTGGGCGCGGCGGGCGAGGCGAGTGCGGGCGTGGGCGGCGAGAGAGAGCAGCGTTCGGGCCAAACGCCTGCGAGCTAATTTGGTGAAGCGAGCTGGTTGTGAAGCGCCGGATCGGCAGCGCTGGGCGGCGGGGACGTGGGCGGCGTGCCGTGCTGGCGTGGGCGCTCGGACGCGTGCGGGCGTCTGCGACTTTGGTCGTTCGACCCGTTCTCCTTCGTCGAACTCCGATTTACGTACGGTTTTGCCTACGGACTCCTGTCGAAATGCTCTTCAATATATTTGATTCTTAAGCGGATCCAATTCATCCTATTTTCTGCCGATTTCCTACAAAACGTCGAAGCGAACAAAGTAAGTCCGAATCGATAAATAATAATCGAACCGACGGCATAAATAGGACAAAACATAGAAAATGACACGTAAAACAAAACCAAGAATCATTACAAAATCATACCAAACAACTCCCCACACTTATCCATTTGCTTGTCTCAAGCAAAGTCTATACTAATAAGAATAGGGAGATAATTCATGCGACTTAACTCTTATTCTAATCAATCAAATCTCTTTGCAATTCCCCAAACTTGGTGTTTCTGAATTCAAAGATAATGCAAAATAAATCAAAACGACAATTGACTTCCAATAAATAAAAGGTAATCTACGCTCGGACAACTCTCGTTGAGGGTGAACTAACTAATGTGAGCACCTTTAGCAACAAGTTTCTTTTATAAAGCACAAAGAATGTTTTAACAGATTTTGGAACAATATTGAAAAGGTGAACTCTCGATGAACTCGAGTCTCCTAACGTGGTTTCCCATGTCCATTTCTCAATTCACGAAAGAGGACATAATCCCATCCTCCATTTCAACAATCTCAACAAAATCTTTGAGTTTTCATTCTCCTCATTTTCTTCTTTTTTTTCATTTTTTTTTTTATATATAAAATGAAACAAGTATATAGGTAACCACAATGTTAACACTACCCCTAACATTAGTCGACAAATCACATCAATTTCCCCCTATTCATTTTCTATCAATCACAGTCTCGTCGATTCACATTATACTCAAATCATATATCACCAAAAGTTTGGAAATTCAAAATCAATTTGATCAATACCACGAGTTCGTTGCACAAATCAAAATCTAACTTACTCATATAAAATACTTGATTCCAAAGCATGAAAGCACATCACAAAGCATACAAATAGATAAGACACGCACACTAAAGCGAGTAAACATCCCACTTAAATCGAGCACTTGTCCCCGATGCTCAAAACGATAAAAGCATAAAAAGACCATAGAGGATAATACTTCCACGATAATAGAGCGGTGTCTTGTTGTAGAGTTGGAGCATCACGACTTTATCTTCTTTGCTACCAACGTTCCAAAACGATAAAACAAACTCAGCGACAACAGATAGATCAACAAGAACAACAAAACAAGACAAAAAGAAAGAAAAAGAAAATAAAATTGGTGGGTAAACTCCCGTAGTACTCGATTTAACGTCGTGAGCCTGGCGTATTCCATCGACAACGGACTATCCATAGTCCTTTACTGCCGCAAATACCATCTCGGCGAGCATCGGTAGTAACCATATATGCACAAGGGCGGTAAAAAAGCAAATAACGAATCATTTAAGCACAAGTCGAACATCCTATTCTCCAAAGAAAATAGATGACATCAATTCCCAAGCACAATACTTTGGTGAATTAGGATGTTGACATACTATAGAAGTTACCTCGACTTTTGTTATCACTGTGTCCTCCTCAGGGGACACGTACTTCACATGTTGAGGCAGCTCTTTCACTTTCAGAGTGGGTTTTGGCGTGTTATCAGTTTCATGCACCCACTCTTCCTCGTCAGTCATCCTGGTAACAACTTCCTCGTGGCTCTGATCTAGCACCTCATCCTCACGTACCCATTCTTCCTCTATTTCCACCTCATCCGGCTGCAGCTCTTGTGTGTCTCTCCCCCCCATCTTCAACAATTGGGTCACTTCCAAGTAGTGACCATCGAGCTTGATCGGGTTGGTGCGGAAAGGTGTGATTTCAGTCCTTCCTCGTTTTCCACCCACGCGGATCGCACAGACTCATCGATGTCTCTTCCACCCAATTTTCAACAATTGGGTCACTTTCTAAACAATTGACCGAATGGATCGATCGGATTGGTTTGGAAGTTCCTCCTTTACGCAACACTTATCAAGTAGGCTCGAACATATCTATTGCGTCTCCAAGCGTAAAGTCGGGCGTTTATGACATCAAACTTTAGACTAAAGCATCCGTTTTTGAATGGATAAACTCTTTTTGAGTTAACTCATCCTCCCAAGCCGGCCTCGGAGGTGGATACGGCCGCTTTAATGATGCTTGTTGCGGTGGAGCGGAGGCGTTGTTGTGGATATGATCTTGAGGTGGAGGTGGTTGTTGTGGGTACTCATATTGAGGTGGAGGATGTGGTTGCTCCCATGGCCAGGATTGATCCTCGTAGTCTTTGTGGAGCGGTTGTTCCCGATGAGGGATTGGAGGCTTGATCCTCATAGTGCGGTGGAGGTGGTTGATCCCAATATGGATTATAGGCTTGTTGCTCGGGATAGGGATCATCGCTGATGCTCGTAGCCTAACGGACATCCTCAGGAAAAATCGAATTGGGCTCCTTCTTCTTGAAGAATTTGCCCAATCTGACGAACTCCTCCCGGCACCGCTGACCACATTACGTCTTGCTGGTAACCTGCATTATGAGACACCAACAACAAAACAAGATCACACGCACTGGGGGAAAATAGCGAAGCAGAACAAAAAGAAACACGAGAAAAAAACAACACAAACAATACGCTTAAAGTTTTCCCGACAGCGGCGCCAAAATTGATCGAGCTAAAACACACTCAAATTCACTGCAATCGCAATGCGAGCTAATCGTGGCGTGATAAGTTAACACGAGTCATCTCGAGGAAAACTTAACGGGCCATTGTTTGTGTTGTGCCTGAACGATTAAAATCTAAACATTCTAATACCAACGAGGTTGAACATGCAGAAATGAAATACGAGAAAATAAGCGGCGAACCTAAGCTGGGGTTGTCAATCCTAGCTATACTAATAAAGCGATAAATCTAAACTAGGGTTGTCGATCCCTAGTTGAACTCTGGCGATAAATCAGCGGTAGCAATTCTATTATTCATAGGGTTTGTCAATCCTAATCTAAATCTAATTGCATATAAATCATCATCATCAACCAACCAAACAAGAAGAAATTAAGCGAAAGCATAATAGATTAAAGCAACATGAACACAATCCATCATCACTATGGAGTTGAATTCAATAACAATCATCAAACAATAATCTTGTGAAATTAATTCCAATAAAGGCGATAAATCTAAGAACATAAATCCAATAAGCGATAAATCCAAGAACATAAATTCAACGACAAAAAAACTATAAACTACAAGACTCAATCGATGAAATAAGGAACCTAAAACAATCATCGTGTTTGATCTCTTGTTATCGATGAATTCACGGGAGAAAAAGAGAAACGATGGCGGCCAGCGCGTGAAAAGAAGCGAGGGACGAAGAGGAGCGACCTAATGCGCATAAATATATATTAAATAAAGCGGCGCGGTACAAAGTGAGCGTTCGAAAACATTCGCATTGAAAATGAGCGGCTCGAGGTTGAGCGCTGGGGGAGAAGGTTACGCCTCACAAATGAACGGCGGCTCATTGTGAGCGCCGTTAAAGCGAGCATGGTCGCGATGGTGAAGGCTGGCGGCGGGCGCTTAGTTCTAGCTACGGAAACGCGCGCGCAGAGATGCGCCAGTGGCCTTGCAGGTGTGCGGAGTGCGGGTAAACGTCTTGCGCAGATGTCTTGCGACGGCGAAACTGTCTGTGGCTACCTGGCTTGCGCCCAGGCTGGCGGGGGCGAGGGACGCTTCGCGGCAGGCAAGCTTGCGCACGGTGAGATGGCGGCGGGCGGGTGACGCCCGGCGCAAAATGAACGTCTTCGAATTGGGTAAGCGCGGTCGTCGGCCGGTGAGGCTGGAAGCGAGCGGGCGGCGAGTGCGGGCGTGGGCGCGGAGAGTGGCGCGTTCGTGCCGAGCGCGAAATAATTTGGTGAACGCGACTGGTTGTGAACGCTGGATCGGCGTGCGCACCGGGCGTAGCGGGCGTGGCGGCGTGCCGTGCGTGGGCGTGGGCGCTCGAGCAGCGTGCGAGGCGTCTTGCGACTTTGGTCGTTCGACCCGTTCTCCTTCGTCGAACTCCGATTTACATACGGTTTTCACCTACGGACTCCTGTCGAAATGCTCTTCAATATATTTGATTCTTAGCATATCCAATTCATCCTATTTTCTACCGGTTTCCTACAAAACGTCGAAGCGAACGGTAAGTCGAATCGATAAATAATAATCGAACCGACGACATAAATAGGACAAAACATAGAAAATGACACGTAAACAAAACCAAGAATCATCACAAAATCATACCAAGCGATAAGCAAACCCGCGTGTGGATCGTTTACTCACGGTGCGTGATCACTTTGTTTAGAGATCAAAAGTAGAGTATCACTTTGTTTACTCGACCAGTAGCCCAGCATTCCCAGCGTGCGCGGTCTCCCATCCGGCGGTGCGCTCCAGTTCTCGCCCAGGCTCCCCAGCGTGCGCGGTCTCCCATCCGGCGTTTGGCTCGCCCACCTTGCCCAGTCCGTCCGGCGCTGGGTGCTTTGGCTATTCATTCCTGAGGCTTCGCGCGTCCGACGCCGCGTTGCATCCGGCGCTGCGTGCGATTTTTCTGCTGCTATATATATAAGTTAAACATGCGGAAACCCTAGCCTGACACATTCTCACATTCTCAGACGCACGTAGCTCTCTTCTCTTTTCTTCTTTCTTTTCCTTTCCCTTTCCATTTAATTATTTTGTACTTGGATTAACAATTGGGATTGTATGATTCCGGATTTGAAAGACGAATTTGTCTATGAATGGTTGTAAGTTTTTCTCATTCATTTATGTCTATGTAATTGCTATGGGGATGATTTCTGCTATGAGATGAATTATTTTTTTATAGAGTAATACATGTTAGGTTGTTCTTATTTTGAATCATGATTGTTGGGTTGATGATTTGCGATTTTCTTATCCGAATAAATTGTTTATTTTATGATCTTCATACATAGTGTTCGAAAGAATAGTGTAGGTTGATTGTGTGCTTATGTTTGATTATGAAGATATGCGAGAGCAGATTTATATTAAATATAAGTTTGACAATGAAAGTGATCGAGAGATTGGTTTGTTGTTGAATAAATAATATATGTGGGTAGGGTTTTGCTATCGTGTGCATTTGTAGTTAAATATCCTTCATAGTTGATGGCGGTTTGATTGAGAGATCCCCTGCCATTAAGTTCGAGTCTAACATTGACGTAATCGAGATTAGTTAGTGTTGACCGTTTGGTGAGGCGTGGGTGTTTATGCATTGTGTCTTTGGTCTTTGATTCATTAATAGCGAAGATAGATTTGAACCTGAACGCCGTCTCCAATTCGTGTATCGCCAATTCCACTTGTTGTCCAAGTATATCCCATTTTATCTCGCTTTATTTTATTTCTTGCTTCGTCCTTTCCGTGATGAGACCCTTTATGTTAGGGCGTTAGTTTTTACGTTACCTTACGTGTTTGACATAAAACCATAACCACGGTAAATCTTCCTCGAGTTTCGACTTGGGTCAACTGTTTGGTATGATTTTGTGATGATTCTTGGTATTGTTTTACATGTCATTTTCTATGGTTTGTCCTATTTATGCCGTTGGTTCGATTAATATTTATCGATTCGGACTTACTTCGTTGTTTCGATGTTTTGTAGAAAAACGGCATTAAAATAGGATGAATTGGATGTTCCAAGGATCAAATATATTGAAGAGCGTCTCGATAGGAGTTCATAGGCGCAAACGGATCGCAATTTGGAGTTCGGACGAGGGAGAACGGATCATTTCTTCAAAGTCGCGCACGTGCACTCCGCGCGCCCGCTCGCGCACCGACGCTGAACACTTTCAATGATTCTCATTAATAATGGAGAAGGAATCAAGGCTTTTTCCTTCATAAGAAGTAAATTAAGTTGTGATAGGAGTCCGTGGCGAAAACCATGCGCAAATCGGAGTTCGAGGCGAAGGAGAGCGGTCAAATAAAACACTGCATAAGCGCAGTAGTCGCGCTCCAGCGCGCCTGCGCCACGCGCTCACAGAACGCGCCAACTTCCGAACGCCCAGCCACCGAACGCGGTTCACCCTGAGCGCCGGTTCACCTGCTGCCAGCTTCCATTTGGCGCCGGTTCATCAATTTTACTCGCGGTTCACCTGCTTGCCTTCACACTTCAGCGCCATCTTCTCCAAACAGACGCCTAACTCACTCCGGCCACCGTGGGCGTTCTCAATGGCTGAACCAGCGCCGCTCGGCCAGCCTTCACCCGTCGCGCACCATGCTCTCCCTGGCGCTCACAATGAGCCAGCGCTCATTTGTGAGGTAGAAACTTCTCCCAGCCAGCGTTCAACCTGAACCGGCGTTCATATTCAAGCGAAATGTATTACGGCGTGCGTTCATTTTGAGCAGCGGCTCACCTTCATTTAATATATATATCGCTGTTTAGGTCAAAGAAGGGTTCCGTCTTCAGTTTTTGGTTTTCTCCACGCAGCCGCGGAGCTGCAATTCAAGTCTCTTCCGGGAGCTCTTCCACACGACATCAGATAGAGATAACAACAGATTAGAGTTCTATTTCTTGTTTTTCATTCCTTTCAATTTATGCAATTCGTTTCTTAATTCTTGTTGAACTTTTACATGCTTTGTTTGGAGATTTTTAATGGAATCAATTTCATAGTTTATTATTTGATGATTTATGTCAATTCAATTCATAGTGACAGTGAACTGGATTTTCATGTTCCGTTGGTTTAAATTGCTTAATGATTTACTGCTTTCGTTTATTTGCAATTAGATTTAGATTAGGGATTGACAAACCCTATGAATAATATGATTGCATATGCTTTTGTTTATCGCTTTTGATTTATCGCTTTCATAGTTCAACTAGGGATTGTGAACCCCCGACTTAGGTTCGCTCTTTCTTTTCTCGTATTTCAATTCTTGCATGTTTCAAACCCCCGTTGATGTTAGAATGTTTAGGTTTTAATCGCTTTCTGTGTGCGACACGAACAATCGCCCTGTTAAGTTTTCCTTGAGACGACTGGTGTTAACTTACCACGCTACGATTACCTCGTCTGAATCTTGAGTAATTTGAGTGTGTTTTAGCTCGAACAAATTTTGGCGCCGTTGTTGGAAAACTTTAGGCGTATTGTTTGTGTTGTTTGTTTTACGTATTTTCTTTTCTTTACATCTCGTTATTTTCTCCCCACAGTGCGTGTAATTTTGTTTTTGTTGTTGGTGTGCATAACGGGGGTTACCAACAGAGCAGTATGGTCGAGATAGGCCGGGAGGAAAGTTTGTCGTGATGGGCAAATTCTTCTTGCGAAGAAGGAGCCCAATCCGTATTCGAGTATCCGTCGGGCCGAGGCAGCCCGACCTACAATCCATCTTGGGATCAACCACCCACCGCCTATGAGGATCACGCATGATCCCAGCGGGACCAACCACCTCCACAAGTGCTATGAGGATCAAGCCTCCAATGCCTCTTTGAGCAACCATATCCTCCACCTCGGTATGGTACCCACAACAACCACCTCCACCGGTACTCATATTCTCGGCGGCGGCGGCTTCCACACCGACTCGGAAGGTGGGAACATGAACATGATTATGGATGGTGTGATCCACATCAGCCACGGACCTCCACGACAACGATGGGTACGACCATCGGCGGGAGTATTTTACTCCACCACACCCATCACCACCTCGGGTATCCGTTGGATGCAATGGAAGCGAAGTGTTTGGACTCGCCACCAGCGGTCGGGATCTTGACGACACCAAAATCGGCGCCAAGCGAAATTAGAAATGATGGTGAGAAGCTGGACGAGTTGTGCAACAAGATGCAATAGGGGCCTCAAGCTCACCCTTATGAGGCTCAGACGACCACCGACCATCGAGTTCGCCATTGGATGATAGAGGCGCAACTCTTGGCGTTTAGAGGCACAAATGGGACCGGTTCTGCTGTGGTTTGAGTATCAACAACAACGTGCAGCGAGGAACTTCAAATCAATCCGGTCGAGGTCCACGCGGTCACTGTTCTTGAAAGTGACCCAATTGTTGAGAATTGGGTGGGAGAGACACCTGTCGAGCCACTGCAACCAGAGGAGGTGGAAATGGTGGAAGAATGGGTACATGAGGATGAGGTGCTAGATCGAGCCACGAGGAGTTGTTACGGATGGTGACGAGGAAGAGTGGGTGCATGAAGCCGATGACACGCCAAAACCCACTCTGAAAGTGAAAGAGCTGCCTCAACATGTGAAATATGTGTCCCCTGAGGAGGACAGAGTGATAACAAAAGTCGAGGTAACTTCTATAGTTTGTCAACTTCCTAATTCTCCAAAGTATTGTGCTTTGGGAATTGAAATTATCTATTTCACTTTGGAGAATAGGATGTTCGACTTGAGCTTAAATGATTTGTTATTTTCTTTCTTAACTGTTCTTTGTGCATATGTGGTTACTATTGATGCTCTGGTCGAGATGGTATTCCTGCAGGTGAAGGACTATGGATAGTCTGCTGTTGTCTGGTTTACATCGTGCTCACGACGTTAAACTGAGTACTGCGTGGGAGTTGACCCACGGATTTTTCTTTTCTTTTTCTTTCTTTCTCTTTTTGCTTGTTTCGTTGTTCTTTGATCTGTCTGTTGTCTTTGTGTTAGTGTTGTTTGAATTTGGGAAGGAAGGATTTGCATATTTTGATCGGCGGTGAGATGAAGGGATCTCCAACTCTACATCGCATTAAATGCCGATTATCGTGAAGTATCATCCTCTATGGTTATTTTGAGCTTTTAATGTTTTGAGCAGAGGGACGATTCTTTCGATTTAAAATAGGGGATGTTTGCTCGCTTTTGTATGCGTGATATATTGTTTTGTATTCTTAATGACGTGCCTCTTGTGCTTATTTTGATTGTTTGGACTTGAGTTTGTGTCTATCGCGAATAAGTTAGGATTTTGATTTGTGCAAGCGAACTACGTGGTATTGATCGGACCTTGATGTATTTCTCGTTTATCTTGATGTCATGTGATTAAAGTGCAATGAATTAACGAGATTGTGTGAATTGATTTTAAATCGGTGGTTATTGACGTGATTTGTCCGGCTAATGCTAGGGGAGTGTTAACAGGTGGTTACCTATATACTCGTTTCAAATAAAAAAGAAAAAAAGAAAAATATGTGTGAAAAGAAAATAAGGAGAATTAAAACTCCAATGTTGTTGAGATTGTATAAATGGAGGATGAGATTACGCCCTCTTTCTCGTAAATTGAGAAATGGGCATAGGAAACCACGATAGGAGACTCGAGTTCATCGAGACTTCACCTTCGAACATTGTTCCAAAATTTGTTTATACTTTCTTTGTGTTCTCAAAAGAAACTTGTTGCTAAAGGTAACCATTTTAGTTAATTCACCTCTAGCGGAGAGTTGGGTGCGAGCAAAATAACTCACCGTTTGTTTGATATTTTCACAATCTTAGATTTGTTTCACATTAACTTACCTTAGCGCTCTATAAGGACCTCGTACTATTACGAGCGACTGAAAAGAACAAATTGGTCGTAACACCGATCCGCAGGTGGGGAAACCGCGGCGTGACACGGCCTTGTCGGCCGAGACCTGTTACACGTGATCTGTCGAGAATCGCGTGTCGAGACCCGCCGGGTTATCGAGAATTTTTCGCGTATTTGCCTGGCCTATTGCCGAGCATTGTTGCGTTGAGGTTTCCGCACGACGCTCATGCCGAGGCTGCCGAAGCGCCGGCTGAGCCCGCCCACCGAGATATGTCGGTCGCCGCCGATGCTCGCCGAGATCACCGAGACGCCGAGGTTTCCGCGATAAGCGCTTCACGCTGCGTCTGCCGAGATCCGCCGATGGACGCTGAGGTTTCCCGCATGAGATCCGTCGAGACTGTCGAGGCGTGCCGAGGCATCCGCGAGAGAATCGTGCGCCCCGCACGCCCGACAGCCGAGCCGTGCCGATGACTTCGCCCGACTACCGATGCCGCCGATGGACGTCGAGACCCGTCGACCACCCTATCCGCCTGATCTACCGAGAATACCCGCACGCTGCCAGGCGGTGTGTATACGAGCGCTGAGCATGCCGAGCGTGCCCTCGCCCGCACGCCGTCGCATCGTGCGGTCATTTTCAGTGTACTCCCGTCGTCTCGTTCTTCGTGCTTTTGTCTTCGTTCTTCTTTTACAGATAAGATTTACAGGAAAAAATCTAATCTAACCACGGATTTTCTCGTGGTGAAAAACAAAAATCCGATAAAAATAAACGAGCCGATGAGCGATAGATTCACAATTAATTAATTGCGCACGTTATAATCAAATGTGAATTAATCCAGCGAGCCAAATCTCGATCGAGCTCGATACCAATTGTAAGGAAATCGATTTTAACCTCTCCCGAGGATCTATCTTGGATGTTTAATTCACCATACATTTATTATGTTCCTAGCATGCACCTATATAATTAATTACAACACGTAGGAGTTTTCTCGTGTTTACCTGCGAATCTGTAGGGGAAGAACGGATCAAGACTCGTGCTTTGATCTTGGGACTGTGTCCCGATTGCATAAACTCCAATGCCGAGTTAGGGCAATCTATGGAGAATGCTATACAAAACTCTTCTTCCTTCTCTATAGATTTTCGAAAATTCTCACACTTTAGGAAGTATAATTCTTGAAAATTCTAGCTAGAGCATTAACCTTGATTTTCTCTCTCACGCATTATATTTATAATGCATTCCTAATCCTATCAAGATAGGATTTATGCATATCTAATAAATATAATCTTATCACTTAAGATAGAGAGGATCAAGAAGAATCCCAGAGGGACTCTACAATGAAGGGGACGATTTTCCCTTAGCTACAGGCCTGGATGGGCTAGCCCAGGGATAGAATGCAAGGAATAAAGATGGGACTCAAATAAATTTATTATCTTATGTTCAGCCCAGAACATAAATTAATTCATAAACATTTATTCATGCCACTGAAGAATAAATGCCGACTTACCCATTTATTAGAAGTTGAGTCGGCTCAGATTTAGACTTTACTGATCCCGTATTTAAGATATCGCACGTCCATTAATTATTTACATTCGACTAATTAAAATAATTAATATCTTTAATTCCTTAAGTAGTACCACTCAACCTTATTATTGTACTTGAGATAACTCAACCGCATGGTTTAGTACAATAAACCTTTTGAGCTCCTTAAGGGCGCCATCATCCTAGCGGATACGGTGACTCGACATAGGTAACGAGCATGACATACAAGATCGCCACCACCCAAGATGCGAGAGAATCTTGGGTTATCTCATGTAACCCTCACCCATAACAAGTCAAAGTGATGGACAACAACTCATACTCACCTAATACCTTATCGAGATTTAGATCAACGTAAGTCTCCGAGATCTAGGTTCTTCACGACGGTCAGATAGAAGAACTCATCTCACCGTGATCCATCAATACGTCGTAGAGATGTACCGGTATAGACAAGCAACCAAGTCAAGTCACTTCTTATCTATACATGACTATCACCCGACAACTCGTCCTCAAGTTGTCTCGAATTTGTGATACTTTTATATCTCATTAAAGCGACCAATCATACGGACTTCTCGTGATCTACAACACACCGTATGATCTAACTTATATATGAGATAAAGGGACATACATATGCAATCAAGTAAACAATTCGAGATAGGAGATTGTAATAGTGGTAACGAGAAACATTGTATCTGAGCTCAACCAAAGCGCGCAGTATACAAATCAACAATCTCCCACTTATACTAAATCAAAACTTTTAGTATACAATGTGTCTCTCTACTAGATATTACAAACGACATCATCACTTTACTTCTCCCACTTATACAAAAGTTTCCTTTCAAAGTGGGTGCCGTCTTGCAATCGAGTCCTCGAATATGCTCTTCGTAGACTTTTTGATGCGTGCTCTTCGTGAATGGATCGACTAGATTATCTGCGTACCAATCTTCTCAATCGACATCCCTCATCTAACGATTTCTCGTATGACATGGTACTTTCTCTATGTGTTTGGTTGCCTTGTGGGTCCGTGGTTCCTTGAGGTTGCATCAGATACGAAGTTATCACGGATAAACTATGATACTCTTGGGCAAACCGGTACCACATCTAGATCCATAAGGTAGTTCTTGAACCATCTGCCTCCTTAGCAGCCCTCAAGGCGGCTACATATTCGGCTTCCATGGTGGAGTCCGCAATGCATCGCCGCTTTGCACTCCGCCAGGATACGGCTTCTCCCAAGGTAAACACATAGCAGGTG